>OX183136.1:16072619-16490119 GCA_945261195.1 Cryptosula pallasiana
GATTTTGATCGAGAAAAAAAATCACTAGCCACTTCCTTAATCAACCAACACACAAAAACCATTTACCAATATATATATATATACATATATACACATATATATACATATATATACATATATATACATATATATGTACTTTATTGGCATCAATATCATTTTTAAAATTTTTTTTCATAATGTGCCAAAGCTGACAAAATTAAAAACAGAAAGCAAGAAGCAACAAGGAAAAAAAGAAATAAATGGAAGTACAGGTTATTCACTATAGTTATTCATTGTTTGCCAAAAGATATCCAATAATGTTATGTTCGGTGCATCAGCCAGATATATGAACATTTATATTAGATGAGCTCTAAGCTATAGTTTATAGCAGCCATTATGAACGGAATCACTAAGGAATGTGTATTGCTAAAAAAGGCTCAGAAAAATTGCTGGCGCAATTCCTATGTGTACATATAGCATAAAACCAAAGCGAACCAAACAATATTTCTTTTTATGTTCAAGCGTCTTGAAAAAACGAACTGAGATATCAATCCAGTAACCACTTTTCAGGATACGATTAGCACCAGTTTGGTTAAAGCAAATCAACTAGGTGCCTGCACAAGGTAACATAAAAACCAACAAAAGTCTATTTTTAATTTTGTCGTGGTTGATAATTTGTCAATGCCAAGAGATTTTTTCCCAGGCCAATTCATGAATAATTAAAAAATAAATTATTAGAAAAACCTTTCACTGTATTTACTACATTCATAACGTAGACCAAAGTTTTTCGGCAGTAGAGTTGATAAAATGGCAGACAGTTACAAGTGTAACGAAATACAAAGAACTGCGACGCTGAATAAGCTCGGCTGTAAGCAGCTTACCATGTGTGCTCAGTTCGAGATTAGAATGGGGTCTAACAAAAGAACCTGCTGGATATCCAAATAATTGAAAGCGTGTTTGTCAGATGTGGATTATTTCCCACTAGACAGATAATCTAATAATCTAAGGAGATATCTAAACACATGGAATGATACACCAACCGCCGACAATGAAAGTACAGAGAGAACATTTTGTTTACAAGACACCGTTGAATAAATTAGAGGGGCTTTGTCCTCACACAGGTTAAATGGCATAGGTCATCATGTTTTTCTCAAGCTTCACCACCTACTCAGTCGATGTGGTTTAACTCACGATTTCTAAATCAAAACATTGGATTGACACAATTGCATCAGCAAAAATTGACCAGGCAATCACCTCGTCTATGATAACTGACAGAAAACCTATTATAATCCCTGATTCGATATTAGTAATACCGTCACCTTACGGATTTACCATGATCGATATATGGTATTTAATACTATCTAGTGAACAATTTTACTGCCGTGACAGCATGATAATAGAGACAGAATTTTTGACACTCAAGAAAATGATAAGGTAAGTGGCCATGGCAGATAGCGGAGGTGATTATGAGGTTGGATCGAGTTGCGATGATTCCAAAATAGCTCTGCCTACGCACCGATGTTCCCCCCCCAACATGCTGACAGTTGTGAAGAGGGGCGACAAAGAAAAAATTGTTTGAAAAAAAAGTACTGCAGCAAACATAGCATCATAAATTTTATGGTGTCAACATGAGCTGTTCTATTTCATTTTCTGCAAACTTTATCATTTTTCTTTTCTTGCCCTTTTTCGAAACCCATAACCTGAGAGTTTGTGGGGCACTTTAGTCATAGAGTTATCCACAGAAAATGCAATTCATTTACCAAAATAGCACATTTACGAGGTCACTCAATCGCAATCCATCGAACTTACTTTTAAATTATAGCAACTTTTATGAAACAAAACGAAAGAGCAAGCGTTATAAAACCTTCCGTAAACAGTATTACAAAACAAGCCAAATTTTACACCATGAGTCTCTCCCAAACACCAAGAATCGCGAATGCCAATACCATAACAACGACATTAGTGAATTGTTGTAAGTGTGTCAACAATGGAGTGAGGAAAATGACAGAATATAATTTACATTATCACAAGCCGAAGTTATAGAAAGTACTTGAGATATAAAACAATTAATTAAACATTATAACAGTTTGTTACAATACGCACTGATGGAACATAAACAGTCGTGTAGATGAAATAAAGTTTATTGAGTGAAATGGAGCTACAAAAGCTGAAAAACATTTTAGATGGAATCGATGAATTCAGTGGAGAGTAACGAGTCTGTGCAGACTGTACCAGCAAGGCAACTACGGCAGAGAGTGCGCAACGAGATAAGAGAAGATCATACATGCTAAACGACACCAATTAAACTTGTACTAGATAGGAGCTGCACACTAATGTATGTGTACACAACGGATTAGCTTTGAGGACATCTTCCAGTTCACATCACCTGCCAAGGACAGAACATGGCAGGTGCTTGTGATATCATGTCTGGAGGAAGGGGAGATAACTGTTGTGAATGGCTGGTAGTTGCAAGTTATGCAGTAGTGCACCGTGTATAATATGTATATATCTATATAATAGACAGAGAGAGGGGCTGAATGAGACTGTACAGGATGTGGTTAGCCAGGGTGTCTAGTCCACAGATTCATAGTCGTTTTCTGCAGCAGCGCCCCCTGTAATCAACCGGAAATGGCTATAACACGAGGTGCATACAATAAATACTATCGACGAAACATACAGACTACTCCTTGGAGACAACATGGCCTGCTGGTTAGAGCGGGGGTTTGGCTAACTTACAGTTCTGGGTTCAAACCCCAGACCGGTCACTAGCCCAACAATCATTTTAATGCAATGCTACATTTTTTGCTATTTCTCTTTTGACTATAATGATGTACAGAAACAAATAACCGTCAAGGATACAAAAAAAACCAAGGATCCGTGTTAGGATAAAAATTTGAGAAAAGCGCACCGGTAGACAGTTTGTAAATTTTACCTGCTGCTTCATCAGCTCTGCTCTCTTCTGCATCATCGTCAGCTCCACCCCCTGGCACCCACATACCTGTCAGACAAAATTACATAACAACTGATGTCACTGATAGGTAGTATGCTGATCCATCAGCAATGTCTCTGGCAGACAGCAGCATCTTATCAGCACGATATTAGCACATACTACTGGACTTTACACAGGAACAAATCAGCTTTCTACAGATATGATAGTTTAATCTTTTTAAGTTCAGGTGATTTCATAAACAAAACAGATAGCTGAAAACTCAGTGATTGGATAAAAGTTGATGTCGTCAACTAAAGGTTTTTCATGGAAAAAACCGAGCGAGATGTTATGGGAACTGAGAAAATAGGAAAAATAAATTGATGAGAAGAGCCATTTTATATTATCACAAGAATGATGAAGAGAGTTGAGGAAAATAAGATGAATACTGGTAGGTTAAATACTAGGGGGAGACAACTACACAGAGCAATACCAAATATATAAACAGGAGGCATTTGATGGAAAACATAACAATTGAATATAATAAAGTTGATCGCGTGTGTTGGTGTCCATAACATAGATTTGACACATGGATGTAATATAATTTCGCAAAAATAAATAAAATGGTACGCCGAGCAAGCTACAATGAACATGACTCTTGATCGCTAGCTCGCATTGAAAAAGCTCAAATGGCCTCGTCATAATTAAATGTAGCTTCCTAATATATTCTCCATCATAGTATTACAATAACATAGCAGGTCGTAAAACTGATCTTCATTTTCTTTGTTATAATAAATAAATGAATTAAAATAAAAATATTTTTATTTGCCTTGACGATATAAGAATAAAACGATTATTGGTCAATTATAGTTTGAACTTAGTGAGTTTTCTGCACCTATGTGTGAAAACCAGAATTTTTCTCTTCCACAAACTAGACAGCGTAAGAATATTTAAATTGTAACTTATACACCAAGCATAAGACCTTAAAACTTGAATTAACTTACAACATATGATATCACGTACCATATAAAAAAAAAACAGTCAAACATACCAGAATCTATGCACCGTTTAATATGATATTCCGCCTCCTTAGGGTCCATCTCAGACACTACCTTCTGCAGCATGCTAATGTCTTTGGACTCAAAACATTCCTGCATCGGCTGCAAGCAAAACAACACAAATTAATTATTTATTATGACGTCTTTTGGAACTTTAAATTATCTGCAAATATGTAAACAAAAAATCAAACAAAAAACATGTTTTACCTCAAATCAGTAAAAGATATTGGAAATATAAACTGAACAGTAAAAACTAGCTATTGACAGATTCAATGATTAAAAAATCATCAATATTACTGTCACTCATAAAATGATTAAGCCTGCTGGAGCAGCCATGTTGCATGCCAATCCCTGTTGCTAGGCAACCATGTCCTCATTAACATAGTTGAATTTCAAATTACAATTTCTCCGATCTCAATTCATAAAACTTGGCATCGCAACCCGCCGTTTGGTGAGGGCAAAAAGTGTAAAAATGATGATGTCAAGAATTCTCACGCAGAAATTAGCTTATTTCACATCCAAAGTACACAGTTGTTGGTTGGAACGTTAAGTTGCACAATAGATTGATGGACATTCACAGGATATGGTGAGATGGCACAGCTCAGCTTACATTGAGCCAACCAAGTGGACTTTCTTTGAAATAAATATTTCACCATTATTCATGAGGTGAATAATAACATATTAAATACAAATTAGATGACTATTATAATAATCATACATACACCTTTCAAGCTTCACCGTATGGAATGAATATAGAAATAAATGTCGACAGGAAGGAATACAGACAGAGCTGGAATGAAAGTCAACTATGCTCCAATGAAGAAAATTATGACAATCATTCTTAAAAGGTTCGACACTCACTTTTGGCCACATAAAAGCTACTGCTTCGACGGTCGTTCCAAAAATATAAAAGTTTCCCGTTTTTATCAAAATAAATCACTCCTGAAATAAATGCCCAAATGATACTTCATATGTCGCCCGAAACAAACGTAGAAGCTTCCGGGGGTGAAAGTCAAAATTTGCTTCTTTGTCGTATTGTCAACAGTCATTCCAGGTCTGTCGATGTTCATTCCACTTGGTGTATACGTTTATTCCATCTATTCCTGTCAAAGTTTGTTCCAGTACCCAAATATTGTATATCATAGCAGAACCAGCAGTTGCTCCATGTAATCACAACTTAAGTATTCATTTGGTTTATTAAAAAATACCAAATATATTAGAGTGTATACTCTAGAAGATTCTGAAAAAACTTGTCTGATTAAATTTAAGTTGAGTTCACATCATGAGAGATCAATCCATTCATTCAAACAAAGCTAAATAATAAATACAATTTATCATATATAATAATAATTATTATTATTACTTAATAATAATTATTATTATTACTTGATAATAATTATTATTATTACTTAATAATAATTATTATTATTATTACTTAATAATAATAATTATTATTACTTAATAATAATTAAATAAGTAAATTTATCTTGATATGAGATTTGTACAGAGACAGGTGTGAATGACGATACAGGAAACTGGATGTTACCATGACATCACATCTGTGATGGATTAACGGTAAAGATTTGGTTGCATTATAGAGAAATAGAAAATAATCTCAATAGATTACATAATTGTAAGAAACGGAATATACTAGAATATTGTAGAAAACTAATATTCATTTGGGGTGAGCAGGTGCAAGACTTACTGATAGACAGAGATATAATTACTATTTAGGGGTGTTGGCCTTCAACAAGTTCTTACGGGAAATTGCCCAGCTCTGTTACCTGGTACCTTTCAAATACATATTACCAGTTTTTGTATCGTACTAGAAATCCAGAAATAATTACATGCATAACAACTTGAATTAAATAATTACAAATTCACAGATTGGAGAGAGTCAAAAATCCAAATTCATAAACTGGCAGATAATTGATTGAAATAAATTATTATTTCATATATAAACTCATAAAAATTCTTAAAAGATTTTTAGCAAAGGGGTGAATGGGGGTGAAGAGTAGTCTTATAAACAATAATTAAAAAATATAGAAATAAATAAATTAATTTATATGACTGTGTTGTATATCAGGGCCGTCATAACCTAAATGATGACTAAGAACTAGACACACTTTTGAAGTGTAAATTTGTAGAGACAACACCCAAAGGGATGGTGAGTTGGAGATATCTAGGGTTGCAGACAGAGTGTCTGCGGTTGTTTGTGTCAATAGGTACGCATTGGTTGGCCACATCTACTCATACAATATAATGAAGGTGTGGCTGAACCCTGTATCAGTTGGCAATTAAAAGAATCAAACATAATCTAGTATTGTTATACAAATGAGTCCAATGTCATTAGAAAATGAGTGTACATTGTAATTATTGGCTTTCTACTTAAAGCAACTGCTTCTATGTTACTATTTGCGGTCGATGTTCAACTTTTTGGTAGTTGGGCAAAGCTAATCATTTGTTGCGACGCAACTAGACCTATTGATGTGGGAGAAAATAAATAAAAAAATGACGTATTAACACCACAAAATACAAACATACGCAACCACAGCAAAAAACGGTGCAAAAAATTAGCGGTAAAAGTTCAGTGTTGAAGAATTGTTCCGAGCCATAAATACAGGAGAAGGATCTCCTGATCAGAGGAAAAATTGGACACAATATTTTTGATAGTGTACGGGGTGTAACAGGACACGAATGACCTTCAGGAGACAAGAGGTTTACAGCTAGTTATAGTGTTCACGCCCACCACAAGGCAGAACAAACCGAATACAGTTATAAATCTGAGATTATCCCATCATAGACGTCGTTATGGTGACTGTAAGATTATTCTATTTGCTACCATTAATAGTTATTATTTATGGTTATGAAGCATTCCAAACATTTGTACTTGCTGACTATATGCATTGGGGTGTGTGACTAGTGCTCTAGAGCTATAACAAACCTTTGGTAGGGACTCCATCACCTCTACCGGGTCTAAACCACCAGGACCGAGTCTGGCATTCCTCTCCTCCTCCTCCAGCTCTTTTCTCGCATTCTCCAGACGTATCTCAGCTCTCTCCAGCACTCGTGCCTTGAAGGACTCCAGCTCGTCATTGAATGCATCCAGGTACTGCTTCTCGGCCTGCTTTATTCTACCAACAAGGAGCAATCATTTAGTTAGCATCTCATCTCACTCAACGGGCTCTCACATTGGTCAGTGACGAAGAGTGACAAAAATTCATGTCACAGATTGTGATAGTTTGAATTCAGAACCAGCTGCTGGCTATGTAAGGCAACTACTGGTACTGCCACTACTTCTGTTACTGCTGCTACTACTTCTGTTACTATTGCTACTACTTCTGTTACTGCTGCTACTACTTCTGTTACTGCTGCTACTACTTCTGTTACTGCTGCTACTACTTCTGTTACTGCTGCTACTACTTCTGTTACTGCTGCTACTACTTCTGTTACTGCTGCTACTACTTCTGTTACTGCTGCTACTACTTCTGTTACTACTTCTGTTACTGCTGCTGCTACTTCTGTTACCGCTACTACTACTTCTGTTACTGCTGCTACTACTTCTGTTACTACTGCTACTACTTCTGTTACTACTTCTGTTACCGCTGCTACTACTTCTGTTACTGCTGCTGTTACTGCTGCTACTACTTCTGTTACTGCTGCTACTACTTCTGTTACCGCTGCTACTACTTCTGTTACTGCTGCTACTACTTCTGTTACTACTGCTACTACTTCTGTTACTACTGCTACTACTTCTGTTACTGCTGCTGCTACTTCTGTTACTGCTGCTACTACTTCTGTTACTGCTGCTACTACTTCTGTTACTGCTGCTACTACTTCTGTTACCGCTGCTACTACTTCTGTTACCGCTGCTACTACTTCTGTTACTGCTGCTGTTACTGCTGCTACTACTTCTGTTACTGCTGCTACTACTTCTGTTACCGCTGCTACTACTTCTGTTACCGCTGCTACTACTGCTGCTACTACTTCTGTTACTGCTACTACTACTTCTGTTACTGCTGCTACTACTTCTGTTACTGCTGCTACTACTTCTGTTACTGCTGCTACTACTTCTGTTACCGCTGCTACTACTGCTGCTACTACTTCTGTTACTACTACTACTACTTCTGTTACTGCTGCTACTACTTCTGTTACTGCTACTACTACTGTTACTACTGCTACTACTACTACAACTACTACTGCTGCTACTACTTCTGTTACCGCTGCTACTACTTCTGTTACTGCTGCTACTACTACTGTTACTACTGCTACTACTACTACAACTACTACTGCTGCTACTACTTCTGTTACTGCTGCTACTACTACTGTTACTGCTGCTACTACTTCTGTTACTGCTACTACTACTTCTGTTACTGCTACTACTACTTCTGTTACCGCTGCTACTACTTCTGTTACTGCTGCTACTACTTCTGTTACTGCTGCTACTACTTCTGTTACTGCTGCTACTTCTGTTACTGCTGCTACTACTTCTGTTACTACTGCTACTACTTCTGTTACTGCTGCTACTACTACTGTTACTGCTGCTACTACTTCTGTTACTGCTGCTACTACTTCTGTTACTGCTGCTACTACTTCTGTTACCGCTGCTACTACTTCTGTTACCGCTGCTACTACTTCTGTTACTACTGCAACAACTACTGCTACTACTACTACAACTAATACTACTACTACCACCACTGCCGCCACTACTACTAACACTACCACTACTACTACTACTACTACTACCACCACAACCACTACTACTACCACCACAACCACTACTACTACTACCACCACCACCACCACCACCACCACCACCACCACCACCACCACCACCACCACCACCACCACCACCACCACCACCACCACCACCACCACCACCACCACCACCACCACCACCACCACCACCACCACCACCACCACCACCACCACCACCACCACCACCACCACCACCACCACCACCACCACCACCACCACCACCACCACCACCACCACCACCACCACCACCACCACCACCACCACCACCACCACCACCACCACCACCACCACCACCACCACCACCACCACCACCACCACCACCACCACCACCACCACCACCACCACCACCACCACCACCACCACCACCACCACCACCACCACCACCACCACCACCACCACCACCACCACCACCACCACCACCACCACCACTACTACTACTACTACCACCACTACCACCACCACTACTACTACTACTACTCAACAAAGGACAAACAGCCCACCGAGTGAAGAAACCTTTGACACAGGCTCTGGGGTCCACCTTAAGATTCCTGGCCAGTTCTAGAATGAACTGCATGACAATAGTCTGGTGTGAGACGTGGGCCATCAGGTCTTTCTTCTACAACCACCACAACACTGAGCTCAAAATACTGACTCTGATACTTGGTAGCTACCGCTATAGCAGAGCGCGGAATACTTGCTATTGTGTCAAGGCCAGCGGTGCATTATTAGGTTAGTAAAATGTTTGAAAACTTCCACTTACGACGCAAAAATGCATAACAACTAATTTAAATATTAGCTGCTGCCATAAATGAATAATTTAGCTACTTGACTAAACGAACATGCGCTCCTTGATGGATGCATCATTTTTTAGCTTTGTATTATTAATTTAGAGATAAACTGGTACAAATTCAGACGCCATAGCAACCAAAAGTTGTTGCTACGCGGCTGGTCCTGTTGATTGTGACGTCACATAGCAACAATCAAATTCATTTTGGTTGCTATGCTCTCTGAATTTGTTTCATCCCTACATTGAGGGGGACAAATCTAAAAAATTATGCTGCCATCCAGGAAATCATGTTCATTTACCCCAGTAGCCCCATGATTGCAACTAATCTCCAACATACTTTTCATAGTTTTTGTACCTAGCAGCAATGACAGCATTCATGTTTTGTGCAGCAAAGAAAAGCATACCAAAATAAGTGTTAAAAATAAAAAGCTAGATTGATTAGAAGACCAGATCTTTTTTTATGACAAGAAAGCTAAATGATTGTTCAGTTATAAGAAAAATCATACAGATGCCACATTGAACATAGAGAGAAGACAACTTCACACAAAGGGTTAGAACTTCACAGCATTCACTAAGCCATGAGAACAACAACACTGATACAAGCTGATTTATGTCCAGGGAATAGAGTACCTGGATGTAACCCAAAGTGGGACAATATGACATTCTTACCTCCTCCACGGCGAGATCTATACACCATAGCACCAGATAGTTAGCCGTTTCCTCACAGGCCAACTCTGGATGTTCTCCCAGAAATTTTTCACTATCATCATATTTCTTTAGCATCCCAAATTTTTTTAATAGATCTCTGTTCTTTTTCGTGAATTCTTGCTGCTCATCAGAAAACAAACAACAAATCTCAGAGACAAGCAGATATTGATGCTAGAACAAGCTAATGAGCGTATCGTATGGTGAGTGGAGATAAAATAATAATAAATCATTCCAGCAGACAGACCTGTTTGGACATTTTCTCTTCCTCTGATATGGGCTTTGGCTCGGCCGGTTTTGCTTTGTTTATGATAGTTTTTGATTTGCCCTCGTGGCAGATGGTGTCCACATTCCATGGAGTGAGCTGTGCAAGTCACCATAGACATATACATTCAAGCGCAGAAGAGATACAACACACAACATAGACACATACAACACACAGACATATGTCTATGCATCCGGGCTTACTTTCTCTTTTCTCTGCAGCTCCTCCTCCTTCCTTCTGAATTCCTCTTCCTGTTTCTCCAGCTCTGACAATTGTTTTGAAGTTGAGGCATCTTTGGTCAACTGTATTTAGCAAAATTTCAATGCATTACAATATCAGACAGTAGAATGGTGGAAATGTAACGGAGTCGTGCTCTCTCTCCTGAGCCATTACAATATTGTCTACACGCTGAGGAGTTTACAAAGTGTCTTGTAAATACTTTGTGCGCAAAAATTTACTTTTGCAAAAAACAAACATGCAACAATATTTAGATTTCTACAGCTGTTCTTGTTATGGACAAAACAGGGGCTCACCTTATAACGGTTGTCACAGAACAATTAAAACGTTTTTTTCTACAACGTTTGTTGAAAATGTATTGATAAATTAATTGATAGTTAATTGAACTCAATAAAAATTAATTTAAAAAAAGTGATAATTAAAAAAATTGTCTACTTTAAAAAGAGAATTAAAAAAAAAAATCGCCAAAGGGGACACGACGAAAAGAATTGTCTACAGAAGTCAGGCTCTGATGATGTATAAAGCAGACATCTTTTACTGTGTGAAGAAGACAACTCCGAAAATTATTGTGACCGAATAAAATGGAATAAAGAGTGTAAACTGAGACAAGCTGGGGGCTGCATTCTTCACAGGAAGCAAAGCAATGTGATAAATAACAGTTACTTACATCCACGTCTTTTAACTTCTCCCTCACGGCGGAGATTTTCTGTTGATTTCTACAGCATACAATACAATCATATATAATAATGGGAATTTGGAACGAACGTAGACAGGAATGTCGACAGGAATGAATGCAGACATAGCTGGAATGAACGTAGACAGACCTGGAATGAAAGTCGACTATGTTAGAGAGAAGAAAATTTTGATGTTAATTCTAGGAAGTGTCGACATTCATTCCTGGTAATATAAAATGCTTCGTTTCGACATTCGTTCCAGGAATGAAACAAATTATCGTTTTTTCCCAAAGTAGACAACTCCTGGAATGAAAGTCGAAATGACATTTTATATATTACCAAGAACGAACGTAGACACATCCGGGAATGAAAGTCGAAATTATTTTGTCTGTTGCATAGTTGACATTCGTTCCAGGTCTGTCGACATTCATTCCAGGATGTGTCTACGTTCATTCCAATTCCCATAATAATGCAATCCCTTTTGGAAACTAAATGAAATTAGCAGTCGAACGAGGAAGCTTTCTAGGTCATATTTTTCATTGACCAAAATCCAAAACAACTGCAAGGATGAAGCTATCTCAACAAGATGTCATAATAAAATAATCTGAGTGAAGTCAAAATGCCAACTTGTTTATAGGTTAAATGCTACAGTCAATTTCTGTCAGCCTAAACTGACTTTTTCAGTCAAAAAATACAACATTCACCTTCTATACTTGTCAATGTTCTGACAAAAACTTTTTATTTTCACTTTTTTCTCAATGTCGACAAAAGCTAGGTACAGCTTATAGTCAAATTGAAGAGCGATGAAATATCTGCATAGACTTTATCATCAACTACGTTGGTAGCTTTGTTATATTTTAGTTTTTAGTGTATCCAAACTAAAGTGAAAATGCCGTCTAGCAAATGCAGATATGCAAATTAGTGGTACAAAAAATACATTCACCACTTCCCTACGATTGCAAGTTGTAACAGTTTTGTAATCTTCAAAAAAAAAACAACTACAGTCGGAGCATAAATGATACGGTCTAAAGCTGAAAGCTTGCATTTGTTTTTGTGATTATATTTTGTTCACATAACAAGTGTTACCCAACACGAATGTTAGACTTTTCAATCACCAGACACACACCAACCACAGACACACACCAACCACAGACACACACCAACCGCAGACACACACCAACCACAGACACACACCAATCACAGACACACACCAACCGCAGACACACACCAATCACAGACACACCAATCACCAGACACACACCAACCACAGACACACACCACCCACAGACACACACCAACCACAGACACACACCAACCACAGACACACACCAACCACAGACACACACCAACCGCAGACACACACCAACCGCAGACACACACCAACCACAGACACACACCAATCACAGACACACACCAACCGCAGACACACACCAACCGCAGACACACACCAACCACAGACACACACCAACCACAGACACACACCAACCGCAGACACACACCAATCACAGACACACCAATCACCAGACACACACCAACCACAGACACACACCACCCACAGACACACACCAACCACAGACACACACCAACCACAGACACACACCAACCACAGACACACACCAACCACAGACACACACCAACCGCAGACACACACCAACCGCAGACACACCAATCACCAGACACACACCAACCACAGACACACACCAACCACAGACACACACCAACCACAGACACACACCAACCACAGACACACACCAACCACAGACACACACCAACCAACACAAGATCTACACAGAGAATATCAATAAGATTTTATAAAATATTTGTAGAGCTTTACTCTGTGTGAGCTTTGGCTAATCTGTCCTTCTCAGCCTGCGCCTCGGCCATTCTTTGCAACCTTGCCTCGTGCCTCCATTTGTTGAGACTGGCTTTGTCTATGTTAGGATGTTGATCGTCTTCATCATCGGATATCTACATCAATCAAGTATCCATTCATATTATTTCTCACTTTCCCAGAAGAATTTCACGGAAAGATTCTTCACAAAACATAAAATACAGAAATTTGCAGTAATAGAACCAATGACAAGTTGAATACATAACTTTTTTGTGATCAGTTCAGTAAACTCAATGCTGCGGTAATATAGTGTACTTGACCTTGAACTTTGACTGACCTCATAACAGTGTTTGTTAGTAATTTTATGCAACAAAATGTATTTCCTGTCCAACGGTCGTAAAATTTTACAGAGTGTATAGTTGTTTTGCAAATAAACCGGATGGTTTAGAAATGATTCAGACGGGTTAGAAAAGTACAAACCGCATAAACGCTTTAGAAATAGCATGAAATATTTTGAAATAATCTGAACTGTTTTAAAAAAGTTTGAAAGGTTTGCAAACCACATGGCAATCGAAACAAAAACAATAGCCAGAATTTTTTTTACAGCCTCCATGCAAATTATCTAACATAGACATAGATTTCAGACATAAAGTAAATGAATCAACTATATAAACAATTGTTGAATATAGTCTCAAAATTAATTATTAAGAAACATGAATAAGTTTTATTGATTATTTATAATAATATGGAATAGATGAACAAAAGATTTTTTTTTCATATGTTTTAATGAAATTCAACCGTTCAGTGTTTAGTTAAAAAAATGGCAGTTGTACGTGGATTGAAGATCTATTATCAATAAAAACCAAATGGTTAGGATTTTGAAAGCATTCAGGTTTGCAAAACCTCGGATTTTTCAAAAGCGTTCAGACAGTTTGGAAGCCAATCAGACATTTGAAAATGCATAACACAAAACATTCTGAGCCACCATGGCCTGCCATATATGAAAATATTCTCATCCCTTACCACACTGCAGTGTCATCAATCATACCCCACTAGTTGAAATTGATAATTTTGCGTTCATCTGTGTATCTCAGTTTCATTTACTTGAATACTAGTTTTTGCCTGGCTTCGTTAACTAATATGACAGCCTTAGAAGTTGTTGGGAACAAATGAAGAATGTTCTACAACTCATTTCGAAATGTGTTTTTTTACCATCGAGTAGATGCTCGAAGAATTGTCTACGCAGATTCATTCTATGTTTTTGTGCACTTAATTTTTTTTAATGTTCATTACAGTATCCAGCAAAAATAAGCAGCTGGTAGTAATGTACTTCATAAATGAGTAAAATGGTAAAACAAAAGTTGAAGGCGATGTCAAAGGAGATGTCTTATTATACAGCAAAATAATTGAGAAATGTGGAAACCTATACTTAGCTATAACTTTTACAGCCGATCACTTGAAAAATTATGGTTCATACTGGTAACAGCAGCAGGATACTTAGTGCAGCATAACATCATTATTGGCTATTAATAATAATAATTATCATCAGCTATAAGTAATAACAAAAATAATAATCAATAATGGCGATTGATTATTAGGTTGTAGTTAATGAGCATGAACTTGACTGATTGAATTAGCAATTACAATTATGAATCAACGATCTATAATCACTAATGATAATGATACCAATAGCTAACTGATAAATAATAATATTAATAATGTCACAAATCAAAAATATATAGCATAACGATAGTGGTATGACAATATTGATGAAATTTACGAAATAATAATAATAAACCAAACAAATAAAGCACCAATGATAATAAATAAAATCATTAAATAAATTACTCATGTCATTTATAACCATTCATTAATTATTATTTATTAGAAAAGTGAATGATGACACTAATGATAAAAATTTTTAATCAATAATACGTCTAATCAACATTCTTTACCATCATTGTACTAAATAATAATAAAAAAAATCAGTACATTATTGTGCAGGATTTTATGGTAATGTTGTCAGTTACCCCGGTAGTACACCTGCACTTCCCCTAGGTAGGCAGAGTTGTCTACTCGCTGTGACCAGCTTGCTGACAGACCGTTGGTACCACTACCTACCCCTCAGCATTGTCTGCTGAGGTAGGCTTCGATAGGCAACGTCTGCCAGGCAGGCCTGTAGTCCGTCTGCCACTCCTAGACAACACAGGGCTTCTAGACCAATAGGTCGTTGAAGCAGTCGTCTTCGGGAGTGGTAGAGCTGTCTAGTCTGTATAAGTCTGTGAGAAATTCAAGATAAACTTGATTGAGTGTATACTGGTTTTATTCTTACGAACAAAAAGCCAGCTGAGCATCCAAGGTAACACTGATTAGTGAAGAGCTCAGCCGCTGCATTTATACAAAGCGTTATGTAACAATCTATTGTGTAGGGGTTAGCCTTAACAAAATGTACAAGAAAGGGTGGCTAACAAAGAGTGACTTAAGCGCATATAAAAATAGCCTTAGTGATATAAGAGTTGACTACAAAAAGAAAGGTCTACAACAGCTTGGTCATGTACACAATTTACTGGCTTGTTGCTATGATTACAGGTATCCACAGGAAGTCGCGCCATTTTCCTGTACATCATTATTATATAATAATTATATATTATTATATTATATATAATAATTATTATTATATTAATTATAGATACTTAATTTATCAACCAATCATCATTATTTATTAGCATATTATTTATTATTACTACTTGTTATTGTTAACATTCATTCACCATCATCATCATGACCATCATTTTTTTCATCTGACCATTTCTTTACTATATTATTATCCATTACTACTACTACTATTATAATAAAACAACAACAACTATTTGAATAGTAATAAATTATTAAATATAATAATTAACTATTATAATTATTATCGTATAAAAGGAACAACTACTATAATAATAAATATTATTATTAATAATAGGTAGCAGTAGTAATTATTCATGACATCATCATGATTATTTGATTATTATTAACAAATTTTTATTATTATTTATCAATTAAAATTAATTGTTGTTATTGTTATAAATAATAATAATTATTATTCTTATGATTGATTGATATTATTTATTAAAATTATTATAAATAACAATTATTCTTTTAGGAGTATGAATGATGATTGATTATGATTATTATTAATTAATATATATCTATTGTTATATAATAAAACAATAATAATAATTATTATATTTAATTATTATTATCATTATAAATAATAATAATAATAATAATAATAATAATAATGCAAACATACAGGTTCCTTTAATTAGTGAGTGAGCAAAAAGTGATAATAATAATTAATCCAATAATTAATAATTATTATAATAATAATTATTAATTATTATTATTGGATTAATTATTATTATCACTTTTTGCCCACTCACTAATTAAAGGAACCTGTATGTTCAAATGCAATGTTCACCTCAATATGATTCCACTTGCTGTAGTCTATAGGCATATTGGCATGTGAAGTTCCCAATGATTTAAACAAAAAAAATTTAAGATTGGAATTTTGTTGTTTATGGAAAAGAAACTGAATGGTTTACAATTCCAGATAATTCCTAAGGCCTTGGGTCTTGGTAACAGCAAAGTTGTTGCATAAAAGACAAGTCTCGTAAGCCTTGACACTGAAGATTTAACTATGTCAAGGCTAGATATTTATTGTTTTGAAAATGGATACAGTAAAAACAAGCAGAACTAAATTGGCCTGAACCGAAAAAGGTGCAAACACAAATACTTGAAATCTCAAGTCTTTTTCTTGCATTTGGAGAGAAAACTGGCTGGCAGAATCGCCTACTACTACAACTAGATGAAATTTTACAAGGGTTGTAAATTTTAAAACATGGTTTGCAGAGGCTGGGTTAAAACAAAAGACAATTTACTCATTTATAAGAGCCTTTGTTGCTATTTCAATGCATAATTTAACAATTGCCTTCCCATGGAAGAACAGATAACTCCAACATTAAAAAATGATACTTTATATTAATGGGAACATGGCTGAAAGAAAACTTTTACCAAATGAGGTAGTCCATGGCGTTACCCAGTTAATTATTCACGCTTGCCTTTTTTAGGGTAAATTGTTACGGAGGCTAAACTCATAATAAAGATCTAATCAATTTATGTGTGCCTATAGCTAGAGCACATAGTTGTATAACAAATCCACCATAAACAAGTTTCGTGATTGTTAGGTATGTTTCGACACATATATAACCTTATATTTCACATGAGGTTGTCTTTTTCTCAGTGATTAGCACAAATGATACTCACCAATCAGGAGCAACAGTGGGTTTATTCAGCTAGTGATAAATAAAATAATATAAAAAAACTCATTTTTCACAAATACAAATAGATTCATTTTAATGAGTATTGTTTATTCAACAACTAACTGAGAGTGTAGTTTGTTATATTCAGCTTTTAATCTAATCAAAGATGTCTGAACGCAACAAATTTTACTGACTATAGGTAGGCTTCGTTGGAAACAAGACTTGCTCAACCGTAAAGCCTGTGGTACTAACACTCCAAACATTAACAGCGGATCTTTAGGCTTATTTTCTTCTTGTGGCTGTTCGTCCTCTGAATCCGAGGCTTTTTTATTCAAACCAATTGTTTCCACCTCGGACTCATCATCAGATTTGTTAGGCAAGCGTCTCCTAACATTGGTTTCCTTGCCATCACTCATGGAGGGTAAGCTTTTAACTATATCAAACGATCCGCTTTCATCATCAATGTCAACAAGCACATTCGGCATTATTTCTCTGTCATCGTATTGTAAAGAGCTTATGCTTTTCTGTCCCATATTGCTGCGAGCTTTCGCCATCTGCAGGAAACCATCTCGTAGCTCCTGCACAAGATAAAAAATGGTAAAACTATGCGCCATATATTGTATACATTGACATCTAAAGCATTAGTAGAGTGAGCTACCTGGTCAAGTTGTCTGCGTAAGGAGGAGAGATCATCTAAGCTAGCAAATATCTCCTCAAGCAAGGAATCTAGTTTCTCTTTTTCGTTAAGCGAAGCCATCCAAAGACGTTCGACTTAGATGTAGACGCAAGGAGACTAAAAATAAGAATAACTAATTTCATAAATACCTTAATAATTAAAACTTCAAATGACTCCAACCGAAAAAATTGAACGCAAAATAGAATTACACCAAACATATTTAATTTGGCAACTTCCATGCTAAAAAAGGACGTAACACAAATAATCTACATTTATAAACGTGAAACACGTCTGTCTGTATGTATGTTTGTGTGTGCGATTCCAGGTAAATGGACGACATAACTCCTGCACTGGGAGGAATGAAAACTGACATAAAAACATCCCATTGCAATAATCCAATGTATGGTGGGGGTTTAATATAATGTATGGTGGGGGTTTAATCTAATGTATGGTGAGGGTTTAATATAATGTATGGTGGGGGTTTAATATAATGTATGGTGGGGGTTTAATCTAATGCATGGTGAGGGTTTAATCTAATGTATGGTGGGGGTTTAATATAATGTATGGTGGGGGTTTAATATAATGTATGGTGGGGGTTTAATCTAATGCATGGTGAGGGTTTAATCTAATGTATGGTGGGGGTTTAATATAATGTATGGCGGGGGTTTAATCTAATGTATGGTGGGGGTTTAATCTAATGTATGGTGGGGGTTTAATATAATGTATGGCTGGGGTTTAATCTAATGTATGGCGGGGGTTTAATATAATGTATGGTGAGGGTTTAATCTAATGTATGGTGGGGGTTTAATCTAATGTATGGTGAGGGTTTAATATAATGTATGGTGGGGGTTTAATATAATGTATGGTGGGGGTTTAATCTAATGCATGGTGAGGGTTTAATCTAATGTATGGTGGGGGTTTAATATAATGTATGGTGGGGGTTTAATATAATGTATGGTGGGGGTTTAATCTAATGCATGGTGAGGGTTTAATCTAATGTATGGTGGGGGTTTAATATAATGTATGGCGGGGGTTTAATCTAATGTATGGTGGGGGTTTAATCTAATGTATGGTGGGGGTTTAATATAATGTATGGCGGGGGTTTAATCTAATGTATGGTGGGGGTTTAATATAATGTATGGTGGGGGTTTAATATAATGTATGGCGGGGGTTTAATCTAATGTATGGCGGGGGTTTAATCTAATGTATGGTGGGGGTTTAATATAATGTATGGTGGGGGTTTAATATAATGTATGGCGGGGGTTTAATCTAATGTATGGTGGGGGTTTAATATAATGTATGGTGGAGGTTTAATATAATGTATGGTGGAGGTTTAAACTAATGTATGGTGGAGGTTTAATATAATGTATGGTGGGGGGTTTAATCTAATGTATGGTGGGGGTTTAATCTAATGTATGGTGGGGGTTTAACCTAATGTATGGTGGGGGTTTAATTTAATGTATGGGGGGGGGGGGGGGGTTAAAATAATGTATGGTGGGGGTTTAAAGCATGCCAGCATTGAACAATTTTTCGTTGATTTTGTGAATATTCAAGTCTTAAGCAGCAGATTGGTGTATTGAACAACCCTCTAGGCCTACTCAGTGCTGATCTGCAAGCCTGCAAAATAGCCCTCTTCCAGAAATGCTCGCCAATTTTTACACTGCTTAAAATTGACGTCATCTTCGGGATTTACTCCTTTGCTGCGCAGTATTTATTTGACCAATCAGATCCCGTTATTTATTTTTATTATTATTTTATTTATTATTATTCTACCAACATACTACTGTCCATTCTTGTATGAAAAACATTTATTGTTCCCTTACTCACCAAAAGAAGCACAATTTTTTTCTATCCTATTGATGTAAAGAGTATCAGATGAGATGATCCTTGTGATTGTGATCACATTAGACAACCTGACAAATCCCGCAATCGTCTCTTGTTGTTGCCATTTCACATAAGAAAATTGCGTAATAAACAAGCGTTGATTTCGTTAACTATGTGTGTGCACTAATTGCATCCATATTGATAGAAACCACTAATTCTGTTTTTATGCGTGCAGCGTGCAATTTCAAGCTAGATAAAAAATGGCGCGTAATAATAAATCTCAACAATAATTCTTAGAATCCATTATTGATGGGGTGTCTTCGTAAGGATCCTTTATTCCTGTTGCAATGGCCTTCATCAGACCTAAGACTAAATGAATTGCCCAATCAGATTTCATTTTAAACGCAGACGATGTAACTTCATTTATAAAAGTTTGCTATTATTTATTATAACTGACCACGCCCACATCCCGAAGATGACGTACACGGCAATCAATGGAAGTTATAGTAAGCTAAATTTCGGCTGATGCGACGAGCATTTGAGGCCAATGACTTTTTGGCAAGCTTGTAAATCAGGACTGAGTAGGCCTAGAGGGTTATTTAATACATCAATCTGCTGCTTAAGACTGGAATATTCAGAAACTCAACCAAAAAGTGATCAGTGCTGGCATGCTTTAATCTAATGTATGGCAGGGGGTTTAATATAATGTATGGTGGAGGTTTAATATAATATATGGTGGGGGTTTAATATAATGTATGGTGGGGGTTTAATATAATGTATGGAGGGGGTTTAATATAATGTATGGTGGGGGTTTAATCTAATGTATGGTGGGGGTTTAATCTAATGTATGTTGGGGGTTTAATCTAATGTACGGCGAGGGTTTAATCTAATGTACGGTGGGGGTTTAATCTAATGTATGGTGGGGGTTTAATATAATGTATGGTGGAGGTTTAATATAATGTATGGTGGGGGTTTAATATAATGTATGGTGGGGGTTTAATCTAACGTATGGCGTGGGTTTAATCTAATGCATGGTGAGGGTTTAATATAATGTATGGTGGGGGTTTAATATAATGTATGGTGGGGGTTTAATCTAATGTATGGTGGGGGTTTAATCTAATGTATGGTGGGGGTTTAATATAATGTATGGCGGGGGTTTAATCTAATGTATGGTGGGGGTTTAATATAATGTATGGTGGGGGTTTAATCTAATGTATGGTGGGGGTTTAATATAATGTATGGTGGGGGTTTAATATAATGTATGGTGGGGGTTTAATATAATGTATGGTGGGGGTTTAATATAATGTATGGTGGGGGTTTAATCTAATGTATGGTGGGGGTTTAATATAATGTATGGCGGGGGTTAAATCTAATGTATGGTGGGAGTTTAATCTAATGTATGGTGGGGGTTTAATCTAATGTATGGTGGGGGTTTAATCTAATGTATGGTGGGGGTTTAATATAATGTATGGCTGGAGTTTAATCTAATGTATGGCGGGGGTTTAATATAATGTATGGTGGAGGTTTAATCTAATGTATGGTGGAGGTTTAAACTAATGTATGGTGGGGGTTTAATCTAATGTATGGTGGGGGTTTAATCTAATGTATGATGGGGGTTTAATCTTGCCATTTGTTCTCAAACTGGAAGCATTTGTAAATAAAATACTTTTTCAAAAACAATGTAGGTGGAGACGATCACAGTTCAATAATTCAAATGTCAATTATACAGGGAAGCTTGGGTAACTCAAACTTCCAGGGACCCAAGCAAAAAGTTTGAGTTATGAAAGGTTTGAGTTAAAGATTTAACATTTTCTATGCCATCCACTTTAATCTATTATGCTCCCACAAGCAATCGTGTTTAGTAATATTGAGCACGAATGAGTATATACAGAACTATAAAATGCATTATATGCATTACATATTTCATTTTGCTTAGTTATCTACAAACTAGACCCATGCGTGTACAAGTATGTATACACAGCAAATACACAACATCTGAACACAAATTGTCTAAAAACTCAAAAATCTGTCAGCGCTTTTCAATTTTTATTAATGACTTTTATTTTAAACTCCAAGCCTTAAAGGCGCTATGTCACCGATTTTGGGCTGAATTAAACTTAACTTATCTATTTCTAGTGATTTTTGCCCAAAAAACTGTTTTTTCCAGAGTTGTGCTCTCATTCATTCCATCTATAGTATAAGTGCAATAGATGCTGACTGGTAGGCAGTTTCTTTTTTGGTACGCAACAACTTATGTAAGGCTATAAAGCGGAGTTTCAAAAATTTGGCTTGTTTGCATAGAAGAAAGGCATCCCATTAATAGTAATTGTGCACAAATTTTAAAGAGCACAAAAAATTAGATTAGCAACACTTCCAGATTTTTTGGAAGTATTTTAGTTGAGTCAGCATTTTAACTTATTATTGATAGGTCTGCTATTATGTACACACTGGTATTCACGTGACAAATTACATGGCCAATATCTCAAAAACTACAGCAATATTATAATTGAAAAAATTATTTTTAAATCACATACTATCAAAAGATTCAAGTGATCATTATTTAGAATTCATTTGTGAAGAAAAAAATGCCAGATTTTAGCTTTTGGCATCAACAACAAATAACTTTCAAATCTGATTTACATGTTATTTGACTGAAAAAATATTCAACAATATAGACTGTAAATAAATAATGATTTTCAAATACAATAAAAAAATAAATATGAACTAATTGATGATTATTTTTAGTATTTTGGTTGAGACTATTTAGCACTCTTTGACACTAAAGAAAAGACAACTTCAAATAGTGAATCAATCAGTGACATGCCACCTTTAAACGCACACTTCAGCTCCTCCTTGGTGTCATATTGCTTGCAGATTATAGGTGGTTTTGTGCCTGCTTCAATTCACTCAATAGTTTTAATTTTTTTAGGCAGCACTTCAGCTTGCCACTACCTCCTTTTATGAGACATCCTACTCTAATAGAAAATGTGTGCACTGCGATCGCTTTGGTTACGTAAGTGGCCACTGCACCATTCAAAAGTGTGTGTGATGGTGTTTACAATGATGGGCCAGTGTGCTGAAGCTTTAATTGAGAACTAATGCTATTTTTGGCGACAGAGTGTCATTGCTTTCAATGAGCAATCCTACTTTATGCTTTGAGATGTGCCAAAGAATTACGGGCTTCACATCTGGTTAATAAAGACACTAAATCTGAAACAATAATAGATTTGAAAAAAACCTCATTGTCGTTCATAGCCAGTTTGGGTCAGCTTTGCTTGTTCATAGCCAGTTTGGGTCAGCTTTGCTGGTTTCCAGCACTTTCCAAAGTCATTGCTTAAAAAAACTTGATAATTCTGCTTAATATTGCTTCGAGTTAGAAGTAAGAATTTGAGTTATGCTCAGCAGTTTACAATGTAGTGGGGAGGGGCTGAAGCCTATTTGGGATGAGTTATCGGTGTTCGTAATTTATGCGATTTTCAGTGTATATACACTCAAACAGCTACGCTGAAAGAAATGAAAACCGCTGTAAAAGCATTTTATTGGACCAACTTGATGTATGCATTTGTCTGTCATTCCGGGTGAATAGAGGCCTAAACCACTACACTGAGAGAAACAAAAACTGCTGAAAAAAACATTCCATTAGATTAATTTAATGTACGGCGGGGGTTTAGGATTTGCCATTTGTTCTCATACTGCAGGTATTTGTAAATTTAATATTAATATTTTTCTTCAATGATGTAGGTGGAGGCAAATAAAAATCAGTTACATTTTGCTAATATGCAATGGTTACAGTGTCAATCACGCAATTTTACACTGAATAATAACTCACATTACTTCCTTCGAGTATGCAACATTTTTTTTTCAAGTTTGTCAGCTCAGCACATCTATTGTAAGAGAAGGAATAGTTTAAAGCACAAAAAGTGGCTGCAATATCAATATACTCACAAACAAACATATAAGTTACAAGGGAAGCTAGGGAAAACAAGCTGTCAGAATTAGGAATCTGACAAGTTATTTTAGGAAAGAAAGACATGATGAAACATGTCGCAACCCAAGATAAATTTTGGATTCGTGATGAAAATAGGCTGCAACTATGCAAGGAACCCAGTTATTTTCAAAAACAAAGAGAGATGATAAAACATGTTGCAATTGTCAGCCGGGAAAAACTGAAGGTTTGGAAATTTGGGAATCCAAGATATTTTTAGAGATCATGATGAAAGAAGCTGCAACTATATAAGGAGCATTGGAGCAGCATTGAGCAAACAGTCGTTGTTTAACTTTTGGTGAGTCGTTGTTTAATTTTTGGACAGTAACGTTGTGATTAGTTAGCGAGACTTAGCAGTTAGATGAGAGGGTCAGTCGTTGTTTAGTTTTTGGACAGTAATGTTGTGATTAGTTAGCGAGATTTAGCAGTTAGATGAGAGGAACAGACACCTTCAAGCAGGACTACACAAGTGATCAGGAGCAAACGCATTATTAAAGAGGAGTATTCACTACTGGACTACAAGTATTGGAAAGAAGCATTGATTGGAGGAGATACCACAGGACACGCTAGCCTATTTGTTACTAAAGAGGAGTATTCACTACTGGACCACAAGTATTGGAAGGAAACATTGATTGGAGGAGATACCACAGGATACGCTAGCTTTTTGGGATAAGTGATTTATTTTGACATTGAGCATTAGTGAGATAGAACGGTGTTAGCGCATTAGCTGAAACATTGCTGACAGCCAGCAATAATTGTGAAAAGGAGTGCTTGATATATGAAACTGGTTGATAGATATAGATAGTTAGTAATTGGAAGTTGGTTTTCATTGTTTTGACAGTATTCAGAAGATAGCAGTGTTTAGGTAATACCGTAATCGTTTTAGGAAAGCATCGTTTTGGCTATACGAAAAATAACTTAGCATCTAACCATTATTATACAGTTACAGGGCAAATAAGGGATTTATTTTGACATTTGGAATTAGCTAGGTAGAACGGTGTTAGCGCATTAGCTGAAACATTGCTGACAGCCAGCAATAATTGTGAAGAGAAGTACTTGATGAATGAAACTGGTTGATAGGTATAGAGATTTTTGTAATTAGGAAGTTGGCAGTTGATTTGGTTGTTTTGACGACATTCGGTATACGTCAGAGATTTTTTTTAAAGATAAGTATTTGGACACCAATTCCATTACGGTTTGGTGGGGTCCTGGTGGCAAATAGCTGAATTTTTGGTTTGGCTGGCTATTTGGGGTAAGCTCACTTTTTTTAACGTGGGTTTGCTTGGGGTCAATTATAAATAATCATAGTGGTTCCATTTTCAATAATCTTATTGATATAAATTATAAAAAGAATATTTCACTTAGTTATCCGTTTGATAATTGTTTTTGTTTACGTATTAAGCTCATTGATATTGATTATTCAGTCAGACAGATTGTTTTGACAACCATCTCCAGCGGTTTGCTTGCTTAGGAATTGTTTTGTTTATATATTTATAATTGTCAGGAGGGTAGGGACAGGCCACATACTCATAACTCATTAGTCTCAGTCTCGGACTGTTACAAACGGTTACTGAGTGCCTGTAGTAAAGTGGAAATACAGTCCTCTTGCTTACGGTCCCGTTATTTAGCAGTTTACCTTATTACTGTTTACTAAGATTATTATTAGTTAGTTTTATTAACTCCCTATTTTATCATATTTACCGATTTTACCCTATCTACCCCCTGACATATTTTGGTCCCGCGAAGCGGATTGAATCGTACATATTGGCATATTAGTCAGTTCCATAAATCTGCCAATTGATTCGTAATTTTGTTGTTGTTGAAATATTAATCAGTTGTGTAAGTTTTGCAGATTGAATCATTGATATCAGCATATTGGTCAAGTGTATACGTTTGTGGACAAGGGAATACGTTATTAAACAACAAAATTAGAAAGATCAACTATTGTAACCTTTGAAAAGTTTTCTTTTTTTGCGGAATAAAGCAGTATGTTTAAAGCGAAAAAGGGGAAGCAGCCGGGAGCAGATCACGAAATATCGGAAAGATTTCTTAAAGCTTTGAGAATGGTACAAGCGGAAAGAGCCCAGAAAGCAGGGGAAACAACTCAAAAGGAGCTGACTGACGAAGAATTGATAAAGTTAACGACTGAACCAAGACAAACCCGGAGCATGGCCGCTGCGGCTAGCCAAAGCTATTTAGGTTCAAATAGCAACGAGGCTGCAGGTCAGCAGATGAAATCAGCATCGCAACATTCGACACCCATAGAAGCCGTGGCGTCAAATGTGCCAACTGACCGAAATGAAGCCGGACCATCAGTCACCCCATCTGCACACCTAAGCGGAGAAGGAAGGAGCGAAGGTGATCAAAATCGGCCAAAGAGAGGCCACCACCTATCACCAGCGGCCGACCTTTATCAAGAAGACTCATATTTAAACTCGTACCCCGAGCCAAATGCTTATTTACACGGCCCAGACAAATCTGTACACTGGGTAGGACCGTCAGTCAATCTAAATCAAATATCAAATAGTTCAGGAGATGAATCAACAGTTATTAGGCAAACAAAGGCAAGGGCAGAACGCTATAAAGACGAAGCATTGAGACGCCAAGCCAATCAGGAAATGCAACAACCAACGAGCAGGAGGCAGGAGAGCTCGGATGATGAATGCTCTTGTAGGCAAACTCCATCAAGGGTCAGAGAACGTTCACATTACATGCCGGCACCATCGCAAGATACATTTTTCAATTCAGGAAACACTTTTCCGGCGTCAATAACCAACACACCAACACAGCGAGCAGTAATAGGATCAAAGGAAATTGCAGGCGCTGCAAGAAATAATTTGTCACAGCAGCCAAGAATGGTGTACGATGATGAGCTACTAGACCTGGACCAAAGGGGAGAAAAACGTAGCTTATCGAGAGAACGAAACAAACCTATTACTTTTAACCACGATGGAGTATTCGACACCCGGAGTGGGCCACTAAATCGTCACTTTGCACTCATAGACGGAGGATCACCAGAGAGAAGGGAGCAGGCAACATACTGGAACCCAGCACATATTTCTGCACCCCAACCACAGGTACATCAACATCCAATATCTAGCTTGGCTTATCAATCATCGCACCAGGGAGTAAGAAATGAACACAGCATCCGCACAACCCCTACAAAACACTCGGTAGATAATGGAAAGTCTTCCTATACAGTCATCAGTCTCCCTAGCAAGTTACCGGATACTTCGCTAACTTTCAATAATCGGTGGGATGAATCATGGGAAACATTTATCACAAGATGGCGAGATCAGTGTCTTGCACTTAGTCTACCAAAAGATAATTGGTCAAGACTATTGTCGCTATACATGGCGGAAGGAGCACTGGCTATTCTCCAAGAGACAAAAGAACAATATCCAGAACTAGTGGATGACTTTGATGGGCTTGTGGCAAAACTGGGTCAACGTTTCCAAAAATCAAGAGGTGGTTTGATGGGCAGCACAACGCTACAAACACGAATACAATTACAAGGGGAATCAATTGGAAGTTTTTATCTGGCTTTGAAGGAAATACTACGAGCCAGTTACCCCGGTATGGACTTAGCAGCTAGGGATGCATTGGGAAGAGACTTCTTTATTGCCGGCCTCAGAGATATGAAAGCAAAAGAACATCTTTTGAGAAAGCAACCTGCAACATTAGCAGAAGCCTATGAGCTGGCCGAAGCAAATTATTTCACATCAAATCTTCTGGCGAGAGAGTCTGCAAAAGTTAACCTCACAAAACCTAGTGAAGTTCGAGTTTCAAGAGTGAGTGAAAGCATGGAGCACAATGGTATGCAGGAAATGAGACAAATGATACAACAGCTGACCGAGCTGCAGAAATTGCAACTGGAAAAGTTACAATCACCGGTGAATGAAAGGAGATATCAAAACCAACGCCCGACCTCCCCCAGCTACCCCTCAACTAGGGCACCGGATCGACAACGTGAGTGGGACGGTATACAAAACCGACCGCTTTGCTGGTTTTGTAATCGTCCTGGTCATATTGCTAGAAACTGTAACCGCAAGCGGTGGGAAGACAATCAGCGAAGGCAAGAATATGGTGGGGAAAATAGGCAGTTCTCGACCGCTACTAGACTAACCGAGCAGTCATACAACAGAGGCACAGGCAGGCAACACCAACAACAACAATTTAGGCAGGAGGATCAACAGCCATGGAGGTCGAACGGCTCCTGGCGGCAAAATACCAACACCCGGAATCAAAACTCCGCGGAAAGAACACAAAATCACCCGAGCCAAATGAACAACACCAACCGCAGAGTGACATTCAATAATCAACCCCAAAATGTGCGAAATGTCGGCACCAGACCAGAAAGGGTAATTTCAGATGACCAATTAGTCAACAACTATCGCGTTGATGGCCTACCAAGGCCAACGCCTGCAGTTGTAAGAGTAACTTCAGAGGTAGCTGAAAGAAACGCGTTAACTGACAAGAAGGCTGAACCTTCCAGGGCAGAAGAAGTAAGCCAACTATTAAAGGAAAACGATCGAAAGAGAAAATTACAGCTTAAACTTCATATACCACCACCACCACCAGCTGTCTTGCCGGCTGATCTTACCAGAATACACAAATTGCAGAAAGCTGATGAGGAACAGAGACAGTGCACTCAAGCAGAGTTATCACCGGGTTTTTGGAATGAACCAAATCATAACAAACCAGTTCACACACCTGTTTTTTCAGTAGGGAATCCAAGAATAGTTCAGGAGGCTGAAAAGGTTGGAGAAATTGATTTCAGTGGTTCACAGTACGATGTCACAAACTTAGAGGACGACGTTTTCTTCTCTGAGGAAGAGATGAGAAGTTCAACAAAGATACAAGTGAATCGTGTGAAAGAGCACATACCGCAGACTAAGAATAGAGAAGACCAAAGAAAAACGCCAGGTGGATATTCAATGTTGATCAGTCTATGGATCATTTTTACGACCCTCCTTCGTCTAGTCACAAATGTCGGAGCCATTACACCAGAGAACCCCATGATTTGCGAACATGGATATTTTTCCGCTAACCGACCACACTATTTCCAGTACCCAGTAGAATTAAAATGCGCAGTGCCCCAAGCACAGGTGGGTCACGATGAAAAACCTAGAAGATGTCATATGAATAAACTGAAATTATTTAGACGCTCTTACATACCGGTTGACGATGCGCAGCTGGAGTGTGCATGGCAGCAGCTGCCGACGGTAGAGGAGGAGGAGGGATATCAATTGGACGTTGGACAGCCCGATATAAATGATATTACAGGGAGGGGGAAGCCAAGATCAGAGTGTTATAACGAATCCGACAGATCGCATTTAATGTCAGGATCAGCTGAAGAGGGAGATGAGATGGATAATAATCGTTGTAGTAGAACAAGATATTTTTTGAGGCCTAAAATGAACGGGTAAAAACACAATTTTTAATGATTAAGAATTTAGTTTTAATTTTTTTCATTATTATTTTGTTTATATAATCAGATTAAAATCTTATTGCTAATTATTGTTTTTTTTGTTGTTTTTTTTGTTGTTGTTCTTTTTGTTTTTCAACCTCTACAAGTGCATACATACACGATTCAAACTAACCCTGGATTTGTAGAACAAAAAGAAATATGGACCGTCCCAGTAATATGAAAACCATAAAAGGAAGGATTGGTTTGCTGGCGTTTGGGATGGTTTTGGGCTCTTGTTGCGTGCTTGCATGCTATTGCCTTGTTCACAATTTGTAGTAATAAAGGAAAAAAAACATAAAACAGTTGGAGTTTTGTGTTATGAGACAAAAAAAAAATTAGTACAAAGTGAAAACAGAATTTTAGTTCGGTAAAACTATGAGAAACCCTTTTGTTTTTTCGTTTGTTTTTGTTTTTTTACTGGCACACACTCAAAAGGAGTGGAATAGGCGAGCAAATATTTAATCAACACCCGAGGAACTGGGTGCCCTAAGCTCACCTTTTCAACCCCACACAACTTTTGAGGAATGTGATTGCTCATTGGTTCTGCCCATATATTTATTTAACCAACAGAACCCTGAAGTGAATCATCATTCGAGGTGTTTTCAGTATAAAGTATCATTATTTGTAATAGTGGCTCACAGCATTGTATCTACGAGTATAGATATGTATATGTGTATGTGGAAAATTGTAGGAAAAATATGGTTACTTTTCTCTAAAAAAAGTGTCAATCAAGATGGTGGAACAACATATCAAATATTTAATCAACACCCGAGGAACTGGGTGCCCTGGCATGTTGTTCACCCCCACACCAACACTTGAGGATTAATGTGCCTTCAACTCTTTAAGCTCTGACCTCTATCTATACTAATCAACAGAGCGAGTGAAGGCAGGTCAATCTAAGCACTTCAAGTCGGCTCGATATTGGTTTAAACTGTGATATGTTTGGATATTTTGCAAGTACTACACTTGGTTGGGCTATATGGGTATAGTTGCATGCATGCGGGGCCTAAACACTTTCTGACAGTAGGAAACCAGTTGAGTGTACTTAATGGTTGTAACTGGGAGGAATTTTTGAGAGATATGGTCGAAAAACTATGGTACTCGAATTGCCAGTGTATGTGTGCACATGTAGTTAAAGACGGTAAAACACTATCAGTATGAAAAAAATCCTGTAATTTTTATCCTGTAGTTTTTCTAACTAGTTATTTGTATTGGATTTAGTTGTGACAGTGACACAGAACACATAATCATCCGCTGAGTAAGCGTTTTATTTACATTAGAGTGAAGCCTCCTGTTTGGTGTGTAGTATGAAAAATATTGTTTTGATAATGGTGACAGGCAGCCATACACGCTGGGAGAAGGTGTGCGCACAGGTTTGCTTGTAAATATTTTGAATGGTAGCGCGATAGGTGCTCACATGTAGCAGTGTTACTTATGTTATTAGGGAATACTTCTGAAAATAGGATGCAATCTAATTAACCATAATTTATGAAAGCTAGGCTAATATAGACATATATAAATGGTTATTTATAATATAATAGAAAAAATACGACTAACACTAGAGGGGAATGGCGAAAAATATCAACTGCTGCAACGCGTTCGAGAGTATAAAAAAAAATAATAATAATAGTTATAATACTAATAACAATAATAAATAGGAGTGTCTTGGTTATAACGAACGTTATTACATAAGGCCCCTGACACTCTGGCAGGGATCATAACAGTCACATCTCAGAGAGTAAAGCTTTTCTAGCAAGCTAGAAAACTTTTTTGTTGGGCAGGGGAAGAATGTAAGAGAAGGAATAGTTTAAAGCACAAAAAGTGGCTGCAATATCAATATACTCACAAACAAACATATAAGTTACAAGGGAAGCTAGGGAAAACAAGCTGTCAGAATTAGGAATCTGACAAGTTATTTTAGGAAAGAAAGACATGATGAAACATGTCGCAACCCAAGATAAATTTTGGATTCGTGATGAAAATAGGCTGCAACTATGCAAGGAACCCAGTTATTTTCAAAAACAAAGAGAGATGATAAAACATGTTGCAATTGTCAGCCGGGAAAAACTGAAGGTTTGGAAATTTGGGAATCCAAGATATTTTTAGAGATCATGATGAAAGAAGCTGCAACTATATAAGGAGCATTGGAGCAGCATTGAGCAAACAGTCGTTGTTTAACTTTTGGTGAGTCGTTGTTTAATTTTTGGACAGTAACGTTGTGATTAGTTAGCGAGACTTAGCAGTTAGATGAGAGGGTCAGTCGTTGTTTAGTTTTTGGACAGTAATGTTGTGATTAGTTAGCGAGATTTAGCAGTTAGATGAGAGGAACAGACACCTTCAAGCAGGACTACACAAGTGATCAGGAGCAAACGCATTATTAAAGAGGAGTATTCACTACTGGACTACAAGTATTGGAAAGAAGCATTGATTGGAGGAGATACCACAGGACACGCTAGCCTATTTGTTACTAAAGAGGAGTATTCACTACTGGACCACAAGTATTGGAAGGAAACATTGATTGGAGGAGATACCACAGGATACGCTAGCTTTTTGGGATAAGTGATTTATTTTGACATTGAGCATTAGTGAGATAGAACGGTGTTAGCGCATTAGCTGAAACATTGCTGACAGCCAGCAATAATTGTGAAAAGGAGTGCTTGATATATGAAACTGGTTGATAGATATAGATAGTTAGTAATTGGAAGTTGGTTTTCATTGTTTTGACAGTATTCAGAAGATAGCAGTGTTTAGGTAATACCGTAATCGTTTTAGGAAAGCATCGTTTTGGCTATACGAAAAATAACTTAGCATCTAACCATTATTATACAGTTACAGGGCAAATAAGGGATTTATTTTGACATTTGGAATTAGCTAGGTAGAACGGTGTTAGCGCATTAGCTGAAACATTGCTGACAGCCAGCAATAATTGTGAAGAGAAGTACTTGATGAATGAAACTGGTTGATAGGTATAGAGATTTTTGTAATTAGGAAGTTGGCAGTTGATTTGGTTGTTTTGACGACATTCGGTATACGTCAGAGATTTTTTTTAAAGATAAGTATTTGGACACCAATTCCATTACGGTTTGGTGGGGTCCTGGTGGCAAATAGCTGAATTTTTGGTTTGGCTGGCTATTTGGGGTAAGCTCACTTTTTTTAACGTGGGTTTGCTTGGGGTCAATTATAAATAATCATAGTGGTTCCATTTTCAATAATCTTATTGATATAAATTATAAAAAGAATATTTCACTTAGTTATCCGTTTGATAATTGTTTTTGTTTACGTATTAAGCTCATTGATATTGATTATTCAGTCAGACAGATTGTTTTGACAACCATCTCCAGCGGTTTGCTTGCTTAGGAATTGTTTTGTTTATATATTTATAATTGTCAGGAGGGTAGGGACAGGCCACATACTCATAACTCATTAGTCTCAGTCTCGGACTGTTACAAACGGTTACTGAGTGCCTGTAGTAAAGTGGAAATACAGTCCTCTTGCTTACGGTCCCGTTATTTAGCAGTTTACCTTATTACTGTTTACTAAGATTATTATTAGTTAGTTTTATTAACTCCCTATTTTATCATATTTACCGATTTTACCCTATCTACCCCCTGACACTATGTCATCCTTCAAATTGAACGGGGATAAAGTGGGAAGGGAGCGATGAAAAAGGTAGAGCAAAAAAGGGGTGAAACAGGCGGGGGTAGAGCAATTTAGTGGGTGAGAAGTAGAGCAGGGCGGGGGAGAGTAAAGCAAGCTAGCATAATTATGATATTTAACTAGTTGGGTAATACTGCTAATAATACATAAATCAAAATATTTTTGCAAATGACTTCATTGATGAGATGAGTTGACAACCACGTTACGTTATGTGTTACGCCAGTCTAGGCCTCTTAAACATCCGGGTACATACAGGAAAGAATGGGCACAGTGAGCCATGTATGATTAGCAAAAACTGGCGTTGTAATGAAAAAATATAAAAAAATTTTATTACAATATGGTACATATAATAATAAACATTTCATTCGCATCTCAATATGACGCTCTCTCAATAAATGTCAAAAATATCTAAAAGAGCATTTTGAGCTGCGCACCATGGACTAATTTTTCAAAAGAGGACACCCTAAGCTCACTTTTGGTGTATAAGAATTTGGACTTTGATCAATTTTTGTTAGTAATTATTGATAAAGTTTTGAACTTTATGCCCAAATTTTTGCTCCAGGCAGCTATTTCTAATGAATGTAGGTTTTCCTCAAATACTCAACTACTGTCGGCCAAACTAAGTTTTCTTGATGCTGGCTCAAAGACAACGCTGCAAGTAAATGCCACAATACTGAAAAAATGCAAAAAATTGTAAAAAGGCACTGTAGCTGTTACAGGTTGGGTACTAACTTTTTATTTGCCATGAGTGGCTTCGTACCTGCAATGAGCATATAATATGACACGATCGTTGATTTTTGTGAAAAACTGGCCATGAAAAGCTAGTACCGAGACTATAACAACTACAATGAATTTATACAAGTGACCGTGAACAGTGTCAATATTTCGTTTTCAGATTTGTAGCATCCACTTGCATCGTTATCTTTCGAGCCAGTGTCAAAAAAACTTCAGCTTGGCCAATAGCAGTTGCGTATCTGAGGAAAATACATTCATTAGACTTAGCAGCAAGGAAGAAAAAATTTGGACGTAAAATTCAGCACATTATTAATAATTACTACCAAAAATTGATCAGAGTGCATTCTAGTGCACCAAAAAAATGAGCTTTGTTAGTCCAAGGTGTGTATTCAGATGGCTCTTTTAGATATGTTTGACATTTACTGAGAAAGTGTGGGATTGAAATACGAATGAAGTGTCCACACTTTTAGTATTATACTTCAAAAAGGTTTTTTATTTTTTTTTATCATAACACTAATTTGTTACTAATCATAAAATACATGGCTCTCTGTGAGAGGAAGGCACCAAAATGATTGAAAAGATTAGAAAAATGAACCAAGAGTAAACAAAGAAAATTCAACCGTTGTATTGATTTTACATTTGTTGGGCTGAGCTCTCTGGAAGTGCAATTGAAGAATTCTTAGCATATATATAAAACTTGCATCTGAGGCTAGTAAATGTAATCTCTCTGCCACTTCATTCATAGTCACTGAAGAAGTTTGTTTGAGTTATGTGCTTAATGATTTGTTAACTATAAAAAATAATAAACCACTTTTAGTAAGTTAAAAAACCAATGGTATTAGACTATAATTAAATTTATTAGAAGGTGGTAGTAGATTAACAATTATTATTAATTAATACAAACTAATGATAAATTAACTGTTTAAAGCTGCAAAAATGGCCATATATTAATATATATTAGCGGTTTAGTTCTTTGCTTATTTCAAAACGCCACGAAGTAGATTAGTAAATACAGAAGAATTTCGATTCCCATTTATATTTTATTATTATCATTCATTATCATTTAATTAATTAATAATAATAATTGATGATACAATATTGATAAAAATAAATGAGAATAAGTAGATATATAATTAATAATAATTAATAACAAAAAAAATGAATGATACAACACAAACTCAATCGTAGGCCTATAATAATATATCTATCAATCATCATCATCTGTCTGTGTGTGCTGTTGTTGTTGTTTAGGTCATAATAATAATTATAATAATATTATTTCGGTAGCAACGCTTGGAAACGATAAATTATTATTACTATAAAAACTTTTGCAACAGTAATAAGTAAGTTAGTAGTTAGTTAGTAGTTCAGTAGCTTCAAATCTTTAACGATAAATGACCCAATAATAATCACTAGCGAGTGATTAGCAAACATCCAACAAATTCTTCTTCAAACGTCCTTGACAGATCACGAGTTGCAACTTGCATTCGTAATGCCCGTTTTTAATAAGGGCCGATGGCAGTGTCGCACGAACAAATTTGTTTTTGTGGTTATGTGCATAATTAGCGGTCCAGGAAAGGTTTTCATTATGTTAAACTCTTTGTGAAATCATAATGACCAGTCTAAAAGCCAATCAAAAACTTCGTATGGAAACAACACTATTAGCAAAGCAAAACGCGTCTCGTCGCTACAATCTAAGTGATTTGACAATGATGAGAATGTGGCCACCAGTTTGAAAGGTAAAAGCAAGGTGTTTGCTTAATAATCTAATCACATTCCTTCAGAGGTGGGAATAAGTCGGACTAAGTCAAGTCATATTAGAGTCAAGTCAAGTCATAGGTCATAACTTGACTTGACTTAGTTGAGCAGTGACTTGACTTGACTCTGACTTGATGCCTCATCTGACTCGACTTGACTTGACTCGAAAAGTTTCATGACTTGACTTGACTCGACTTCATAATACAGATGACTTTATTACAGTCATCATCAAGTCATTTGGAGTCAATCTCGCAGAGTTGTCTGCTCCTACCACAATTTCCTAAATTAACAGAATACCCGTGTGTCATTGCTGTTTGTATTTCCTGTTTGGTTATCGGAACCAGAGGTGTTATTTAGTGCACAACCCAGCTAATAGTTAGCCAACTGTATGCTTGCTGGAGTATGGTGATCAGAAAATTACATTAGGCCTTCCATTCAAATGTTTTCTACCAGAAAAAAAGATAGAATAATTGATGATTTTCTACCGTTTAAAAATATAAGAAGACAAGAAGAAGGTGCATATGCAGAATACTGTTTGTTTTGTCAACTAGAAATGTACTAAAAATAATTAGTGCACTCTGATTACGAAAATTTGTGAAATGGGGAAGACTTTTTTTTCAGTAGGGTTGTTGTTTTTAATGCGACTTCTCGTCAACTGCATGTAGGTCAAATTCCCTGCTGGAAAAAAAAGTTGATTGCAACTTGTAAAATTCCTAATGTTTCTTGACTTTATTAAACATGTGTTGCAAAATTTATTGCACAACTTTACTGCAGAGATTTTTTTGACAGAAAAAGAACAAGTAATTTTACAAAATCAAGTTACTAAAAAAAAATGGTGATCTTTTTTTCAAGTAGGGAGGGAGGAAAAACAACTGCCATGCAAGGAATAGGGTTAAACCATTTAACTCACTGTGAAGTGTCTACTGCTTGAACTGTGAACAGAATATTTTATGGGCTGCAACATTCTACTGGTTCTGGCTTTCCATAAGTACAAATGCTATACTGCCAGACTATTGTTCTGAACCACTGATTTATCATTGCCAATATTTTTGTCATTTGTTGCTGTTAGGGAAATCTTTCAATAAAAATCGTCTGATTTCTGTAAAAGTTTTGTATTAGTCATCTATTGGACATCTAAATTACCCCCTCTGAAATCTGCCGATCACGATGTCTTTGATAATGCTATACGACCAATAGACTCTGAGATATTCAAGTGACTTGATATTTGACTTGTAAGTCATTTGAGTCAGACTTGACTTGACTTAAAATTTTTCATTACTCAACTCGACTTGACTCAACAATATTTGTGACTTTACTTGACTTGACTCAGCTAAACCTCAGAATGGCTGCGACTTGACTTGACTCGACTCACAAAGTTCATGACTTGACTTGACTCGACTTTAAAGTCATTTTCTCCCACCCCTGCATTCCTTGGTAAAAAGCGACCTTAATTCAACTCTTGAAGCGAATTCCTCTATACCCACTAGCATTTCCAGTATTGCATGGACACACCTACGTTGCCATCCGTCTGGCGATATGCAAATGCCCGTGTCAAGAAGAAGAAGAAGAAGAAGAAGAAGAAGAAGAAGAAGAAGAAGAAGAAGAAGAAGAAGAAGAAGAAGAAGAAGAAGAAGAAGAAGAAGAAGAAGAAGAAGAAGAAGAAGAAGAAGAAGAAGAAGAAGAAGAAGAAGAAGACTTACTTTGCGCAAGAAATTTTAGGCCAGTGTTGCTGTTGTTACATGTTGTCTGTTCTAATCAACAACATTCATTTTTATAAAATGTTGGAGCATACAGTAATTAATACTACACAACATGAGTAAAAAGCTAAATAATATTCTGACACAGAACCAGCATCATCATTCATCATCATCATGGTTTTAGAAACGGTTTTTCTTATTCTACACAATTATTATCGACCAGACACGAAGCATAACGCAACAAGTTAAACCAGCACAGTTTTAAAAACGGTTTCCTTGTAAGCCTTCAATGCAATTATTGACCATGAGACATAACACAACAAGTTGACCAGGAAAGCTGTAAAAAAGCAGCTGTATTTATTTATTATTTATTAGATTTTTTAAGGCAATCGATAAAGTGCCTCACTACTTGCTAATGCAGAGAATGAAGGTGTACTGTTTTACAAGTAAAATTTTGCAGGGGCTTCTGGGCTTCTTTGTCAGGCATAAAACAGAGAGTGATGCTGCAGGGCCGAGCCTCAGATTTTGAGACAGATATATTGGGAGTTCCCCAGGGTTCTGTCTTGGGGCTGGCCCTTCTAATTTACATCAATGACGTATCTGTCGGATTAATATCAAAAATTAGACTCTTCGCGGACTATACAATTAACATGGAGAAATGAAAATACTTCAAGAATTATTCAGGATGATCTCAACACATTTGTCTGGGCAAAAACGTGGGATTAATCTTTCAACACAAGGAAGTGCTCTTTGACAACTTTTGGAAATAGAGCAGGTATAGAACCTCCTAATTTTAAATCCTTGCTGGGAAATTTATAGGAAGTTGAATCTTTCAAATATCTAGGGGTGAAAATCTTGAAAAGGTTTGACTGGGGTGAGCATATTACCGCAAAATGCTCTGACACTCTGAAAACTTTTGGGCTTTGGCATCATACAATATCAAGAGGACCCGGAAAAAAATTAAGCTACCATCATATAAAATTTTATGTATACCTAAACTTGAGTATGCGGCAGAGCTTGGGGTCGGATCAAGCACATAGATGACTTGGAGCTGGTCCAGAAAAAGGCATTTTGTTGGGAACATAAAGGGGAGATCTGGAGTCACCAAGAAAAAAAAACCTTGGAGCTTAAATTACTTTCAAATCACAGAAAGACTCAGCGATCGCAAATGTTTTGTATATTTATTAATAATTTTGACAAGCCTGTTAAAGAAATTAGTGACATGATAAACTAGTTTTTTCCACCCAGTCATGAAACAAGAGCTCAGACGCAGGGTATTTCTGGAGCAGTGTTTACAAATAGTAGAATGTATTATAACAGTTTTATAAAGTGGACAGGCAGAGAGATAACAGCTCCGTTTTCAAAGAAACCAATTTTAATGTTTCTTTTAGATCATAGATGGTCTCCTCTTCCGCTCATAGAGTGGTCTAGAGACTTTATTTTAAACTTGAACTTGACCGACCACTGTATTATTCATTTCTATAGCGCTATTCAATAATGATTGTCATTAGTCTATGGACACTAAATAAATAATTACTATGATCAGTTAATTACTGGTTTAAAACAATTTGACTAATATATTAATGAAAAATGTATAATAATAATAATTGATATTATTCATTAAATTTTAAAAATGTTGTCTTTGTAAAATTTGTTACTATATCATTATCGTCGTGGATGATGATCTTCTTTTTAGTACTTTTGAGCTTACTATTATTCACAATATTTGATTATTTATTTAGATTATTATTATTATCTGCTACTAATTATTATCTACTAGTGTATGAATTAATAATAAATTGCAATAATAATAATAATAAATAAATAGATACATTATAAAGCTACTACTACCATCACTATCAGTATTATAATTATTTTTTCAAAGCATTTATATATTATTTGTTACAATAGCTATCAGCAACAAGTGAGTGGATACTCATCTGTTGCTGATGTTGCTCTAATCTTGTTTTTCACTATTTGCGGCTCTGATTTATTTGCAACAATATAAAACATTCATTTTTGCTTAGTAGCTACTGTCAACAGTGACAATTCCTTGGATATGTTTTGCTGTGGGATGCAAGAAAAGGTTTTCTGGAATAAACGACCTTACGAGTGATATATGCCTGGAACCATTACCTGTTGTTATGCCGCAAAAAATATTTTGGCAATTGTTCAACAAAACATTGACATTAATTTATTTGATATGGACAATTTGTTTTTGGCGTTTGTTTTAGGATTTGTTTACTTTCTTGCAAATAAATTAAATTCGGCACTTGTAGAACAAGTTTTAAAATACTCTTTTCTCCCTCCATATTCGTTGTTAATTCCAGGTTTTCGACATTCATTACATGAGGCGTTACATTTATTTTCGGTTTGTCTGCGTTTTTTTCCTGCTGGTGTTTAATCCCATTTATATTTGTTCTAATCTCAAAATCCCAAAGCTTATAGTAAACGTAATTACAAGAGCAACAAATAAAGAATTATACATATGTATTTACATTGATATTGTACAAAACAATGAGTAGAGATTGGCAAACCAGAGAATATGAATGGCAGCAATGATACATCACAAGCTGCCTGTTCACTGCAACAATGATGTCATCATACAAAAATAATAAATATTCAGGAATAGCAGATTGTCAAACGGTATAAAATAATAAATTAAAGAGTAGATGAAACTTTGCACATTTTAGCAGTCATTTGAGTAAAAAAATTTAAAGCATCAAAATAGAAAAGAGTTTCAATTCATTGAAAAAGTGCGGTATAACTACATGTGCAAGCATAAATAGTTATTACAGCTGCTGTGCTGTGTATAGATTCTGATCACGTAAAGGTTGAATAACAATAATTGCTGCACGTTCAGAAGTCGATACCGGGTTTTCTGGAGATTATAAAACTTCTTTAACAGATCAAATTTCTACCTTTATTCTTTTCTTTCCTTCTTCTCTTTCGTATCATGTCTAAGAATATATTATGTAATTATGAAATGTAATAAAATACGAGCATTTTTTAGCCACAAGCCATACAACATCATTGAAGCCACAAAAGCATAAAGTGGGTGCGATAAAACAAACTTCTCGGTTGAACAATCGTTAGTAACAGTGCACAACCTACGGCAGTGATAGCAAATGATTGAAGCTTTGGGCAAGCTGGTTAATTTTGTGGTCAAAACATTTTTGTGCAATGAATGTGTAGACTTGTTTGTCCTATGTAAACTTGAATAAAGGGCAAACAACTCCAAAGTAGTAAAGCTTGCAATAGGGAAAGAGCACACACATAGGCAATTACAATATTATTTCCTCCTTTTCATACCTTTAAGGATGGTTTAGTGCTGATCTCTGTGTTAGATAAATGAAAGAAACTGTTACATAACAACTAGAACCTTGATATGCATGCAATAGTTTGTAAATTGTTATTACTTACTACAGCATGCACAAATTACCAACCAAAAGCAAGCATGTAAATGGAGCAGCACATTCATATCAAAGGGGACCTTCCTGGACCACCCTTACTCAGTTATAAGCGATTGTCAAGCTTACCTGCTTCAGTAAATCCACATTGCTTCATACAGCATCTATTTTTTCTTGATATTTTCTTATTGCAATTGCATTCTATTTTATTGCATTCCAATTCTCCGTTCTGAAAATGAATATATTGCCGTTATTTTAAAGTTGTCTTCCCACACTTGATGGCTGTCCATCAACAAGCCACTTACTTATGATGGTTTTGTAAGATTTAAGGCTATTAGAGTAACTCACTTTACATTTACATAGCACAGTTCCATACATTCCCAGTGTTCCTATTTGAGGGTTGAAGCTTTCTCCATTGGCATACTGCCTGTCACCGACCTTACATGAACTATAGTTGTCACTGTCACCTTGCATTCTCGTTAAGTCAGCAGGCTGACCAACTGCTGTTGCTACTTGTGACTGATCTATAATGAGAAAAATGAATAATTATTAATTGTTATTAAATAATTATTATTTATTTAACCATAAAATAATAAATAAATAATGTTTATGGACAATTTTAGTATTCCTAGATCTAGGCAAAATTTGAGCAACAGCAAAAGACTGAGATAGTAGATTACTTACTTTTACATGAGGGGCAGCATTCCCCCGGTAATGTTTCTTGCAGATGCTTCCCACAGGTTAATTCTGGGCAGCTTGTCTGCTTACAATCATATCCTTCCCCTCCCTCCTTCAATCGCACAAAATATTGTAGCAAATCAAACAACATTTCAATGCCTCATTAGTTCTGTATTAATAATTGGATTTAGTGCATCAAAAGCGGATATGCCACCCATAATTCATCAGCTCAATTCTTTAGAAGTTATCTTACCTTGCAATAACAAACAGCGCATTTGAAATAGCCACCAGGGTGCATAAAAGGATGCCAAACAGTTCCAACCGCATGGTTTCTGTGATCTCCAGGGAAGAAACAGGACTTAGTTGTATTATCAGTTGGTTTGGGACAAGCCGGGCAGCATTCTCCTGGCAGCGTAACCGGATTATCACAATCAACAGTTGGACACACCACTGGGTGACATTGAGCTTTGTTTCTCTACAAACCGCAACAATGTATCTGCTATGTGTAATCTACCTTTCAAAACAGTTCCAATATTTCGCTGTATAACACAAGCTTCTTGGAGTCATCTTTTCCTGATTGCGTATGAAACTACCCACCTTACAGCTGCAAGTCACACAAGCCAAGCTAGAGTCTTCTGGCTTCCAGCTTTCACCATCTGAATAAACTTTTTTGTCGTAACTACATTTGTGGGCAATTACTAGTGGAGTGTCAACCCAGCCAACTCTTGGCCCTGAATTTTCATCCGCTGACGGTAAGACGAGTTTAGGTGATCCATCAAAACATGACTCCGGTATACTTGCCTAAATCATAATAAAAAACTATCATTGAATGCTATTATTGCAATTGTAGTCAAGTACTAATTTACTAGTCTATTGCTATGGGAGAGAGGACAACTCTTGAAAATGGTTTATCTCTAACAGAAGTTATCTTACCTGTCCATACAATGTGCTATCATCAGTAACTACTCGAATTGTAGGCAGGGTGGAAGCAATTTGTTGTACCTCTGTCTGGGTCACTGTTATCTCCATCTAAAACATTGACAAAAAAATAATAATATACGGATACGCGTCCAAACAGAGGCTGTTACCAGACTAAACAATACATGTTACAAGGCTATAACTGTATTTTGTCTGTTGAACAAGCTGTTTTCTCACCAGGTTGGTTTCAGTGAATGTCAGTAACAGTTTCTTCTGATCCCAATAGTCCAAGTAAGCTTTGGTTGTGGAGTCTCTTTGTACTGACGATCTTGGAACTAATACCGCGCAGGTAAGTTCACAGTTTGTGGTCTCACACCAGGCAATAGAAGCCATCCCTGTTCGCTGTTCATTCATCAATATCTCGTCTGAAAAATGTTTTATTTAATCAATAATATTGTAATGTATTTGTAAGCAGTTAATTGATCTTGGACATAGGACATGGCTGAGTGGGTATAGTGTTTGACTGTAGCACGAAAGGTCAGAGGTTCAAGTCTGCAGTATTTCAGTGCAAATTTTGTTAAACTTTACGATGGTAAAAAATTAATAATTCAATGCTAGCTGCTTCTCAATGTACTTTAAAAAAAAAACAAAACAACTATGAATGAAGGCTATGTATTTTCTACAAATAACTACGTACCTGCTTCTATTACTGGTACTAGTAGGATTTGCCCTCTCAACGCACTGCTTGGCTTCAGCCTCGTTGCGACATTGATGAATAATTTCCCTTCCAGCAACAGCTGTATCTCAACTGCATCTGTTTTGTCATAAACGCCTTCTATCTACAACAGTTATTAGATTTCTTACACATAACTCAGTGATTTGAACTTGAAAATTTTTGATCAAGAGCAGACAACTCCTCACATAAAATTGGTATCTACTTACTACTATATGCATTCTGTCGTTGATGTCTTTGGCTAGTCTGGTAACTTTTCGACTGCTATCAGCTAGACTAGTTCGCTCTGTCTCCATCGCTATCTCATTTATTCTTGACTCAATATCTTTAATTTCGATCTAAAACGGCAAAGTTTGTCTCTAAGCAACAGAAAGTTTCAAATCTACCTGATCTCTATTTAGCCCCAGCTCTGTTTTCACCTTTAAGTTAGTCACTCAATCAAATTAAAAGCTCATTCATTACAATTGTAAACAATAACTCATTCCCATGAAAGTAACAATGAATCATGATATAGCAGAAGAAAGCCACTTTCAAGTGTTGTTAGCCGTAGAAGTAATTAAGCTTTCCTGCCATTCACAAAAAAAACCATCCGAACTGTCAATTTACAAACTTTATGAATGGATTACTTAAGAGTAAAACTGTAGATGAATGAATAGAGAAAGGAAATGATTGATAATAAAATCGAATCAAAGGACTATTACCACTTTCGTAACTGATCGCTACAAACACGCAAATTTGAATAAAGTTTTGTAGTTCTGAAACAACCTACTAATTAGAATTCAGCAGTTGATGTTTTAATTAATGGCTCCGTGTATGATAAAAGGAATTATTTATGTGGTGTGTTGTGTAAGGTACGCCAACCACCAGATCCTGACACGTTGGCTGACAGCTCCGATGTTGAATAAAAGAAACTGGTTTTGTTGAATATTCAAATTAGCTGATAGGCACCTTATTTGCTGGGAATAGGTGTTCGGGCGTCGCATAGAATGTTCTAGATTTAGTTTACCGATACCACCAATTTTTAAAACAAAATAAATAATAATTATAAATAATTTTACACAAGCAATAATCTCTTTTTCAAAGTAAGTGGAGTTGTCTGTACCTTGTAGTGTACGCTGCCTGATGATGTAAGATTTAAGGCTGCGACAGCAACCCCCATCGTTTCATACTTTGGTAGAGCGTCCTGGCCAGTGATAAGAGCTTTCAGCTCTCCGCATTGACAAAATGTAGTTATAGCCCCAGATAGTGCAATACCAGAAGGTAAAGTAAGTCGGGCGCTCAAACGCCCTCTCGCAAGCTGCTTCAAACTAGCTGTAGATAACGCAGACCATGTTGTTGTGAACTGCCCTGCCTGTAATGACAGTCAAATACTTTTTATCTATTAATTACAGGAAACATGAGGCTACGTAGTAGTTAGTAAAGAACTAAGGCTATGCATACCTGCTCACTAAACGCAACAATCTGCTCATCACTAAAGAGAATTCTCCTATCCCTGAGTATCTCCAAGGTGACGGTGTGTTTGCCGTGTACAGTCGATGGACCAATAGCTGTGCCCCTGATTACTAAAGATTTGCTCGCTGTGACAACTCCCATAGACAGAGTTCCAGCATAGCCTTGGTTTAGTGTGTCCGTAAATAGCGTTGAGAACGTTTCTGTTGCAAAATATAAAAGTTTTGATAATACGAGAACGTTTCTGTAGCAAAATATAAAGGTTTTGATAATACGATATGCCATTTGCTAATACATAATAAAAGCTGATAGAATTAATGTCAAAGTTGTCTTCTCCTTGCACCTCAATTCATGTAATACCCCATACACATCTAACGATTAGCTCCCAATTTATCGTACCGATTGGGTGATTTTGCAGCTTCTTTTTCCGGATAAGTCGCCAAACAATCGGTAGCGCCTGAGTTGAGGTAATCGGCAGGTTTTGATCCGCATCAAAAAATCGGTAGACAATTTGTGATTTGACCAATCATATCAATACTCGCATTTTTTATGTTTCCAACAAAACTGTTTCTCCAGTACAATTAGTTATGGACGAAGAGTCGTTTTTGAACGTCCCCGTCTTTGTTGTTTGAAAGCACTTTATGGCTAATTATGACAAAAATACAGCGAGTTTAACCGGTATTGTGTGAGAATGGCAAGTAGAGAAAAAAACAGGGGAAAGACCTTGACGTCATCTCCTATCGCTAACAGCAAATCGATAGCAATTCGGTAGATGTACATGTAGCATTAGCTTATGAGAAGCTGTAGGCTAGAAAAAGTTACCTAGTAATTGAGTAGATACAGTCCTGATGTGACCAGAGAGTAAACCTTGAGGGTAGTCAGTTGATGTTAGAATGATTTGGGCCAACCCAGATTTTAATTCATCTGTATGTTTGAAAGCATCTCTCCACACCAAGCAAATCTAAATTTACAATTAAAAATAATAAATAATTAGTTCTTGATGATAATAATAAATCAACAATTAAAGTTCTTACAAACTTGAAAATAAATTGATTTTTAGTATTCTCACGCTCCACAAATATTTCAAAATGGCAGCAGTTTTGTGCTGCCGCTAGTTTCATTCATAAATTTCTGTAAAAAAAGGAAGTAGAACCTACGTAATGCCTATACATCAATGTGTAGTGTGCAATTGTATAGCCTATCAGGTTGTGTTGTGATTTTGGCTCATGTGACACTTGCATGGTATGCCTAATCAGTACAAAGGGCTCATATGTCAGTCTATTCATTTGTTGTGACAAAAACAAAATGTAAGCTTGCCTGCATTATTGCAGCTAGTCATAACAGTCATTTGAAAATATCACAAATAGACGACAAAGTGTGTCACTATCAATGTATACAACGCTGTCGGAAGCAGCAACATTCTCGTGAATTCATAGAACTCCTTCCAGGATATCCCTGCATGAAGTATGCTTCGACTTGTCAAAGTAAATTATAAAAACAAATTTATGAAGCAGACGAGTTTTGAGTGTAAGAGACAAATTACCTTTAGACTTTATTTCTTACCTTTGACGTTCCTTCGGTATGGGAGACAGAGAAATCTGTAGTTTCATAAATATTATCTTCATTTTTATCCACAATCTGCAAGCCAGAAAGTTCTTCTTGCCTGGAAAATGGGTGACATTGTTATTAAAATGTTGTTTATTGGATGTTATTAAATACCGTACATCTGGTGATAGGTTTTTGTACAAAGCGTCGTGGACTCCATTTTTCACATATCTCCCATTTGTTTGCCAACCATTAATATTAATAAAAGCCATTTAATTTTTTAAGGAACGTTCCAGGATCGAACCATTGCACATCAACTTGCCAGGACAAGCATTTTATCCATTCAGCCACGCATTCTTTACTTCAAAGTAGAGCAAATTTAGGCTTTATTGTCCATAAAGCTTAAATTACAAATAAATCAGGTAAAAGGATGCTGTGGTTTGTAACATTTAATGGAGATTTTAAGCTGAAATTGAATGAACGCATTTTGTATGGTTTGCTCACAGACAGTCGGACTACAATATTGCGTGTCAAACCAAACAAACCCTGGTTTTTCCATTCATAAGATGATGTAATAGTGACATTCAGTGCTTATTTAAAATTGCTGTCAAATTTAGCCAAGTATTGTGTGAATGATTAATGAGTGCCATCTAGTGGTGAGTATAAATCTTCAAGTGCGTGCACAATACAAGTGGTCAACTGAATTTTTCTCAGGCTTCCAACTGGTATTCAACACTAATCGATATTTTTGTATATGAAATCAAGCCAAAAATGATTTCTAGTTGTTAAGAGAATACAGTTACAACTCACTGAGATAAATGTATAGTAACACGTAGTACAGATTGTTCCAACATCATGAAGGCTTTGCCAACTATTCCACTTGTAACATTAGTTGCAGGTGTCAACAACGCTGATAATTCTACAATAACAGACAAACTTAAACCGTTGTTAATCTCTGTCTTTTAAAGCTTCAATCAGAGCATAGCCTATGATTCTACGATAAAGCAAAGCATTAAGGGTGAGCTTAGTATATCACCTGTTACTATTCCAGACCCTGTTAGATACGAGCTACTAGATTTAGTATTAGTGGCGAAGGCTGACTGATGGTCGAGCCTATGACTGGTTGAAGTCATTGAGTCGTGTATAGCCAGCTTACCAACTGGTGCTACAGTGCTGCTTACGTTACCGTCTACAAGCAACCGACAAGATGAAGCAAAGGTGTGGGAGAAGCTGAGGCTAATCTAAAGTTAAATGGAGTTGTCTCCCCATAGCTAACGATCAAGCAAACCATTCAAGCTTTCCCAAACCAAGTGATAATGTTAGAAAGCAACTACATGTATATACACACTATTCCAAAGCATAGCAGCAGAACATGTAGCTGAGCCGGGCATGCGAGCGATTTGTTATTTCTAATTTAGAAGTAAAAATTGTGGAGAAAAGTGCCAAAACATAAAATATTATAGCTGGAATTTGTTACCACTCATAACACTGCATCTGCTGCTACTGCAACTACTATCTTCTCTACTACTACTTCTACTACTACTTTTAAACATCTTCCACTTAAACTACTACTGCTACAACTGCTGGCACTACTTCCACTACTAATACTAGTAGTACCACCAATACTACTAGTACTGCTACTACTACTACTGCTAGTACTACTACTGCTGCTACTACTACTACAGCTACTACTACTACTACTGCTACTACTACTACTGCTACTGCTGCTGCTACTACTACTACTGCTACTACTGCTGCTACTACTACTGCTGCTACTACTACTGCTGCTACTACTGCTACTACTACTGCTTCTACTACTACTACTGCTACTACAGCTACTACTACTGCTACTACTACTACTACTGCTACTACAGCTACTATTACTGCTGCTACTACTACTGCTGCTACTACTGCTACTGCTTCTACTACTACTACTGCTACTACTACTACTACTGCTACTACTACTGCTGCTGCTACTACAGCTACTATTACTGCTGCTACTACTACTGCTGCTACTACTACTACTGCTACTACTACTACTGCTACTACTACCGCAACTGAATCAAAACAACTATAAAAAAGTTATCATCATTGCCATTCACAAATCATTTCCCCTCGCATGGCTTACCTTCATTTTCAGGGCATATTTTACAGCAGCTATTGGGAGGTAAAATAGGAGTTTGCTGACAGCTGCTGACATCTGGACACTCTTGTGAGATTCGTCTGCACTGCACTTGCCCTCGCTGTTGTAGCAAACCTTTTTTGATAACCTGTTCAATTGGTGCAAACAATTTTTTTATCAAATTCTTTTAAACAGTTTTTGGCACAGTCAACTGTACCACACCAAGTTATTACAATATTAGAATTTAAAAAAAACAAAATGGAACAACCATACTTACAGCGTTGCAAGAGCATTTGAGGCAGTACATGACGCCGTAAGGTTCAAGTGTCGGATGCCATACGCTATCAATGTCATATTTTGCATTTCCGAACTCACACCCTGTTGAAAATAACAAATTAAATAATCACTTTCACTTTGCCTCTTTAATCCATTTCCGCACCAGATTGTTTCTAATTAAAATTCTTCCTGTAGATCTAATACATTCTGATAATGCATTATAAAAAATGACAGCTGTAACAAAGAAAAAGAGTGATAACAAAATATTGTAAAAATAGGCTTATTATTGCAACAGCTTAATTCTAGGAACATTCATAGGAAATGTAAGAAGTGGTGCTGTTGTCTGACAATTCACAATTCCACATGTCACGTATCTTTAGCAATTAATTATGTTAAAAGCTCTAAGCTTGCTTTGTAATTCAATAAAATTAGGACATTTGCCAGCGCAACTGCTAAATTCCCATTTTGTAACAAGTTTCGGCTGGACAATAAAGTGCAGGAATGCAATTAACACAATCAATGAAAAACAGTGGAGAAAATAAAATTTACCTCTTCAAACGTTCTTACAACACAGGAATCTATAGCATGATTAATTACAGCAAATTGATCATAAATTAGAAACGCATAATGGCCAAAGCCTAAGTTCTTTAGATTTGTATTTTTTGTTCATGTTACGTAAACCAAAACTATCCATGTTAAAAGTGGAAAATTGTCCTAAGGCAACAATAAATTTTTTTTCTGTTTCACTTGATTTTAACGACTCATTACTTGCCAACGCACCGATAACCAGGTGTGATAATAAAATTAATTTTTAGTTTTTTGTCAAATAATTTAAATCGAAAGATTTAGTGTCAAAGTTGACTCATGTCAGTGGAAAGTACGAAAAACTATCATTTTAAAAAACTTGCTTTGATCGAAACAAGAAAGAGATTTTATTCATCGAAAGAAATGGGAATGTGAAAGTGTTGAATTTGTTCGGTACAAAATTTCTAAGGAAATGTTAGAAACATTTTTCAACTTTATTTTGCATACTTCAGGTGCTGCCAATTTCAATTGTCTGCTGCCAGCTGATATACTCAATCACAGTGCCAGTCACTGATGCCTTGATAACCTTTTCTAATTAAATTATTATGAATTGTATGAAGATATCAATACTGAAATCATGTGCTTGAAAACTGCATTAGTTGGTTAATTTATCAAAATTAATAAAAAAAATTTTTTTTATTTATTAACGCGTAAGTAACAATGATTCGGCGATTCCAAAATTTCACATAAATTATAAAACAGAAAGATTGCTGGACTGTCCATCTAGATTATTCCATTAAAGTAACAAATGGTGTCATCTTCTTATCCCTAACAACGTAAGCAAACGCTATTTAGACGTTACACCGCCGCGTGTACACATACGCATATTAGTAACGGATTCTTTTCTTTTCATACAAGCGCAGGTGCGCTCTCTACGACTGACACTTACTGCTTTATTCTAAGTTACAAATGTTATTTATATTGGTCTCAGTAATAGCCTCAGTAAAACAATACCCATCACCTGCGAATCTTCAGTGTTTACAAACAAATAATAAAACTGAACTTAGTGATTCATGCCACCATTTAGGTGCGAGCTTCACAAGTTTTAAATACAATAAATCTGAGTGCGGTAAGCTGTTTAAAAAAATGAAGTCAAAGTTTACAAGAGATTTAATAAAAAAATGAATAATAAAAAATTATGAGTTAATTACTTTTCATGGAAAAAAGTATAGCGCAAGTTATGCGAATAAATTTTTTTTAAAAAGCAACTTTCTGAGAACTTTCAGTGCGTTTCTTTTTTGCTACGGATTAGTACACCAGACTGGTTTAGAGAAAGACCCGTTTTCATAAATTTTAAATAAATAATAAAAAAGTATTTAAAAAGTAATAAAAATTATGTCCATAAGTTGTGTGTATTTTGTCCACAATCTCTGTCATGTAACAATAAAAGATATATATGAAGTTTTTGTAAACTGTCTGCACTTATTAAGGTAGAACAAGTCACAGGCGGTATTCTGCTACAAGATGCATGTCTAGGTAATAACTAAACCCTTTCAGGTCATTTGGTGTAAAACTACCGCTTGGCATGGATATGAATCTAGATTAACACTGATTGTATGGAATGCGTAAGAAATCAACCAGAATTGGTGGATTTTCTGTAGGTAATTTATGGTTTGCGGTAAAACAGAATAAATATTACATGACTGGAATGATGAAAGACGACGGTGTAGACCGTGTCACCTCCTGCGTAATTTATAATCCTATAAATTGTTTTTTGGCATCAACAACGTTAAAAGAATGCGTTTCATTTTCCCTTATTATCATAAATATTTTGGTTACTTTCATTTCCAGACAATCAAATGTTTTAAAAAAGGATTGTGAAAAATATTTTCGAACGTTGATAGAAATTGGGTCAAAATTGACAAAAGACGGCTAGACTGCATTTATTATTTATCATTGTCTGGACTTTTACAAATCTCTAGAGATTAGAGGTATGCAATTACTTGATGCATGAAAGCAAAATAAAAAATGAATGTTTGTTTGCTGAGCAACGGCATCTGCTGAAGCTGTTACCTTTGCTGCCATGTAGTTTTGTTTGGCAGCATTGCACAAAATGATAGTCTAGAAAAGCAATTATTCTCAGTGGTTGTGTGGTCTCAACCAGGTGTGGTACTTAAATTAATTATAGCGTCATGCACGCTGATACATCGGGAAGACAGATGTGTATGAAGGTGAATCACTAAATCAGTGTCAAATTGAAATCCACAGGAATGACTGTCACTTTTTACTGACAACTTGAAACAGTTGACAAACCACAAAAACAGAAAAAAAACATAACATGTGACAAGTTGTAAGCTGTGAAAGCTACTGACAATGATATACTGGTAACAAAGCAATACGTGTCATTCATTTTTTGATAAGGACATGAATCTGATAAACCGCGGTTTTGTTACTATTTTTTAACAAACAAAACAAGTTATTGGCAAATGTCCAGCAAACATAGAAGAGGTTAGTAGCAGATATAGATGCTATCTACTGACGAAGTGGCAGGGTTCTAGAATTGAAACATGAGTGAGTCAATACGCGATACACTTTTATTCTCTAATTTCACTGCGCGTTTAGACAAAACAACACCGTTAGCCGTCGCATCGGCAAACTGAGCATGAAAGTGGGTGTAATTCATCAGTAACCGAGGAGTCGTGCTATCTGTGCAGACGATCAATTATCAAATCATCAGTAGCGAAAGCTGCCTAGCTGTCTATGATATTTAATTAAAACTTCATAATTTTTTGAGCTGAAAATTTTCAACGAATAAAACAATAAAATTAAAAAGTTTGACTGAAAAGGTTAAGGACTTACCGACGTTATGCGAGAGAGACTTCAAGGTGTCATCAGCTACTAATGGAATAGAGTCTAGCTTACTAGTTGGTATAGCCTGTAGTAGTCCGCAAGTTATTAATAACAATACCACCCGCAATAAAGTTTGTGAGCTCATTTCTACGCTATCTCTTCTCGATTTCTTTTCGACGTTAATTTATAAATTTTGTTGTAAATTGTTATAAAATAAAAGTTTCATGTACAATTATATCATCTGAAATATTTCATTGACTGAACTGGCTACTGTTACCTAGCTGTTCTTTATATGCTCGCAATGATGAACGTGATTGGACACTAACAGACAAGTGGGCGGAGCTTTCTCAGTGCGGCTACGCTATAATTTATTAATTAGTATTATATAAAAAGGTGTAGTATGTATGTAAGTGTGCAATAACTTGGCAGCAACAAAAGGAAATGGACAGCGTACAGCTGATTACATACGCGGAATATTTTAACGTGTTGCGAAAGAAATAGTTGCTGTTGACGTATCATTTGAGCATATCTGTGAATAGTTGGCATCTTTGAAATGTAGCTCTGCATATTTGTACGCAGCGCAAATTTTTGCATCTCCTTATAACTTCTTATACACAGAACGAGATGAAAATTTGTGTAATTTTAGATAATGCTATATGTTATAATGCTATTATTATTTGAAGCGAAATGTTGGTATGCAGATGATAACATGATATAATATTTAAATAACATTTGATTTGATGAGAAATTATTACTTGAAGTAACAATTTTAAAACATTTTAAATAAATATTGGAGTTGGAAAAAAGTAAACTTGAATTATAAATAATTAATAATTAAAACTCACTAACAACCTATAGCTTTTTAAATAATTTAATACAGTCTCGCCTCTCAGTTTTTTTGCAAACTAAATTTCAGCCATCAATTTTCAAAAGTGTAGGTTACATTTTCCCCAAACAGGTGAAGCAATCACAGTAATATATGAGTGGTATAAAAGAGTTTGTTTCACTGGGTAATTTGCGAAGGCAACTAACTGAATACAAAGCTGTGAAGTGTGCGTGCACTGTATCACCTACTGCTAGCCACTACGTTATAAGCCTGCCCTTTGTCTATGCATAACAATTAGAGAATGTCAACTCCAGGTGCAAGCTTCTATCTAACCAACCATTTGTGCATTCAGCGTGCATTTACACACAAAAACAAAACCCAGCATGATTAAATAGCCGTTATATATTACACTCACGGCAAAACAATTTTTCGTTGCTGTTTTTATGATATAAACTAAGATATTTGAACTTGTTAAGATCGTTTGCTGCCTTTTATTGTGTACCGAGTTGTGGCTATTCCTGACAGCGATTCAAAGCCCTGTCTTTGATGTCGGTAGCAGAAGTCAGAAGACAATGCATCACAAACACATTTTGTGGGCTGCAGGCAGCAATTTGATCGGTGGTTAACCATAACAAAGCATTTAAAGCTCTGCCAACTATGTAGACACACCCAATCTAACTATAGCATTGCTGGTATACACGTTGTACGCTGACAACATGACCTCTAAATATGATACGTCAGCCGGAACCAAGTCGATACATAAAATCAGATGGTCAGGAGATTCCTCGACAGAACAGTCAGAAAACAGATTCATGAGTCAGTTATGCTAGGAGACATAGAAACTGTTTTTAGTTAGTTTTTGACTAATGACTAATCACACACCATTTTGTTTGCTATCAAACAATAATTTTCAATTTTCTTTGTAATAGACAGGAGAGGCTGCATGCAGCATGTTTACTCTAGGGCTAAGATCCTTCAAGTTCTGAAGCAACATTCTTCAAATTTAGGTAAATGTCTTATCAGCAATTGTTCATCTATACTTCTGAATATTTCTCAGTTTAAGCACGCCCAGGAATCGAACCCCTGACCTCTTGCTCTACAACTGAGCACACTATGCTCTCAGCCAATGTGTTGTGTTTGTTACATGCAGCTTTTTCTCAAAAAAAAGGTTAGATATTCCACCGTAAATTTTTAACATATTGAACATTCGCAATAGAAAATGTGATGCCTCTACCTGAATGAAAGTAATTGAAATGCAAAACAAAAGGCTTCAAGTTGCATTTTCTAATTAGCTAAGGACATTACGCTAATACAATCGATAACTTATCAATATTAAAATCTGAATATATATTTATCTATTTGTGTCATGGAGTTGTGTTTGGGGTCAGTCCAGGGAACAAGGTCAAATAATTAGACCAAAGATAATCACAGGTCATGAGAAGCTGATGAGAAATGGTCAGCAGTATTGATCAGATGAATGAACTTTGTAGCGCCTCCAAGGTCAATTTTGTTTGATATCGATTTAAGTTTATTTTTAAGTTTAATTAAAAAAAACTTGTTGCAACTATTTCAACTTTATCTATTATAAAAAGAATTAAAAAGCTGTTTTGAGAATGTGCAATAATTATTATTCTTGACATTTCCAAAAAAGATTTAAATAATTTTTATTACATTTTCGTCTGCATTATAGAAACACGCAGCATGTTTATTGATTGAAAAAAAACATAAATTACGTTGAGTTTGCGTAAATATTCTTTAATGTGGGAAAAAATTGTTAGTGGTAACATGTAATTGCAGTAATTAGCAAGATAAAAACATTAATATAGTTTCCGGAATTTTTCTTAACCACCTAAACACCATCTAAATTCCATCAGCTAGAACCAACTACGCTGCTAATATTCATTACAGACCACTGTATTACATAGGGTTGTCTAGAAGTGCCACAATTGTATAGTTTTTGCTATTAATCCTAGGGAAGTTGGCTTTTTGCAGACCCCAACTTGAGGAAAAATGTAACAATATGGACAGCGATAACAATAAATTTTCGGAAAAATCACTCAAGCGTGACAGGAAATTGTTTTTTGTTAATTGTTCACAAATAATTTCTTGGCATTTCACATTTGTGGCTACGACTACTTGATGAAGCAAACACAAGGTTTTCCACCTATTGTTCAGGTTGTTAAAGTCAAGAGGCTAGAAGGATATCTCTCACACCTTAGAAATATTTATGGGTATTTTGTTTACGACGAAAACCTAGCTGTCAAGAGGTTTTCTTTACTATTTCTACCACTACCTCAGACCACCACTTCAGCGTTATAACAAGCATTGCTATATTTGTGTGTAGAATATATGCTAATAGTCTGTAATGAGGCAAAAAATTGAATATGAAAAATGGGGTTAGTAAGGAAAAAAGCTTACTTGTGAGATAATCAGCGTCACGAGTCTGATCTGTGGATTATCTAAGACTAAATACCTGTTATGTGTCTGATGAGCCCCAACTTGAGTGCAGAAGGTGAGAGACGTAAATAATGTCGCAGCACGTACACCTTTGGATGAATTTTCATTTTTTTATTTTAATAATATAATTGACAGTAACAAACAAACAAAAGAGAGCCAATTGTTTCATTATTTTCGGTGTTTCAGCTCATTTTGTAATAAAGTTTTATGTTTTCATTTACCCATAGTTTTTGGTGATTTGGAACTTTTCAATCCAAATTTTACCCGAAAGTGAATGCAGTTTTCGAGATAAAACTACTAAACTTTTCGTTTCATCTGTTTTAAGATTTATAATGATGGTTACTTTTTTATTAGCACAATAAATAATATTTTTTCTTTTAATAAAATATTTATTTACAAAGCTAAAAATAAACCTAAAAACATTAGAAATGTGAAACATTAATAGACTATGAAAAAAGGAGGATTATTTTTAAAAGGGTTTGCTGATTTGGCGTTCTCCGTTGACATGACCATACCACAATGCAATACCACAATGTTGAGCTGTCACACTTGACAGTCAAGTATAAGTCGTGACGTGACACTAAAGCTGAAAATATTTATGATTGCATGACGAAATACTAGAACACGTTGACATGAGTCGATTGCAATGACTGGGGGGTAAATGCAGAACTAGCTGTTTTGTGACGTAGTCCGTGTTACATTTTCTTCGCAACTAACAAATAATTTTCACCTCTAACCCTAAGGAGCATAATCACAATAAATCACCAAGTATGCACTTGAATGAAAGTTTTTTTCGTAATAGCACCAAAAGTGCCAATGCAAACTTGTAAAAATAAAAAAATGCTTCGAGCTCACTAGGGTGCTTTCGGATACCTTGCGTAGGGATTAATGATGGGATTAAACTTCACCATTCGGAAACCCCGTCATTGAGTGCCAAAAAACATGGTGGCAATTTGGGCTCCATGATGCAAAGTGACCAGAGGACACAAAATTGTCTCCCCCTAACCAGCAATTTTAATGAGTCAACTTATTATCACGGTGTTCTACCTGTTTTAAATCGTGACAATACATTAGAGCGTATATAAAAAAATATAACAAACGGTAATATCGTCATAATTAATTTATGTTTGTGAAGAGAGAAAAATGGGCTCGCTTTAGCTATAGGGTTTCCATAGATGTTGGTGGAAATGAATATGTCTATGGTTTAAAGCATAAATAACTTCCATTAAACGACATTCATCGATGAGACCTTAACGATTGTTCAACGACTGCCCTACACATAGAGTACCCAAAAGCACCCGAAGTATTTTGCTAGGTTTTCGGCTGCAGCAAAACAAAAGCAAAAACTTCTTAAAGGTTTCAATTTTTTTTTTATTTGATACGAAAAAAGGAGTTTTGAAGTTTCTCCATAAATGACAAGACAACAAAAGAAGAGCGATTTCTGTTTAACTGTCAATTTATTAATGGTATGAAACTGGAATGAACTTTAATCTGACATTTCTAATGCCTTAATACCCGTGTTACCATCTGTTATGTAATCAGCAGAGGCAATGAGGAAAAACACCACCCTCCGAGAAGTACAGTCTACCTTTTGTTCCATTCTTTATCCCTGTCTACCAGGAAATGCACAGATGTTGTTTTTTTATTATTGCTATTGAGGTTTTAACCCTAAGAGCTACACCTGGCCAACCAGCAGAAGTCACTCAGCGAAATTGAGGGAGAAATGAGCAAACTATCCAATCACAGACGAGGCGATTGGTCAAGCTTTCAACCATAGTTGGTGGTCAATAAATGTTCTCAGAAGTCATACGCACCAACTAGTCTAAAACTTTGTTTTGTATCGCTTTCAGAATTGTTTACACGAAAAGCGAGTGAGATTTTGTGGTAGAACATTAAAGAGCCAAAATTAATTGAGGTCAAAAACTGCAGAGTCAAGTGCGTAGGTGCGAATATTTGCAGCATTTACAGGGCGGCAACCTGTTTTGTTATGGGTTACAAAATAGCAGACGTCCACCCGTATGGACAGTTTTAGTTAAGAAATAAATCAAAGTGAATGAAGATGTCTGAGGCAATCAGTAAAGTGATACATATATCACCGTCGACGCAAGCGACTCAAGTTGTCGGTGTGAAATTTTGATCACCAGCTGGCAAAAAATTATACATTTTCAATGAGCACCAAAAGTACCCAAGCTTTGAAGTCAGCCGTAATCACTGCACCATGATAGAGGAAATAGGAACTACTAACCAATGACAAGCTGCAATATCCATTTCATTGATAATTTCGAAAGTAAAAAAACGGATCATTAGAACCAAGTAACGTACTGGATATTGTGATCATTTCCGTTGTGCACCGGTGGCTACGCAATGTCAACGTCTTTGAAAGTCAATGAAACACGAGCCTAATTTAACTTAAGCTAACCCCATAGGGAGTTGTGTGGACAGAGTTTAAGGTGCAGACGTTACGAGAATAGCAATAGGCATCTTCATCCAGGTGATTAGGCGCAGCAGTTAATTTGATAAAGAAAGGGAAATTACTATTACTAGTAGAGCTGTTTGCAGCAATGCATTGGTATACGGGAGCAGACGATCACTGCATACTGACCAGTCTGCTAATAGACCCCCCAAATGGTCAGACGTCAAACTTCTTTCACAGAAGACAGTCACGGCAGATTGTTTTCCGGGGAAATGAATGTCTGCATGATTGCACGATCAGAGTATCGGACAATAAGAGATATGCAAAGAAGAAGTTGCCTGTACTTCCGGGGTAAATGAGTAACAAAATAATCATTTCCTGAACAAACAACTTCGAATTTGAATTGGAGTTTTTCAACGCAGTAATAATAATAAATAATTGTTTGTAGTTAATAGATAAATAGATAGTAAGAACTATCAGGGATGTGTAAGTGTTAATTTATTTACAGTAACAGTCAGCTTTGTTGCTGTTTCTATATTTTATCAAACTGGCACAAAGACAAATATTGCCTTTATTATAACAAAATCAAACCAAAATTTGGTATTCATTCAGCGTGATTATGACTACTTTTGGGGTATTTGGGTAGATTTCAGTGCCACATGCCTTTTAGGATAGGCAGTTACACTCTGATGTCTGAATCCACACAGGTGTGTCTATTGTAAATGCAAACTAACTGCCAGTGAGTGAATGATAACTTTTCAAGCAAAAAAACATAAGTTATAAAAACTGAGCAGTTCTATATCACTTTCCACTGTGGAACAGAAAGAAATAAATGTTATGAAGAGATGGGGTAAAGTTTTGTTAGTACTTCATAGACTAACAAAAACATTAAAAGCTGCTATTATGAAGTTTCACCACCATTTTAACTAGAATTCTGCATATTTCAAGGAATGCTAAAACAATAAAGAATAATTGATCATTACGGCAGTTTATTATTATTTTTTGACAAGATATCATCAAAAAACAGTTTTATGCGATATTCAATAGTTCATATGCTACACTCACCATCATCATATCCATAACTTGGAATGAACAACAAAACTTTGTCGAGAGGAAAACTACAAACAATAATGGAATGCTCAACAAGCGACATTTTTCCTCGGAGCAGTTACATAAGAACAACAAATAACTAATTGCAAAAAATAAGATCAACTAAAAAAAAAAATTTTTATGTTTGGACTATTTATATTTATTAATGCAAAAGCAGCACCAGTAAAAAGCTTTATTGGCAAGAAAAAAAAGAAACAAAAATGCATCATGCGAGAAGTTATAGCGGTCGGTCCAGTCATGTGACCAACTAGCAGCAGCCAATGAGACTTGAAAAACAAAATAATAAGTAGAAACTAAGAGGAACAGACACTATCGTAGCTGCCACCGTCGAACATATTGTGGAAGTAATGGATAAAGTCCTTGAGAGCACAACCCGACTGAGTCCAGCCAACCTTCGACAAACAAAATGGGAGCAGAGGAGTCAAGTCTTTGCCGTTATAAATAACTTTAAGTAGATATTCTTCTGTGTCAGCATACGCAGTTGGTTTGTAGAGCTCAAATATTAGCCTGGAAGCAAGCGGGGGCCACTGATGTAGCGGCAGCTCTAAGGCTAACAGCAAAGGCCTGAGCGTTACATCATGCGCGGAATAGACTGAGAGCGTGTCTTGGACAAGATTTGGTTGGGTGGAATGACGACTCAACCTTTCAACAAGCTCCTGAATCAAAAACACGACTATGGCAACATATAAAAAGCTTTTCCTACTATACCAAAGTTTATTGTATGCTTTGAAAACTAAATGAATTTTTCAAATATTTTTTTAATCTTTTGCAGCTATTAGCTGGATTTATAAACCTGTTTTACAAAATAATTATCTCGCTGCCATTCACAAAAAAAAGGTAAAATCAGCGATAAAATTAATCATTTTTTATTTGATGAAATTAATTATTAATGTTAACCAAACCTAACATAAAACGTTCACTAGGGGAAGATCAGGGTGATGAGAAACTAATGACAAAAGCGTTAAAAAACATTTTTAAACATTCAAACCATTGAGAACTGCATTTTGCATCTCTAAGCCTTCAGCAGTGTAAGAATGCAAAAAAAACACTTGATTTAAAAAACCTACCGTTACAGCATCAAATCTAAAAAAATGTAATTCTTGTAGATAATAAATTTTCTAGCAGGGAGGAAATCTTCCGCACATCCTTCATTATAGTAAAAAGGGAAAGCTTTAGAACTTACTTTAGCAGATTTTTGAGAATGCAAGACAAAAAAAATGGAGGGGCAAAGACAACTCCAGGAGAGTCATACATTTTTCACCAAGTGTATCAGTTTCCGCTGTAATTCTGTGGTACAAATCGAAAGAAAGAACGAAAAACTATCATCATGCGGAATCACACCAAATTTTAAAAAATACCATTGCTTAGCTGTAACTTTCATAATATGAAATGTATAATATTCATAAATAAAATAAAAAAAATTTAATAATCAAATGTTAAAAACAAAAAGTTGAAAAAAATAACTACATATTACATTTATACATTATTTAAAATTTTGGCCTCGTGTCATGAAATGTAGCAAAGTGACTTGAAAGATAAAGTCACAAGCTGATTAGCTATCAATGATATTTAAAAGACCGTTGATTGGGCGATTACTGACCTTTAAGAAGTAGTACATGTAGTACTTGGAGGACAATATAAGGTCACTGTTAGTGGACATCGACTGGTGGTAGAGGTTTAGACTTCGCCAATTGAGGTCGGCCTGAGACTCTACAATCAGCAGTTCATTGGTCAATTAGACACCAGCTGTTTCCTGTACATATTTAGCTTTTTTTTAGTACGATTTACTAGTAATGATTACCAAATATCAAAGCCAGTTTACAATAATTTCATAGTTCTACTGGTACATTCAAATAGTGTCTAGTAAAAGTGTGTCGCAAAAATTATTGAGAATAATTTGCCAGTAGTAAACTAGTTAGGTGCAAAAAGATTACACTCGTGTCAGTTTTGCTACTTCACGAAGAATTTGATGTAATCCAGATGTTGGCAAGCATTATCTGGCTAAAAATATAAAATATTTCAAAGCTTTGCATTAATCCTTCTGACACTTTTTCAGTTCATCAGATCCAGACGAATGGAAAAAAATTGAATTCCATAAATAGAGCTACAACATTCTTGACAAGTATAATAACCACAAATTTACATATTTATGATGTTGAGATGACATAAGCAATAAAAATTAAATATATTTAGTACCAGAATGATTTAGGGTTTTTGTACTTTAAATGTGATAATGCAGTTTTCATGCAAAAAAAATTGCTGTAATAGTACAAAATGTGTAACAATGGTTGAAACATTTCATACCTCCCCACACACGAAGTCACTCAAAAAAATTTTCATTCCGATTGTAATAAATATTAAAAAAAATATGAAAAAGGAGCCAAAAAGAAGAATTTAAAACCTACTGATCAATTTTAAATGAGTAAAAAACAAAAAATCAGACTATTTAATCCAGAAACAGACTAGCGATATTAGAGGGCGATTCCCGGGGGAAGCGTCGCGAGTTGTCTTCTCGCAGCACCGGCCAAAGCACACACAGTACGATGATGTTGTCATGTCAACTCGATAAAAATCAAATTTTTTTTGTAATTACTGTTCTCGCAGTCAGTTATATTAAGAAAACAAACCATTTTATTATTAATTAATACTTGTGAACTGAACGAAGATAGAAAAAGTGCTACCACTGGCAATCATGTTTAATTAACACAAGTTTATATAAATTATTATTATTATAATCATTTATAAACGAACATTAACCATAAATTATTATTTAAATTATTATAATTAAACTATAATTCATAATCTATATATATTACAACAATAACAGTAAAAAATAAATAACAATAATTATTATAAATAATAATATTAATAACTAAGGTTTAATTAAAATCACTGAGTAGTTAAATTAATCAAAATCACAGATAAAAGTGGAAGTCTGCTCAAGTTGATGAAGAACTCAAATTAGTTGGGCAGCTGTAGGAAATCTGGCCAATCAAAGCGCAGCAATCCGGCTGAACGGCGCGAAGTATCTGGCTGGCTGGATACTGGGCGTTTGGCCCCAAATCGCTCAACGCCCTAGGCGTCGCGGCGCCCGAGGGCATAATCGCTCTGAAAATCGCCAGTCTGTTTCTGGCTTTACAACAAACTTTACATTTCACCTAAAAAAGACTTTAAACATTGATTTTACAGAATTTAATCATCTTTCGCACTTCAACGAATCAATTTCATTGCTATTTAAAATAACTGATGTTTAGAGATGGATAATAATTTTTTTGATATAATTATTAAAACAACATGAAATGACATGAAAAATTGTTTCACAGACGAATATTCATAAATCAAAATGTCACGAAAACAATGTCTTTTTTTTTTTAAATAAAAACCCACATACTTCAAACTGAATGCATGGAAGCGTCAGCCACTCTGACAGCCGAATATAAATACAATATAAAACTAATATAATAGATAAATTCAATATAGCTGTTTCAATATGATGGCACCTCAGATTTGACATGACCTTGCTGACTCACCAGTGAAGCAGAAGCCCTCCTGGCAAGGTTGCTGTCTCCTACAAAGTCTAGATATCAGAATGTCGTGGGCAGAGTCCCATGGATACTGGTAAGTGAATTGGGACACAGAGCTGGGGGCCTTCTCTAGAGACTTTTGTATGCTTCGCTTAAATCTAACGAAATTCTTGTCAGTTCTCTGCAGGTTTTTTAAAGCCTTTATGCCTCGAGTGTAGAGCTCATCAGCCTTCGGACAGTCACACAAAGATGGCTGCAAGCAACAACAACGTGATGGTTGAGTCAAACCAACGATTCAACAGAAATAAATAGTCGCACTCGTTGTATAGTGGTTGGATGAAATACACACACGTATTGTGAAATTGGACAATTTTTATATAAAATAATGATTATAGTAATTGATACCACAAAAAAATTAAATAATAATTATAATAAAACAGGTACCCGATTGATCTAACAAAACAAAATAAAAAATAATAGCTGAGGTTTTCGGTTTTTAAAGTCACAATAAAAATTGCATTAATTTAGAGTATTGATACAAATGTAGTGGTACATCAAACCAACCAGGGAGAAGATAATTCTGCAATACTACCTCGTGTTTAGAAAATAAAAATGGAATCATGATATTATTTTAAGCTGGTGATCGATCAAACCATAAATTGTATGGAATCACCTGCGTTTACACCAGAGCGACTGGGCCTAATTGGTGGACGTAGACGCAGTTACACGTTGCCTTTTAGACTGTTGTGCCAAACAATTTTTCGAGTTCGCCGTCTTTGGAGTTAGCAACCAACATAGCTAATATAATTACAGTACGTTCTCGCTCACGCAGTTGGGTTGACGAGTGTTATTTGATTATTAGGAGTTTTCTACCAGGTGGTAGTTGTCTACGCATTCAGAGGACTTTTTATTTACTCAAAATATGAAATTTTGAGTTATTAACAGAAAAATACAATAATTATTATTAAAATTAAATGATAAATTGAAAAAAATCTGACTCAATGTTCAAAAATTGCTTTTTCATTTTTCTGTCCTTGATAATAACTACTTCAGTTGCTAATTATTATTAGATATATGCAATTCAACTTGTGGTAATAATTAATTACATAACCACAATTTTATCTTACGATCATAGAACAATATTTTGTTCACATTACATCCAGACTTCAATAACTAAAATATTGGACACGCTATATCGAAGCACACGATTAGTTCAACTGTATCACGTGGCTCTCAATCCCGACACTGTTGGGTTGGTATGCCTCAGCCTACAACAACCTTGCATCTCCACAAAACCTGCGCTATTTTTGGTGCGGCAGGACGCATCGGCAAACTTCGAAGGAAAAATGCCTCGTGTAAACATGGCTTTAGTGAGTTTGTGACCTACAAACAGCTATATGATAATCAATAATTGACAATTTCTCATCCAACAAGGTTCTTTTTTGTAGGCCTTCTAACTCGAAATAAAATAATTATTTTATAAACAAATCAAAGACTGAGTATTTTTGTGGAATTTTGTTCAGCATCCATGAAACAAAACTATTAGCTGTTACAAAGAGAGGATAACTCCACAAACCTTGGCAGCTCTACACAGCAGTGAGCTATTGGTAGACTCCACATCAAGTGATTCAAGGTCAGCATCTTCTCCCAAGAGTCCAAAGACTAGAGCGACGACACTCTGATAAGTGCGCCCTCTAGCGGTTGAGACGACCTTGACATTCTTCTGCCGCACATCAAGCTGCTGCCCGTACGCCTGGTCGAAGAGGGAAAAAAAGTTTTTACTTCATGCAACAAAATCAAAAATTTAGAGAGAAACTAAGTTTTTAGGTAAAGATTTTCAACTGTTATATTTTACTCAAATGCATAAGTTTCAAGGCCCATGATTCAATGACATGATTTAGTGACGCTTTTAATTTGATGACACAACAACTCTTTCATTAACGTACAATAGAAATTCAATAAAAAAATTATTCAATCGATTGTTGTCAATGCATTTAGTAACGTTAGAGACATGATATAAAATGATTGAATTGGGAAAAGCAAATGTTTGAATGAGAAAAATTTGCTGCTGCTACTACTACTGCTGCTACCACTACTGCTGCTGCTACCACTACTACTACTGCTGCTACCACTACTGCTACCACTACTGCTACTACTACTGCTACTACTACTGCTGCTACTACTGCTACTACTACTGCTACCACTACTACTACTACAGCTACTACTACTACTACTGCTACCGCTACTACTGCTACTATTACTACTGCTGCTACTACTACTGCTACTACTACTGCTGCTACTACCACTACTGCTACTACTGCTACCGCTACTACTGCTACTATTACTACTGCTGCTACTACTACTGCTGCTACTACTACTACTACTGCTGCTACTGCTGCTGCTACTACTGCTACTGCTGCTGCAACTACTACTACAACAAAAGAAAAGCTTTACATCTGGTCTTTTCTTTGTGTATTAGCGCAAGTTCGTAAAATGAAAAAAAAACAATCTTCTTGTTAAACAAAGCAATAAAATAGCAATGGTTTGAATCTTTTGAATAAGTTTAGGTCAGATTGGGTCTCAAATTGTTTATTTCTAGAAATATGCAATAAATTATGAAAAACCAAAAACAATTTTTTTGAGTAGTCAGCATTTGCACTTTTCGATTATGATTGAACAAACATTTGCCATTCCAGATGCACAACGTAAAACAAGAATTAAACGCAGTATGTTATCAGGAAATCACTGCGATCTTGGTTGAACGCGGAATTCAGAGAATTGGTAACTTTGACGCAGGTACAGGCAACAAAACATTGTGCAGAGGCGTTATCAGTGTCCAGACGTCAGGCTCATTACAAGAATGACATCATTACACAATAACGCTGTCACACACCTGAATGCATAAAGAGGCCCCGGGGATTGCTGAAGGATGTAGTAAAAAGCGCAGGCACCAAAGAATATCTAGCACATGTATGAACTACCTACTCTTGGGTGTCATTAGCTGCGGAGGTAGGAAAGACTACAGGTGCAGGGGTCTATACAAACAGCAGCAAACAAGCATGCGAGTACATAGCAACGACGGAGACAGTTCGTGACAAAATTAAAAATAAACTGAGACAGCCATGTCAATTACACTTGATTGATGCTTGACCCCGGCAGACAGCAAAAGTTCATAACTTTTAACTCTAAGTGCAAGGCTATTTTCAGATTCTTAGTAAACAATGTAAATATTTTTTGTCGCAGATATGCGTTCGGTCACTCACTGATACTTGTAAATATATGTAATCAAAATAAAACTTGTTCAGTATTAAAAAAAATTAATAACTAACACAAATAGACAAATGAAATGGAAAAAAACCTATAAATAGCTATTTATTTATTATTTATTATCTAATAGAGAAAAACGCACAGCCTGAAAAAGTTTTCAAACAGCGGAAAAACCCCAATTAATTACGGGTATTTCTAAATTTTGTTCATTGTTTTATATAAGCCGGCAATAATAATTTTTTGGGTTTCCCCAGTAATAAAACTTTTGCTCAGGTTGCGCGTTTTTCTCTATTGAAGCCAATTGACGAAATTAAGGAATTTGCAGCAGCAGCAACTTGTCAAAATGCTAAAAGCAGAACAATAAAAGTTTCTCCATTAAAAATATACACCATGAATCACATTCAGTGTGTTTACATCTGCTGCTTTTTTGTGCATTTTTACAAACTGAAGCCAACACAAAAACCTGGACAAGTGAAGTAGACATTTGAGCTTTTTCAAATTGGCCTCACTAACACATCTGCTAGCACCAAATAATAAACATGCGTGTGATGGATTGGATTATTGAAAGTGCGTTTGTTTGTGGTATACTTTGGGTTGCAGCTGGGGGCCACAGCTATAATTTTTTTTACATTGATTATTAAAAGCTGAGCAACCCAGGGACCAGATCAGTTAGTTCTAAAGTTTATAGCTTTATCTTTGTAAATATTAATTATGTTCAAACTTTCAAAAAGGCAAAAAAAATAATAACTGAGAATTGCTTAAAAATTTTTACTTGATACCATTGTCATATAGATTTGAAGGATAGCGCGTTGTTATGCGCTGTTTTGATCTTTTCATATCACATAACAAAAGCATTGACATCCGTTTGATAGTACTTGAATAATTTTTGTAAACAGCTACCTAGACATCTATTGTACTTATGTAACAGATATTACATAGAAAAAAACATGTTGAGTTAGATGTGTGCAAGAACTACACAAGTTCAGTAAAATATATAACTCAATCAATAATAATAACCTGAGACGACCAAACGAGCGAAGAGATGACACCAAGTAAACAAAGTCAAATATAAAAAGTTATTAGTCAGTAATAAAATTTATAACGACATGTATTCATGGAATATTCTTTTCTGCTACAGAAAATATTCTCAAAGATTTTCAGCTGAATACCAGTAAGTGAAAGGCTGATTAGATTTATTTGGTTTGTAGAAATTAATCATTTGGGCATGGCCAAGACAACGTAAATAATCATGTCAAGTTTTTAACCAAACAATGGTTACTAAAAATGAGCAGTGACAAGATCCATTGAACATTTACTCCTAGAAATGCTCTACACATACATGACGTTTGATAACCTAGAACTGAGGTTGTAAAGTAAAACCAAATGTTTCAAGTGAGTAAAATCGGTTTTTGATGCAATTTTCGTAGAGTTATTTTCCCACTAAATATTGAAACTGTATTTGAAATCTTACAATATGGTGGCTCAGAACGTTTTGCGCTTTAAACGTCTGAACGCTTTTAAAGGTATCTGAATTTTTGCAAAAACCTTCTGAATGCTTTTTCAAATTGCTTAAAAAACCCAAGCTGATTTGCTGGTCTGCTTCAACAATAATATATTATCTTTTCGCCATTTACAAATAATATTTTTCTTACTAAACACTGAACTGAGAACTTTTAATGAAAAAAATTTCTTTTATTATTTATTTAATATTACTACAAATGATAAATAAAAACTTTTCGTGTTTTTAAAATTAGTTTTGCAGACTGTATCCAACAATGGTTTATTTGGTTAAATGATTTGTTTTTGTCTATTGACTACTATGTCTGCGCTCGATATTTTGCAAAGAGATTTTGAAGACAATGAGAGAGAGTGTTTAGATTTAAAAGCCATGCGCTTTGCAACTTTTTTGAACTTTTTCAAAACAGCTCAGATAATTTTAAAACAGCTCAGACTATTTCAAAATAATTCACACTATAGTGCTTTTCCAAATTCTCTAAATCATTTCAAAACTGTCTGCGTTATTGGCAAAAAAAAAACTATGCAGTTTCTAAATTTTCACGGTTGTCAGACAGCAAATACAATTTCATTACATGAATTTCGGCATCTACCGAGGCCTGCAATTATTTATTATAAGCACTAAGCCCGTTGTGAGATACAGTTCATTAAGCTATTTAGCGCATTCACCCAATTATTTTTAATGCAAGAGATGCTTTGCAAATCATCTGGACTATTTCAAAACCGTTCATACGCTTTTGAAAGAGGATTCATCCACAATTATGATGGCCACCACACCACAAGAATATAATTAGTTTTGTTACACACAGCCATTTCGCAGTAAAAAATACTTTTATTAAATTATTTGTTTGAAAGCGATAAAGAAAGCAGAACTCTATTTAGTTTATCCTCAAGTCTAACACATAAAACTTATTGATAGCAGCAGGCAATCTTTTTGAAACATCTACCGTAGTCCAAACTACACACACAAGGAATATCATTAAAAAACACTCTAACATATTTAAAGGGAAGCAACGGTTTTGCACAAAGAATATTGTTTTTTTCGTTATAAAATTCTCAAGATATGGGAGCTGGAATTTAAAAAGACCAATCGCAAGCGTTAAATTAACAACAAAAATGGCAGACTGCACACTCACAAACAAACAACACCAGTGGAAATTGAGAAATAAAAGATCTGCGAACTATCCAAAGAAAGCAATAATAATTTGCCGTTTTTAGAACCAAATTAAGTTTGTATTACATAACAAGTTTACATCGCCTTGCAGGTCATGTCTGAACAGCAACCCAAGGAAAGACAAATCCTGTATGCACAGACAGTAAATGCCATTGTGTAATACGCACCTCTTTAAACAGCAGACCATTTCTGATGTGCTGCTCCACACCTATTTGAGTTAAGTCAGCGTCCGCACACCAATCAGAATCAGGCCGGAGAGGAAATGGCCACCGAGACACAGCCTTTGGTGCAACATCAGTCTTTTCTACATAAAATATATATATGTAATAATTAGACTAAAAAAAGAAGTGTTGTACCCTGGAAGAGAAGACAACTCCAAATAATCAGCATACAAACTAAACTACTTGCCTATGAAGGTCTGCAAGAGGCTTGGCATTGAGCTCTCGGAGACTTTCAACCTGCAACTAACTTGAGGGCTAGAGAGAGGTCCCAAGGGTGGACAGCCAGGCATGGGCAGCCTGTTTCCATGTCTCACCACCGCCGTTACAGACACCAACTTATAATCTACAGGAGGCAAACCTGCAATGCGAGAACACAAAATGAGAGGACAACTCCTGATCAATACGGATCAAATTTCCAATGATTGGGCATCTTTATTTTGTTATGCAACTCATGCGTTGATGATACTTTTTGCCACACGTCCGTAAGCACTAGATATCCAATACCTAATTACTATAAATAATCATGATTTAGTTTATTTCTATTTTTTTAATTGTTAAAAAAGTGATATCAAATAGCTTTACATTCAAATTTGCTGCTAAAACTGTGTGTAAATACAGCGATCACTCGGCGATTGAGGATTTTCCTTTCTGTGTTTCGGGCAAAATCGCTCAGGTAATTGCTAGCAATTTCTTTAAGGTTGTTGCCAGGCTTTGATCAAAACCAAAAAATTGAGTCACCTTCTTGATCAACCAATCACAACACAGAAATGTTTAACCAGAGTTTACAATTATACCATATCACATGTAGCTCCGATCTATCGACGATTACATAAAAAATTGTACGCTATAGTCTGTAACACCGAGTTTGATCGGAATCACTAAAAGATGATTCTTGTAAAAAACTTGCGTGCCTTTCGAGAGGAGTTTTACTTCTCATTAGCGCAGTCGACATGTGTACTTGAAGCATTACTGTTGTGACCTAACACAACTATTACACAATGACATAACTATCACACAATGACACAACTATGATACAATGACACAACTATGACACAACTATGACACAACTATGACACAACGATGACGCCACTATGATACGATGACACAACTATGACACAGAAAATTCAAACCGGGCAATTATTTTTTTGTCACAAATAAATTTCAAATTTGAGACTTTTTAACTGAAAACTAATCTTAGTTTTCCAGACATTGGCCATAAAACATGTTGCGGTGGTACATTGCAGCAGATTAACCAATGATATATTAAAATGCTGACCCATCTAAATCACTTTCAGGAAATTTTTGCAAATTTAATTTACAATGTTTTTTGTGAGTCTCAACACAGTGACTACTTTATGAAATCTCTTCTTCTACACAGACAAGCCAAATTTTCACAACTCTTCTCTACAGTACTGTATAAGTAGTTGCTGTCTGAACAACAGAAATGGTGCACAAGTCAACATCTATTATGCTTACACTATAGACAAAGTTAACGAAAGCACAACTCCACAAAAGTTTGTCTAAGTTAACGAAAGCACAACTCCACAAAAGGTTGTTTGTTACAGAATAACGTCACCAAGGTGAGTTAGAAATCTCTGGCGTCACACAAAAAAACAACAGCTTCTGGCAATGTTCAACAGATGCAATCAGAAATACACACTTGACTGTTTTAGAAAAAATGAAAAAAAATTTTCACAATACAAATGCATGTTTAATTACGTAATAAACAATTACCAGATGGTAATATTACATAGAAATCTAACATCCAACCATTGCACTAAGTCATATTATTCAAACAGAACAATCTATTACACATGAATGGGGTAAAATGATGAGCCATTTTCATAGAATTAACAATAAATAAATCATAGAGCTATCTCTGATACTTACCCTCAGATCCTACATTAATACCATCGGGTTGGTTGCAGTAGCCCTGTATTACACTTGATGGAGCTAAGGTAGCCCGAGGCCCATGTCGAAGGTAGTTACGTGGTGTAGTTTTATGAGGTTGTGTGTTACTATTGAGCTGATGTAAAAGTAACAACACAGAAATAAAACATATCGCCAGAAGCGCAACCAGAATTTTCCTCAGTTTGGCCATTCAATCCACCATTGTCTTCACTGCGGACCTCTCATTAGTCTGAACATAATAAGGGCACGATGTAATAGAGTCAGACAAAAGGTGAAATTAGCTAGGTGATAAAAAGCTTTCAAAACATCACTACTACTATCCCAACAGAATTGTTTTTTACAAGTGTTCAGTTTCAAACGTGGCATTCTGCTCATACAACAACGTTGAGGGAATTTCCGATAGTAGACACAACTAGAGAAAAAAGAAAACTCTATTATACTGCACCTATGCATATGTATACAAGTAAACGGTTTGATGTAAAATCCAAGTGTGTTTCTATGATAGTCATAATATACCATGATAAGTAGGAATAGACAACTGCATCAAATCCATTTAGCATCAAACAACCTATATATATAAACTTGAGAAACATTTACGTGTATGTGTGTGGGTCTGTCTATTTTATGTGCCCTTTTCATTCAACTGACAGATTTAAAAATTGCGGTACAAATAGCTATTGATCCACTTGCGAGTTTACTTTTGTCCCGTGGTCTTCAACAAGAGATTTTTGTGGATTTGCTAGTTTCTATTACTTGGTAGGGGGACAAATCACAAAAAAAATCGCACTTTGTTATTACCAGATGGTTGAGGGTGGAATACATAATTCTGTTTTGGTTTTAAACCCACATTATTTTCTTCCAGTATGCATAGAATGATTGCACATTCTTATGTAACTTTTCATTTTTGTAGGTTGTTTGTGTTGAAATAAATTTTGTATATTAGCTCCATACAGGTTTGTTCTGTACGTGAATGCACTAGATTTTGTCATTAGTATGTAGCATCATGAATGGTGGAGGGTGTTTTCTTGAAAGAGCACTGATGCTGCTCTACCACAGATATTTTTGTCATTATGGCGTTATTTATTAAATTTTTTGGCGGTAGAATAGCCCAAAAATAGTAGCAATAATAATAATAAATAACAACAGCCAAAAAAAATATTACAAATTGCATTATAATTGTTATTATAATTATTATTATGCTATTTTAATTATCTGTCCGAGTAAAAACAGTTTAATTGTATCTGATATAAATTTTCTTTTAAATACCATATCATTTCCAGAAGTTTCAATAATTATAACATTAAAAACTTGAACAACTACTTTCAACAACTTTATTTAATTTTATTGTTGTATTATTGTAGTACAGTACAGAAGTGTAGGCCGCTCGCTGGTCAGTGCTTTGTGTGCAAGTTAATGCTGGACCCACAGGCCTACTGCAGAAAATTTGGTGGATTTTGGACCATTTTTCGGAATTTTATGTTGTGTTTTGTTGTTGGTGTGGTCCAAAATCCACCAAATTTTCTGCAGTAGGCCTGTGGCTGGACCACAACTACAAGCTTGTTACTATTGCAGACTTCTAGTAATGCAATACAAGAGAGAGTGTGTGGTTGAGAGTAATTGTGTTCTTCTTTCTTCCGGCTTGGCTCTTCCAATTACGCTGGTTTATTATGGAGCTTCAGTCAGTATTTATACAATAGGTTATGTAACAGTTTCTTTGTTCCTTTAAGCCACAGGCCTACTGCAGCAAATCTGGTGGATTTTGGACCATTTTTTAGAATTTTATGTAGCGTTTTGTTGTTGGTGTTTGGCCAAACACCAACAACAAAACACAACATAAAATTCTGAAAAATGGTCCAAAATCCACCAAATTTGCTGCAGTAGGTCTGTGCTTTAGACGCAGCCTTAAATAATTCAATAAAAGGTTTGGCTGGCTCACACAAAAGAATACATAAACAACATAGAATGATTGTACAGTAATTAGGACATAGGGCTAAAGTGCATAGAATTGATAAAGTTACATAGTGATTATATATGGATCGCACACGCTAGTATGTGCATGTATCAAGTGATGTCAGTTTTCTGTCTAATAAAATGTTTTGCAAGAAGCAGGCTTAGTCATTCATTACCAGCACATTATTATTATTATTATTTATTATTACACAATCAGTGAGCCAGGTATGATGATTGGTACAAACCGGAGTGGTAATAAAACTACTATAAAAAAATTTTTTATTACCACTCCTGTTTGTTACCAATCATACATGACTCACTGTGTATTAATTATTATAAATAAATTATTAATTATTAGTTTCTTTTTCTAAAAAAAATTATTATTATTATTGTTGGGGTTTATGGTTTTAAAAACCTTAGTGTCTACGTTTTTTTTGTGAATACTATTGAATTAATACAATATCATACGTAATTGTTTTTGGGCTGATAGCATACATACTAACTATATATCGACCTGCATATTATAATTATTATTATATAATGATTGGCACTTAGTGTGTATTTTTTAATTCGATTCAAAATTAGCCGGAAACAACTATTTAACCTCATAAAACATTAAAAGCCTAAAAGCATATATATAATTCTATGAATAATTTTACTTCAAACAATTCATTCAATTTTTTGGCAATTCAAAATTTTTCAAGTAACCAACTCAGCTGTTATGATCAAAGTCATCAGTTTTTATTTCTTTGTCATGTTGCTGAATTATTGTAGAGATGACAACTCTCAATATTTTTCTTAATTTGATTTGTGCATTAATTTAATAGAAGTTGTCTCCCTTCTTGCAAAGCATAGTTATTGAGTAACTAACTCCTAATTTTCCGGTGATGTACGATCAACTTGATACGCTGTAACATCAATTCAGTTTAGTCTAGAGCTAGCAACCGGCCGTTCTGCGAATTACATTGATAGAAACACGATTAAAAACCAACTCTAAAATTCAATAGTAAATGGAATCGATCAACATGTAATCAACTTAAATTAAAAAGACACTCATCACTACCCAACCTAACCCCAACATTCATGAGACGGTGAATGGAGAGTGAATAAAGTGAAAGTGAGCGATGATAATCCATTCGACTAACATAAATGGAGGTAACTCTAAGCTGTTATTGTAGATACACAACCAATAGCTAACTTTGGAGACTGAACCTAACTAACAGTATAGACAACTTCATGACACTTGCCCACACTAATACAGAACCGTGGACAGTATTACTTACATTGATGTAGCTAGGATTTGAGGAGTTGATAATACAACTAAGTAAACAAACACTACAAACACTAAACCTCCGTTTTATACACAAACATCGCAGTGAAGTTATGAGATTATTTATTTATGAAGGCTTAAAACAAATAGACAAAAAGGAATTTAAGGTTATTCGTTTAAGTAATAGTTGTCTCCTCTTTATTGTCAACATGACAATAGTGAGTTGGACCACACTGATTCTCTCTGGGAGTGCATGAGGGCCATAATAACACTGATACCAACTATGATATATAACAGGTGATATCAGGGCTGGATCTCACTATACGGCTCTGGCTCTAGCCTGAGTGCTCTCAAGGGGCTGGGTTTGATAAAAGTGGGGGGGGGGGGGGGGGTTGGACTTCCACCAGAGAGCCACCCTAGCTACACTCACATAGCAAATACCTCAGCCGTATCTGTCATGCCACTTGATCTGTTAGCAACCCTCTTGCGATTTTAATACAATTTTTTTAACCCCTGAAAATTTAACTTTCTCCAACAAGTCTTTTGCAAACCTTACTTTTGTTCCATCACAAATCGAAAACCAAATTTTGAGATGGCTTGGAACGTATATAGTTTTTACATTATTTTTTTGTAAATATGGTTCTATTGTTTTCTCTACAGCATTCTTTTCAACATCGTCACCTTTAATTTACTTCAACAACTTTTTTTGTAGAATTTGACTTTAATTGTTTTCTGACAAAGCGTTGGGACAACTTCCTATTTTCAACCCTGAAACCCTGTTGTGACCAATGGAGGCAAACGGTTCAATTATCTCCCTTTTTTCTCCAACATCACAGGTATGATCGTAGCGACTGGTAAAAGCCCAACTAGTGTCTCTACTTTAGCCGAACTGTAACTACTGAAACTTGCCAGGTCAGAATATGGGAATTCCAGCATTATATTAGCCCTTAGCTTTCATTGGGTTTCTGTTGGTGCTTTGTGACAAAAATGGGGCACAATGCTATTGCATAATATTTCTATTGCATAATATTGCTATTGCATAATACTGATCTCTTTTGCAGGTTTTTCACTTAAATTCTTTACATTCGGTTTCGAAAATATGCTTGAAACTATTAAATTCTTGAACTGGCTTACTTTTTGTGATTTATGCACTACGGATGTCTTTATTTGCCTTTATAGCCTAGTCTATTCACTTTTTGGTACATGACAAAAGTTTAGTTTATTACAATCAAAAGTAACCAACTTATTGTTGACATACAACACTGTTTTTTTTATACAATTAATAAAGCTTTCAAAACAGCAAAATTGATATGATATATGGATAAAATCTTTCACCTGTCCTTGCCATTGGCTGAATGCTGACCAATCGCTTCATATTTATCAAAGTCATGAAATTACCATCATGAAACTGTAAGTGCCCAGTTTTTGTCTTCTCTTGCAACACTATTCACCGGAGTCAAAATCTACTCGTACCAAATATTACAGCAGAGCCATTTTTACTCAGGTAAAATCATATTACGAGCCAAAACCGTTTGTAGACAAAAATCAAAAGCTGAACATGAAACACCACATCCACATGTATGTGGATTTTTGTATTTCTTTAGTATATGACAAATCATTGAATTTGTTTCTGTTGTTTGTTGTGAACAGTTATCTGTTGTGGAGAATTTATATGACTTTTTCTCCTGGACTAGTTTGTTGTCAACGATTGGCTTTGGCTTCTATCGTTCGTAGCTATAGAGTAGAGATATTTATTATTATTAATTATTTTATTATTATAATTATTATTATAATTATTAATTATTATTATTTATTTATTATTATTATTTATTTATAATTAATAATAATTATATTAAATATTATTATTATTTTTTTATACTAATCATATATTACTATTATTATTAATTGATTTAATAATTATTATTAAATTATTAATAATAATTTAATAATAATTAAATTATTATTATTAATTTAATAATAATAATAATAATTATAATAATTAAATAATAATAACTAACTAATAAATTAGGAATTATTAAATTATTATTTATAATAATAAATAAATAATAATAATAATGTTTTTTGTCATCATCATCATCATGATCATCATTCTTCTTGAATGGCTATTGGTGTTGTTTATTAAATAATAATAGCAGAGGTGGGAATAAGTCGGACTAAGTCAAGTCATCTTAGAGTCAAGTCATAGGTCATAACTTGACTTGACTTAGTTGAGCAGTGACTTGACTCGGACTCTGACTCTTGACTCTGACTCAACTCGACTTGACTTGAAAAGTTTCATGACTTGACTTGACTCGACTTCATTCATAATACAGATGACTTTATTAAAGTCATCATCAAGTCATTTGAAGTCAATCTCGCAGAGTTGTCTGCTCCTACCACAATTTCCTAAGATAACAGAATACCCGTGTGTCATTGCTGTTTGTATTTCCTGTTTGGTTATCGGAACCAGAGTTGTTATTTAGTACACAACCTAGCTACTAGTTAGCCAACTGTATGCTTGCTGGAGGATGGTGATCAGAAAATAATTGCCTTTACATTAGGCCTTCCATTCAAATGTTTTCTACCAGAAAAAAAGTAGAATAGTTGATGATTTTCTACTGTTTAAAAATATAAAAAGACAAGAAGAAGGTGCATATACAGAATACTGTTTGTTTTGTCAACTAGAAATGTATTAAAAATAATTAGTGCACTCTGATTATGAAAGGTTGTGAAATGGGGAAAACCTTTTTTTCAATAGGGTTGTTGTTTTTAATGCGCCTTCTCGTCAACTGCATGTAGGTCAAATTCTCTGCTGGAAAAAAGTTCATTGCAACTTGTAAAATTCCTAATGTTTTTTGACTTTATTAAACATGTGTTTCAAAATTTATTGCACAACTTTACTGCAGAGATTTTTTTAACAGAAAATGAACAAAGAACAAGTAATTTTACAAAATTAAGTTACTAAAATAAAATAGCCACCTTTTTTCAAGTAAGGAAGAAGGAACAACAACTGCCATGCAAGGAATAGGGTTAAATCATTTAACTCAATGTGAAGTGTCTACTGCTTGAACTGTAAACAGGATATTTTATTGGCTGCAACCAGTGTTAGAAGTGGCTACATGTTTTTAAGGGTACTGCAGATAAAATTCATAGGGTGGGAGGGGGGTGCGGGGGGTGGGGGTGGGCACCCCCCTTATTTCGAAAATTTTTCATATTTTGAAGCCTCGCAGCTGTCAGGACAGTGAATTTGGAGACAAACTTAAACACCAACCCATCAGTCTTTTTTGGAGTCAAGCAACACAATATTAGTAGATAATTAGGTCTTGGAAATATATTTCCAAAATATGTTCATACATAAAAATATTGTATTCGAATCAACAACATAAACTTTATACATCTTGTGTTTACTTAATGCAACTGATGAGTGCCTTAAAATAAAAAGTACATGATACATATATATATATGCATATTCATATAAACTATACAACATCTACAGCAAATCATACAAATGCGAATAATAGTTATCCACAACAGAGGTCTTCTTCTAACAGACTGTCATTAGCAGAGTGGTGATCCCTCCGCAACCAGTTTTTCCCATACCTTGATGGATCAAACTGGTGGATCGGTGGGCCAACAATGCTAATGAGCATCAGAGCTGACACTGCTGTCAGTTCCAAGCAATTTCGTTTGGGGTTGGCTATAATGTTCATGGCAATTAAAGCTCGTTCACATTCTGCTGTACTGACAGGGATTGCAGCAATAGCATGTTGAAGCGGAAGCAACAAATCATTACTACTTCGGTCACCTTCTGCTCTGTACAGCTTGAAGCCACGAACGCTTTCAGTGAGATCAAACATAAACCTATCAGACAACTCCATAATCTCTGATTCTCCAAAGTTTGCAATCATGTCATACTCTGGAGGCCAGATGCTGGAATCCAACAGGGCAACTTGTTTCAAGAATTTGGTGTACTCCAATTGCAATCAATCATGCTTATTGTTATGTTGTTTATTATTTTTAACTTCATCGTATCTTTGTTATAATTAGGTGCGGCCTGAGTGCACATTTATGCACTTTGATGTAATAGTATATATCACATATAACATGAGAAATAACAGTTAGTACAGCATAGTAAGCAATGATATAAAATATTATTTGTTGAGTGAAAATAATAAATTGACAACAATAATAAAAAATAATAATATAATAATATTATCACTACTACCCTGATAATGGTAATCATATTATTCATTAACTTCTTTATTAATTGATAGCAAACAATAAACAATATTAGTAGTAGTAAAAATAATGTTATTAACATTATTATGTTAATAATAATAATAATGAGTGAGTTAATAATCTTACTAATCCAATTAATAATAATAATTATAATAATAATCAAAGTTTATTAATGATAAAAATAATAATAATAATAAGAGTTAATTATCTTATTACTACTCCAATTAATAATAATAATTACAATAATAATCAAAGTTTATTAATGATAATAAAAATAGTAATAATAAGGAGTTAATAATATTACAACTACTCCAATTACCAATAATAATTATAACTATAAAAATTTAATTAAAATAATAATAACCACCATAAAAAAATTATAATAATAATCATTAATCAATTCAATTATTATTATAGTTAGTAATAAACTGAAAATATGAATAAGTCGTTTACCTTTATTTTTTAGGAGTTATTCACCAAAAATTTGATGGAAATATTTCTTCTCACCTTTCATAGTTTAATAATCATGCAGTTCTTTTTGTCATTTCATAATGAAGTGTATGGAATACTAATAATAAAGATTGGAAACAGCAGCAAAAAAAAGTAGCGTTAAACTAATAAACAAAGTTGAATATTGGTGTCGCTAGAAAAGACTGTTTTCTAAAAAAAAGTCAAAACAATATGTCATCTGATTGCTAACATTAGCGTTATCAGGACCTAAGGCATCACGGTGAATGACTGGATAACGACAAACTTTCCACTAATAATGGGAATTCCCCAAAATCGCCGCAATTTCCCCTTTTCTTTTACATATTTTGCAGAGGGTACGCTTCGATGACCGTACCCTCCCCAGTAATTTTTAAGGGTACGCCGTACCCTCACGTACCCTCCCATTTCGAACACTGGCTGCAACATTCTACTGGTTCTGGATTTCCATAAGCTTAAATGCTATACAGCCAGATTATTGTTCTGAACCACTGATTTATCATTGCCAATATTTTTGTCATCTGTTGCTGTTAGGGAAATCCTTCAATAAAAATCTTCGGATTGCTGTGAAAGTTTTGTATTAGTCATCTATTGGACATCTAAATTACCCCCCTCTGAAATCTGCTCGGCGAGCCGATCACGATGATGTCTTTGATAATGCTCTACGACCAATAGACTGTGAGATATTCGAGTGACTTAATATTTGACTTGTAAGTCATTTGAGTCAGACTTGACTTGACTTAAAATTTTTCATTACTCAACTCGACTTGACTCAACAATGTTTGTGACTTTACTTGACTTGACTCAGCTGAACCTCAGAATGGCTGCGACTTGACTTGACTCACAAAGTTCATGACTTGACTCGACTTTACAGTCATTTTCTCCCAGCCCTGAATAATAGCATGATTCATTTTGAATTTAACAGCCAGGCGGGATAATCATGATAATAGTAGTGTGAGTGGAGTGAAAGATGATAAATTCATGCTAAATTTGTTTGTTGTCGGAAAGATGCAAAATGGCCAGACTTCAGCTTTTTTATGCAATGTTGTTGAATCAACAACATAATAGTAGATGATAGTTACAGTAGTATTATGGACTCGCTGACTTTCTCTGACTGACAGTAGTTTCTACTCACTAATAGCATGCACTCAACACTCTGACTTTCATTTTACTCGCTCTGTGTCTCAGTCAGTTCCTCATCATGTGTTTTCTACTAGTTACAATTTCTTTCACTGCAGCTTTGTTCCTAGCTAGAACATCACGGGATGTGCGTTCCTCTACAATCTGATCAGCCTGAATAGTAATAATCTGAATAGTTACTGAATCTACGGTCTCCAATTCCCCAAGTTGGGGTTTAGGGACTCTACCCAGAACAGAACAACAACAATATTATTATCATTATTGGTAGGCTCTTCGTTAATAGTAATTGTTCATCATCATCATGGCACAGGCTGTCCAGTCTACTGGCCTGGTGGTGGGGGAGGATAGTTAAATAGTTTTATACTCAAATCCATTCACACACCCACCACCAGGGCCCAGGCCAGTAGTAGATTGGATCCGTCTAAGTATCATAGTGGTAGTAGTTAGTAATAATAATAATTGTCACGATGTCGATGGTGATGATGGCGATGATGGCGATGATGGCGATGATGGCGATGATGGCGATGATGACGATAATAATACAGTACTCTATATATTATTATTGTAATTTCTTTTTTAATGATTTTTATTACGACGCGAGTTTGTTACCAGTCATACATGGCTCACTGTGGCACTTGTGAATCCCAACTTCTAGTTTTATGAGGGTTCTTAATATCACAGGCAGCTCCAATCTACTGGCCTGGCGGTGGTGGGGACCCACCCACCACCATGCCAATGTATTGGAGCTGCCTGTAATTAATACAAGTTGATTTATCTGATCACTCTCTGGTTACAACTTTACTTTTGTGTGTCTGCCGCAATACATGTAACTACCCACTACCTGCGGCTATCTACTGCTGATAGCTTATGCATTTAACAGCATAGTTTTTGCTTAAAGCAAGTGATAAAAAGCATCAACCAACAAGCAAATGAAACGGGATGACAGCAATGAAGTTATTTGCTGAATTACAGAATACTCGAGTAGTTGTACAAAGTATAAACAATAATGTATCTAACCAGTACATTCAACTCGTAGCACTAGCACAAACAACACTGCACATTGCAGCAATAATAAATGTACCACACCAGTGTATTCAAATTCTTCTTGTTTTATCCATTTGTACCACTCACTGCCAGCCACTAATATCCCACAGTGTCGCTGCTTGAACCACTAGTATCGTATTTAATTAACAAACCACAATTACTTACGCACAATATAACACACAACCTACTCTACTGAGAGTATGAACTAAAAAAGGCTGATAACTGTCAGCGTTCTCTGAAGTCTAATCTTTCAGACCACACAAAGCTTTTACATCTTACATTAATTAAAACAGCTATAAGCTAATCTCAGCTATATAGCACGAGTTTGCCTCCAATCATCCTGGTACCAGCAGAACATAATTCCACAACAATAAAGTAATCAAATGTACAATGAGTATTTGTTAATAATGATAATAATTGTTATTAATTAGTCATCAGTCTCAGATTATCGTCCTTCTTGGGCACATTATTCATTTAGCTTATAGAATCAACACACAGAAACTCTATAAAACTAGAGAACTCTCTTGGTAATATACTCTCAGCAAAAAGTAGTGGACCCGAAGTTGTCTCGTTATTGAGTAGAAAATATGCTTTTGGGACAGCTGAGTTTAGCTCAGCAACCACTTTTGGTATGGTGAGCCAATCAGACTAATCAAGATGTGGCTACCACTGATAAGGTGGATAGCCAAGCACATTTGGTCATGGTGCAGACACACAGAGGGATTGTCTGCTTTCTCTCTTACACCTAGTCTTTCATGTCCAGCCAGTGAGCGAGCAACGTTGTCAAAGTGCTGACCATCCTCTGATGTACTAATAAAAGGTGTACCTCTTGCCGTCCAGCACTGGAGAAACTTGCAGGACAACCTTTACCGTTGTGCTACTCTTGATGCTGGCGAATGCTGTGTTTTGGCATTGTCAAGGAAGAGGTGGCAGATATTGCAGATGAACATGTTGGCAAGCGATGAACTTGCATTGTCATGAGTTGGGCCTCACTCATACCTTTCTCATGGTTGAAAAAGATCAATCAGCCACTTTTTCCACAAGAAGAAAGCTAGTCTTTCAGATTTCATTACTATCGTTATCGTGAAAAAATAACGCCGGAAATATAATTTTGGCAGTGTAGTTTTTTTTTATCGCATATTGTTATAAAATTATACTAATATTGTGGGTTAATTAAATTTTAATCTAAATTTTTTTTATAAAAAGGTCAGTATGTACATAATAGTGACTTTACCAAAAATGAAAAAAAATTGCTGACTTGAGAAAAACAGTTTCAACAGAATTAAAATTTATTGCAATCTCAATTTTTTTGTAATCATAAGTCTCTGCACAATGCCAACATTTTGGAAGCCCTTCTTCTATACAAAGAAACCAAAATTTTGAAAACACTTTATAGCACTATATACTTTCTACGTCTTCGTGAAAAACTGCGTCTAAGTAAATGCTGACTGCTTTTATAGGAATCGCCACACTGGCCACAGAGCAACTATCTAGAAGTTTTTAAAATACATTTCAAGCTGAAAAAGTAAAATTAAATTAAGTCCAATCAAAAGCACGCATCCTAACTCCTTTAAGCATTATTTTTCCGCTAAGTATAAAGGGATAAAGCCCTAATGAATAACATTCTTGCTTGTCTGCCCAAAATACTTAAACTCCACTTTTTTCAGTTTCAATTAATTCTTCCTATTATTCTCGATATTGCTGAGCATTCATACGCAATCGTTAACTTCAGTGATTTATTGTGCTCTAAATCGTTTTTGTGTCCTGATCAGCATTCACTCGAAATCACCTGGTAATATGTTAGCCAATCACGCCGTAACGATATTGCTAAAGCATATATATGTCAACTAACATGCAGTTCTGTGTTTCTTATTTTTTACAGGTTAGCTCAGTTGCCCGCTAGTTTAATGTGTGGTTTGTGCCTGGTGGTGCAATGTGGAAGTAAATTATATTTTGGGAGGATGAAGTTTCTGTAATGGTTATTCTCAGTAGTATGCTGGGCGCAACTGGGCTGAAACTTGTAGAAGTAGCAGTGGAATTTGAGTGTAGCTGATGAGTATAGCTTCTAGTACCTGTAGGTTTGATGTGTGGCATAGTCAACTATTATGGCATAACCCTGTTCGCAGCGGTAGTAAATGTTTGTCTCTAAAGAGAAAGTCTGCTAGTCAGGTGTTATTTAATGCACAGATAGGTCCAAAGCTTAGCAGTGTATGGTTGCACGTAATTTATTTGATGTTTGGCTCTCAGACAAGAGTCAGTTACCTCGGTGGGTTAAAAGTACGAGAACGTTGAAAAAAGACAGCCACTTAGTTGGTTGGGTTCGTTGTTGGTGTTTGGTTTTGAAAGGGAGTCTGAGAATTAATAATCAACTCAAAACTGGCCAGACTGTCCCAAGTGCAGTTGCATTCCATTTGCGTCAATCATTAGAGTTCAGCTCTTGAGAAGACTTCGCTTGCCTGATGGTCCATAAAAGTGTGTGCTGGTATCTGATGAAGCATAGCCGCAGGTCCCAAATGCAACGGTAGTCGAAGTGTGACTCTGAGGGAAGAAATTGTAAGCCTAACAGCAGACTCTGTAATGGTAGCTCAGTTACATTGCTGACCCAATATTAATAGTTGAATCTACATAAAAAATTGAAATCGCCTATAAAAGTGAATGCGTACTAGTAATGCTGTTAGTGACTGTTAGGGAGTTTATCATGATTATTACAGCATATTAACCACCTATCATCTCATGTCATGAGTGAGCAATAAGAATAAGGCAAGAATTATGGCGTTGGGATATTGACGCATGCTGAATTCAGTTCACCATGTCTTTTGGCTTGCAATCATTATATTTTTATTTTATGATTTTAACCTTTGTTCACAGATCCTTTCTGTCGGTTTCGTCATGGTCTTCACAAGAAACTCTGTCAAGGCTAGTCAATCCTCTCAGTCACTGATATCTTCAGACACTTCAGGTTATTCCCGAGACATCAGTGGTGCCACAGACAAACTAGATAATTCTCCAGAACGTCCTGCTCTACATGTTAGCTCCAAATGCTCCGAATCATTGACTAGGAGTCAGACTTTAGAAGAGCTAGAGCGTGAACTCTTTCACTCCTCAGACTCTAGTGATGCCGAGGACTTTTCTTTTAAAAATAAAACAAAACAAAAGGATTCTACCTCTTCAGACGCGGAAGTAAGCTCAGTATTTGTGATAGACCGAGCTGCTAACAATGAGGTTGTCAGTGACCCACCCCAAACCACAACTACTGTGAAAAGAACCCAGAATGACACAAAAATAGATGAAAGACTCCTTGTGTAAGCTAATTTCTGTTTTTGTTATCCACATGATTTGTTGCAAACACTCATCTTCAGTAATTGCGTGGTTGTATCACATGGTGTTTGTGATGTGTGTTGCTAGAGAGGAGCTATCCACAGCACCGACCAGTATACAAGTACCAGATGTAAAAACCGCGGACAACTTGACCCTCTTAGAGTCTACCAACAAATCTGCTCAATTTGAGGTAATCATAGTATTCTATATCTTGTTATACATACTGTTACATATACCGCTATATATACAGCTATATATAGCGGTATATATACTGGTATATATACCGGTATATATAGCGGTATATATACAGCTATATATACTGTTTACTAGTGTATACATGGTTATATATACTGTTTACTACTGTACATACTGTTATACATACTGTTTACTAGTGTATATATGGTTATATATACTGTTTACTACTGTACATACTGTTACATATAATGTACACTGGTGTATACACTGTTATATCTACTGATTTGATCAGATTATGAAGAAAGCTGTAGTTTCTACTGGGTTTGAGAAGCGACATGCCATACCCACTTACAGTGAAGGAAAGAAAGCAATGGCAAGGAAACGCAGGGTAAGTATCACTATATCTAACTCTCTAATCGTATGAGCCCAGACATGTGACGTTAGTCATGTGACTACAATGCTTACTACTGTGGTAGGAGGAACTGGCCAGCACAAAGACTGGCTGGTTTGACATGAAGGCCCCAGAGATGACTGAGGAGTTGGAGGCCGACTTGCAGGCGGTTCAGATGAGAGGTTCTACTGCCAGTTGGACTGGCTACAAGAAGAATGATTACAAGAATGGACCCAAGTTCTTTCAGGTTAGTCAATATAGACCTACTGGTTATTTTAGGAGAGGGGACAACTCCAATTTATTCTGCTCTCAACTCAAAGTGCCTGTTTTATAGTCATCCAACTACTTTATAACTTGCTTTTAAACCATAAAGCAAATTTCAAATTAATTTTTTCGACCTTGGCGGATGCATACTTGGTGTAAAGTAATATGTTTAGGCATTTTTTCGTTGTTTTTGTTTCAAGCAGCGCAAGGCTTAGGATTTTTTATAACAATTGTTGCACTCAAAAGACTGGAAATAAAATTCTTGCAAATAATGCATGCAATTCAGAAAGAAGTAATATTTTTCTTTACTGATTTGAAATGTTTAAATATATTTTTTATCTGAAAATGTTTGTTAAACTCTCACCAGTTTTGACCAAACAAGAGCCCCAAAACTTTCTTAGTTTTTGTAATATGTGAAACTCTCTGCACAATCTTTGCTGTTTTTGGAAAGTCTTTTTATTCACACAAGCGAGACTTTTAAAAGTTCTGATTCGCGTTTTAACTTAAGTATTTTTTGTTTGTGTCCTCAGGAGAGCACAACTCTAAAATAATTTTTAAATGTTAAACTAGCTGGCTTACCCATTGTAAACCAAAATTAATCGATATTGTCAAACCAGACCTCCCCAACTCATTTTACCGTGGTCACCTTCACCCATGGTTGATTCCTCACGTGGTTGCCTCCTCCCATGGTTGGCTCCTCTTGTGGTAGCATCCTTCCATGGTTGCTTCATGCCCTTTCTCGCAGGCATCTCCTAAAATTGAATTTTCTCGTGATAGCCTTCTCCCATGGTCAACTCCTCCCATGGTCATCTTCTCTCATGGTCATCTTTTCTCATGGTCAACTTCTCTCATGGTCCATTTCTCTCATGGTCAATTTCTCTCCTGGTCATCTTTTCTCATGGTCATCTTCTCTCATGGTCTATTTCTCTCATGGTCAACTTCTCTCCTGGTCATCTTCTCTCATGGTCAATTTCTCTCATGGCCAACTTCTCTCTTGGTCATCTTCTCGCATGGTCAACTTCTCTCATGGTCATCTTCTCTCGGTCAAATTCTCTCACGGTCAACTCTTATCGTCAATTTCTATCATGGTCAACTTCTCCCATGGTCAATTTCTGTCATGGTCATCTACTCTCGTGGTCATCTTCTCTCATGGTCAACTTATTCTGTGGTCGCTTCCTCCCTCCCACCTCTTTCTTTACCATTACAATGCTACATTGGGTGTTTGTTTTTTTCCATAAAAAATGGCTATAAGTTAAGTAGTATTTTCATGAAACAAACTTGCTCGACACCACACCTGATTATTTAGTGATAAAAAAGATTCGAATTTAATTTTGTCCTTTAAATCTTAATTTTTCACTCCTTGCACAGTAACTTATTTGCCATAGTTCTCCAGTAACAATCAGCAGTAATCAGTAGACAAATATAACCGCAGCATTTGATTGTGATGATAATAAAGATCTAACAACGATATCATTCAGTAGTGATAATAACAATGAAATAATAATTTAAGGATGAGCCATGAGTTTTTGCTATTAATAATAACAATAATTGAATTAAAAACATTAATAATCATTACAATCAATGCCCTAATGAGTTAAAACAAATAGATGAAATAAACTATCACCCAAATAATAGTAATAATAATCCATGAGATATTTTTTCATGTAAAAGTCATCAAGATGGCAAGACATATACTAACAATGTCACTGTTAATAATAATGAATAATGTTGTGAATCATTTGCTCACAGACGTTCACACTATACGATTTTCGGCCATGCGATTATCTGGAGGAATCGGGAGTTGCTCTCCCGATTATTCAGAAGTGTTCACACTTGCGATTTTTTGTGCCCGCTATTGCATGGCCTTGACATGTTGTCAAGATACCGCATTTCATTGATAATTACAGAACATCAAATTGTTATTAATAATAATATAATATAGCTTATATTATCAGATATTTAAATAAATTATACCATTTCTTCACTCATCAATAATAAGAAATGAATTACAAATAATAATAAATAATGGTAAGTATACTCAATTAATTATAATAATGAATAATAAATAAATGATAACTTTTTTCCATGCAATTATTTATTATAATCATGGCGCTGGTACTTGTTTTTTATTTATATTGATAATAGTTGGTATACCCACCTTAATATTCTACTAGTAAACAAGACTTGCAGTTGATCAGGGAAATATTAAAAAATATTCTAAAATTGGTTGAATAATAATTATCAAGCAGCTGCAAGTTTCTTGAAAAGCATTAAATTGAAAAGCTGTGATGTGGATTTCGATTGGCTAGACAGGCCGATAATCGTACAGAGAACCTTCACTGCCCGATGGAAAAAATATCGGCCACTGATTGTGAAATCTCGAAGATTTCACTGTTCACACTTGCGAGCCGATTTTTGACTCCGCCCACTCGGCCGAGAATCGCATAGTGCGAACGTAGCTTTAAATCGGAAAATTGTGCTATAAGTATATTGTATTATTCATTCAAAATTATTTATTATAATTGGGAATTTTAAAAAAATCTTTCTGGTTGCTATCGTTAAACGATACTAATAATATGCATTGTTCTATATTATACTCGTACTTCGTAAAAATAATTATTGCTATTTATTAATTATTTATAATAAGTAATAATCAAGTAAAATAATAATAATAATAGTAATGACAACAAAGTTAATGTGAATAATCAATTGTTAGTGTGCTTTCTTTGGTTTTATTATGAACGCTTTTAAATAAAATGACTACAATGATGAATGATTAAGGTAACAATAATAGATAATAAGTATGAAAAGAAGAATAAAACATCGAAACTGTAAAATAAGATCGTACTATCGGGGATTTCTGCCAAGCAAGAGAGGTCATTGTGAATGTACAGCGGGTCATCAGAGTTTGTCAGCAACAGAGTCCTATAAGATGAACTGGTCATATAGTTACGGCAAGTCCCTAAGGATGCGAAGAAAAATTTTCCTTATGAATTAAACGATTTTGCGTTTTGAAAACTCGACCAAAATTACATCATGGAGAAAGAAGTCTTGTTTTGATCGATGAAAAATATTATATCCACAAATTCCTCCAGTTAGAGAACAGATAGCCAAACCAGACCTTGATGTTGCAACTAGATGATTGTTACACTTTCTGTACCGCAGGTTCCCTATGTGTCCGTGTGGTGGTTTAGTCATATATCAAAAGTACACCCAAATTTTTTTCCTTTCATTACATATAGATTAAATCTCACTTCAACCACTGTTCCTTCAACTTATATATACCGAAGGCATTCTTAACGCGCTTTCAAATGCTGATATGTGGAATTGTGCGTTCCTCACCAATATCTCACATCGCTGGCCTCTAGAAGTTTCTGGAAGCATTCCCCATCACACACAACACCTCACTGGTATGTTATAGATAGCTACAGTACAAGACTCTCCAATAGATTTCTATCACTCAAGAATAGTGAAGAAGGACAGGAAACGCACCATAGTAGATGAACTGCTGGCAGACGCTGAATTTAGGAAGTGAGTCTATTTTTCTTAATAGAGAGTGAACTATTTGCTGGTCTGTTTAAGGCATTTTTGGATCTCTAAAAATTATTGTACGTCTGTGCCAAATTAGGTAGAATTTTAGCAAAACTACTTCTTTTAGCTCCATGCTGAATGGAGGTTTACCATTCAGGGGGTTGTTTACCCTAGGACGTTTTGGATTCAAATCCATGCCATTAAAAATTCTCATAAAGAGTTTTGTCAATACCTAGTTCTTTTACATTAACCGCCATTGAAAAATGCTGGGGCTCTCCAAGTTTCTTTTCTAATGGGGCTGTGACTGGGGTTATGTTCCCACCCGGCTGATGCATATCCAACCGGAAGTGCTAAAGGTTTTATACAAAACACAATGAAACAAAATATTATGTTTCAACCAGAATAAACATGCTATAACAGTGTGATTGATATGATTGGACAACCCACAAAGTTCACAGGGTCATAGCAGATAATACTTTTAAAGGATTTTCATCACATCAGTGTAGCTATAGAGGGTAATTGTTAATAACCACAATGCAGGGAGGGGTTATATATAGTCTTGACACAGTAGTTGGGCAACACGATATGACACTAGCGATAATGTATAAGTATGCATAATTGTTAATGACGCTAATGTGTAAACGGATTGTCTGTGTTTCTGAGGCAAAGAGGGTGTTACAACTAATCGCTGATAAACAATTATTAGAAATAACAATAATAGTTAAACGTGTTATTTATGATAATAAATAATTAAAGAGTTAATTAATAATAATCATAAATAATAATAATTTTAAATGAATAATTATATTATAACAATAAATAAAAATAATTATAATAATAGTAGTTACAATACTAATCATGAACACTGGAATCATAACAATAAATAATTATAATAACAATAACTTTATAGTCGGGGAGCCATGCATCAATTTTGTGCTTAGAAATGAGATTTTTTTGAAACTTTCAATTGACTACATGGAAATTATTTTATCCTATGCATTATTTCTTTCTCATGACAATGGAGGAAGTGTGCCAAACGACAGCTAGAGTCAAGACCCTATCTGTTGTTAGTCCTTACAATCAATTTATCAACGTTTTAAGAACTTGAAACTGGCTTGATTGCCAATTACATTGCGTGTAAACAGGCTTTTGAGATTTAAAAGTGCTTCAATAAGTCGCCAGTTTACAGTTCAAACTCTGATCAGGACAATTATGTTGTATAACTGGTGGGTGTGAGTGGTATTTTCTCACCTTTGACCAAAATGGGGTAAAAAAAAACATGAAAATAGTTTTTAGGTAAGAATAATTTGATCATCACTAAACGACTTTCATTCTCTACTTGTAACACAAGGTACACATCATACAGCAACAATAATTTGATACTTCAGTAATGCCAACCTGCATTTATGTTACCCAGGGGCTGGTTATCAGAGTTGTTCAAAATGAGGTTATTCTGGTAGAGAGAATAAAAAGAATGCGCGCAACTTCATACAATTGTGCAGAATGTATCTGATATATCAATAGCGCTCACCCAGTTGTAGGAGTTGGTTATCGAATTAGTAAATAACAATCACGGCCTAGTAGCTAAATGCTGATTGGCTAATAACAGAAATTTTAGGATTACTCAAGTTTCAAGGACGTCACGATATCACCCCAACAAATAAGAATGTTTTTCAGCCAGCTATCAAAAACTGTTGTACAAAACAAGCTGCCATATCGCTTGTGATGGATGGATTGACTTAAAATTTGTGTTGGGTGCGCAAAAGACATCGGAGAATCAGATGGATGGGTTAGCTTTTCGATGTCAGACCACCCCCAAACCAAACTTTTAATGAAAATATTTATTTATTATAATGAAAATATTGGTAACTTACTATAGCCGTTCTTAAGAAAATGATAAATACTCAATAATAATATAATACATAGATTGTAATAATTATTTACCATTTATAATAAATATTCGTCGATTTTTTTCAAAACATAAAATTTTTCATGACTCTGTATATCATTATTATCATTCATTACGTCACTTGGAACAAAAAAACACAAATCCTTTTCAAGTAAACTCGTGTTTTCAAACGTTTTTACTCATGAATATTCCGAGGAACAATCTTATAACATGCATTCGGAGGATTTTTCTGTGCTAGTTTTCGCAATGGCAGAGACGTTGTGATCTGAAAATGCTTGTTGTATACTGTCTATTAGTGTAGTACGTTACATTCGACACAGTAACAAATTCCTTTCTGTTTGTGAGTTCTATTTTGTGGAGTTGTCTCGCTTTTTGCAAAGTTGTCGCTATGAACCATGAGTCATATCTCCAGTTTATTACGTATCCTGATGTCTTTGGTTGCAGGAATAACAAGAAGATGTATGTGAAGGCTGTTGAGAAGCTAAACAAACGACATCCAAACAAGAAAGGTGGACGTCATGCTGGAAAATCTAAACGATAGACAGTTATATATTATATTGTACATGATATACCAGAGTTGCTGTATGCTAATATATTATACACTCTGCACTTGCCTCTATCTTTTCTTTCTTTAGTAGTATGTAGAGCAATAGGCAGAGAAATCATTGGGCCTAATAACCCTTGAAGAGATCATTGTGTGTAGTAACCAATGAAGTGATCACTATATGCAATGACCATTTAAAAAGGTGCACTCAGCTACGCTGTAACCTGACATACGGAACAAGCATATTAGCAGATAGTAAATTTATTATTTTTTTTCACATTTTTCTTCACACAAATGATTTATTGCAATTAGCAACAAATAAAATAATGGAGAAACTTTTTGCACAATGATAAAAGCAGCTTGTGATATCCGTTGGTAGAGTGCAGGGTCACCTAGCCAATACAAGGACTCCCAGGACTGAGGGAGCACGCAGGGTCAGCTAGCCAATACAAGGACTCCCAGGACTGAGGGTAGAGTGCAGGGTCAGCTAGCCAATACAAGGACTCTCAGGACTGAGGGAGCACGCAGGGTCAGCTAGCCAATACAAGGACTCCCAGTACTGAGGGTAGAGTGCAGGGTCAGCTAGCCAACACAAGGACTCTCAGGACTGAGGGAGCACGCAGGGTCAGCTAGCCAATACAAGGACTCCCAGGACTGAGGGTAGAGTGCAGGGTCAGCTAGCCAACACAAGGACTCCCAGGACTGAGGGTAGAGTGCAGGGTCAGCTAGCCAATACAAGGACTCTCAGGACTGAGGGAGCACGCAGGGTCAGCTAGCCAATACAAGGACTCCCAGGACTGAGGGTAGAGTGCAGGGTCAGCTAGCCAATACAAGGACTCTCAGGACTGAGGGAGCACGCAGGGTCAGCTAGCCAATACAAGGACTCCCAGGACTGAGGGAGCACGCAGGGTCAGCTAGCCAATACAAGGACTCCCAGGACTGAGGGAGCACGCAGGGTCAGCTAGCCAATACAAGGACTCCCAGGACTGAGGGTAGAGTGCAGGGTCAGCTAGCCAATACAAGGACTCCCAGGACTGAGGGAGCACGCAGGGTCAGCTAGCCAATACAAGGACTCCCAGGACTGAGGGAGCACGCAGGGTCAGCTAGCCAATACAAGGACTCTCAGGACTGAGGGAGCACGCAGGGTCAGCTAGCCAATACAAGGACTCTCAGGACTGAGGGAGCACGCAGGGTCAGCTAGCCAATACAAGGACTCCCAGGACTGAGGGTAGAGTGCAGGGTCAGCTAGCCAATACAAGGACTCCCAGGACTGAGGGTAGAATGCAGGGTCAGCTAGCCAATACAAGGACTCTCAGGACTGAGGGAGCACATGGGAATATTTATCTGCCCAATTGTTGGTCATCCATCACATGACTGTTACAGCAAAATATGTTGTTTTTTGTGCTATTCATTTAGCCTATCGCCATGAAAGAAGAGATCTATTACATGCGTCGATATTCGAGGAGTTACAACATCGGTCCATTTATCCATGCTGTGCCGGAAAATTTCCACATTCTGTTGTCATGATAATTGTTTCGACTGTGACCTATTAGCACACTGACAAAAAAGTCCTCTGTAGCGATTACAAAAGATAATAAATAACATAATAAAAAATAATTATGTCACTTTTATTCTTCGGCTGGTAATAGCAGAAATACCCAATAAACTGTGGTATTATATATTTCTATAACTTATTAGCAGCAGCTCATTGGTATATAACAATAGATAAATAATAATTATCATTATTCCGTAAGTGGAGCTTTACAAATCTGGCGAGCCCTTCCATGATACGAGAAGGGTCGACCAATGAGTGCTATATTGATCTTTTACCATAGATTGCGACAATTCTATGGTTCCACTTTGGATCGACAAAGTTTGAAGAGTTACCATCCCGTGGCGGTAAAAGATCCACAAGAGCCCAAAGGTCGTTAAAACTTTCCGTCGTAGAGATAGGATTATTGTGAGTGGCATCACCCCAAAGTTATGTGAGCGTGACATTTTGATAATCATTGATTGAGAAGCAGCGATGTGTTATACGATTATAGATGAATTATACCACGATTGCTAGCCGTAGCTGCTTAATCTAACTTCAATCACGACTGAAATGTAGCCCTTTGTGAGAGCTGTCTTAGTGGTCATTTCACACAATAACCGATCCTCAAATTGCTATTGGGCATGTCAATGATCATGTACATTCACGATTATTAATCGTGTAGCAACAGCAGTAATATCCAGTTTCTGTAACGATCAAGCTATCTCCTCATGAGGAAAGACACTACGCCCATCAATGAAATGACGGTCATCATGGCCCCTTGTCATAACGTCTATCGCAGTTAATTTGTGGAGCCGCCGTGATAGTCTATCATTTACGCAATATCTGGTTCTTAATTAACAAATATAAAATGGCTACTTTCAGCTACAACAGGTTCGGTTTTCGGACAATCCTGATATATTTCATCCATGAGTAAAATTACTTCTCCGACAACTGTCTCAAGCCCCAGATCCAGGGCGGAGTGCCTTAAATATTTCACAACATTCACACATCCTGCATTATATATTATTTGGTAATTTTTTTCTAAATAAATAGGTTATACAGTCGAAGTATTTGCACTTGAAGTGGTCTAATCTTACACAATAGTACTGGTAATCATTGCATAACCAACTTAGTTTTGTTTTGTAGAAGTAATCATTTAATTTATCCTGTTGGATTGTTTCAAAAGTTTCCACAACTGAGCCGTCTCTTCACTGTAACAGTTACATCAGAGATTTATGGAATTCTTCGTGCTTGATAAGGTTAAAAAATTGGATTTTCATCCCAACGTGTTTAGCAATATCTGCACAAATCTCGGCTTGAATAGAAATAAAATTGAGCTCATGCCAGTGGCCAAGAAAAGGAAAGCACAGTAAACTACCATACCAATGCGTAAAATTCTAAAATCTACAAAAAATTAGAACTGTACTCTAACATTGCTTTCAAAAAAATAGTTTGAAATTCTTGGGCTGGACACAAACACCAACGATCGGGATGCGAATGGCATCTTTTTTTACTTTGAAACATACTTCATCGATTTTTCAGAAGATATTATGCCCGCCCTTTGTTATTTTTCTTGTCTCCAGCCAAATTTCAAACAAAGACAATTTACAAATTCGACATTAAAGCCCTCAAATTTGCCAAGACGTTAGTGGGTTTCAGCTGTGCGCGACCGCATATTTTTGGTTCGAAATAATTTTATTTTAAAAAGTATTGAAATGCATAAAATAGATTTAGCGTTTTTTATAGAAAGTTTCATTGCATGAAATTAAAATTACTTTGAAGCTAAATGAAGTCATTTTAATTATGGAAACGACTTTTTTAAATTTGTGTTGTAACTAGAAATGGATGCTTTAACAAATCAGTGGAGAGGCAATATTAGCTGGCACATCATACAAAGTGTGAAGCAATACCGTTGTAGGCTTACCTGGATAAGTTAAAATGCTTATTTTATCTAACAACTAACAATAGACATGGAGACTATTACATGCACCGCTGGCTGCGTTAGCCGCCATTGATATAGGAATGCGCTGATCTGATTATTTGAGAAATTAAAACGATAGATAATGTTTTTGCAGCACCCTTTTAATGTCATATTTTTTTTTGGTATACCTTGTTATGTAATACAAGTTACCTCTCCGTTAACCTCTTTTTAGCAAAATATTTACCACAAAGCAATTGAAAAGGAACACAATAGATACTTGTCTGTAATAACTGGAGACAACGCAATAGGTAATGCTTGTTGGTTAACCCAAAGACTGGCGCGAGCAAACCAACATATTCATTTCTTACACCAGAGAAACTTTTTGTTCAAACATCAATCATCAGCTAATTAAAAACTCCAATTGTTTTCCTATTTTTGAAGGATCAAAATGTTACGCAAGACTGTAGACGTTTAGCTGTTTGATTTATTGTCGCGATTTTTTGCGGATAATAATATCGGTGCAGCCCTATAAGTGAGGCTATTGTAGTTGTTTGAATAGGTTCATTTGAGCTCAAAGACTACGCAGGTATAAATGGTGGTACGCACACACAGGTCGTAGTAAAGCTATCTATGTACTAGCTTAGCTGAGTGGACCATTCGTCAGCACAGTAAGGTGAGTTCACTAAATGATTTGTGTGTCATATAATCATATGTTTTTCCAATATCCCTTTTGACTCAACGATATAACTTTGAAAGAAAGTTAGTGTTTTGGCGCTTAAGGCTGCTCCACACGGCGACGAAACGAGGACGAAACGAACTGGCCGAAACGAATAGTTTTTCGTTTCGGTGCATTGTTAACGAAATTTGCTTTACACGCGTGTGGAGCAGCCTTAATGTTGAGCCCTAAGTCATAGAAAAATAATTTCTCAGCTTTCTAGTTGCATTCACTTTAAATACTTCTTCTCATCGCCGCTGTGCAACAATATTTATTCGTTTCTGCAATTCGAAACTCAATTTTTTTTAACTTTTTCTGGACAAAGAGTAATTGTAAGAACACCTGCCAGGCTCGGAGTATATGTAATTGCTGTTTACAGCGTTTAATGAAAAGTTTAAATATGACTATTTACCAGCTTTGGAACGACGAGTTGTGGGGCTAGTAAATTTTCTGTCAATTATTTTTTTGATATTTTTATCAGAAAAGGTGTTCTTTTAATAAAAAAAAAATTGCTGCAACTCAAAGCCAATTTTTGTTGCCCATAGCTAATTAATGTAAAATATTGTCAGCCATTCCAAAACTGTGAAAAAGCCAAAATTACCAAAAGTTCTTTTTGGTACAATTATTATATTGACACAAACAACAGTAAAATTTTTCTACCTGCTGGAAAAACCAATAAACCATGTTTTTTAGCATAATTCTGGTTATAAATAAAGTTATGGAAGATTTGAGTCATGAAAAAAACACATTTTATAGCAGTTGTAAAAAAATAGTAGAGAAATAAAAATTTCCTGAAGTAGAAACAGACATGACTTCTATTTTCTATTAATCCGATAAACAATCTGATGAAAAAAATTATTGATATCAGAAAATCAAACGAACTCTAGGACTGTGTCATCGGCAGAAAAAAATTTGTTTTGTGTAGTAGCTAGTTATATATCCGTTTTTTTAAAGAAAACTATGAAAAATTTGGCGGCTCCTCTGATGAGAGCTGATGAGCAGTTACTGAGCAGCTTGTGCTAGTGAGTTACATAACATGTTCAGGTGTTTATCCCTGTTTGTACCGGTTTGTATCCGAAAGGAAAAATTCTCGGTACAGCTGGATAAGTTTGAACAAGTTGATGTTCAATATCTCATACGTATCGAAATAACGTTCGCTAACAATTTTTGAGTTGGCCTTCAAAAGTTGTTGTTTTACAGAGCGAAAATGAGCTCAGATGACAACTTCGACACCGGTTGTGGCTATACAAAGTCTTGCAAACCAAAATGGTTGCAACGATTTGCAAACTCGAAGACGTTGCTGGTGATTTTAACACTGTTTGCAGTAGTTCAAGGTATGTTAGTTATTTGTTATTGCCATTAGATTGTCTTTTCAAATCAATAATAATACATTAGCTATTACATCACAACGTAAAGTAAGTAGCAAGTACCTCAAGCCACTTGCTTTGACATGACACCCACTTTAACTGGCATTTCTGTCGCCATGACAACTTGTAGTATCCGTGTATGTTTTAGGATTTGCCATCAATGGAATAAACAATGGCAACACAGTGATGTATGAAAGGAGGTTTCAGCTAACTAGTAAAGAAGCTAGCCTGATTTCTATAATTTTAGATGTAATGGCCGGGTTGGTTGTAAGTAGCCCGTCTCTTAGAAATAAATCTATGAGCACCGCTAGCTTTGTGCTGAAAAGCGTTTCATATTTTATTATTCAAGGAAATTCTTGAGGTGAAGGAAGAAAAGTTTTTGATTTAGAATTGTTTGATGTACGAACCAAGAGAAGGTTTACTAGTCAGAGCAGAATCAAGTATTGAGACTATTTTTACAAAGCTTTATGTTTTTAGGTGATAGGAGTGGGATATTATGGTTCGATGGGTCATCAACCCAGAATAATAGCCACTAGTGGTATAGTTATGTCTCTTGGGCTATTTATCATATGCCTGGCTCACTTCACATCCCCTCCATACAACCCTGCTGGTTTCTCCACTAACACAAGTTCTTATGCTACTTGTTCAATCTACGGTAATTGCTTTGTATTAGTTTTTTTCAAAAATCTTTAATTATTTTTTTAGTATTGGGTATTATATTCAATATTTTTTTTTTTATTAATTTTTTATTATTTTAATGTATTCATTTTTTCAACTGAGTTATTTATATCAAATTTTATTTATTCCTACAAACATTCTGCAGATGACATGACTGACAGATGTGCAGCAGACGAAAACACCTCACATAGTTCTAAGAGCTACCTGGCATTCCTTATAGTTGGGCAGATGCTCAATGGATACACCGGAGCCACATTGTACACCCTGGGACTAACTTTTATGGAGAGATCAACAACGTCTGCGCAATCAGCGTTGTATCTAGGTATCAACTGTGTTCAATAACTTCTGTTTTTTGGATGAGAAAATTGTGCAGTTGAATAAAACATATCTGGCAGCGAGTTGATGCCTGATCACATTGCTAACTGCTTTACTCTGCAGGAATATTTGCCAGCGGGTCTGTACTGGGACCTGCTCTTGGCTTTCTGGGAGCTGGAGCTCTGCTAGATATATATGTGGACTTTCCAATGGCTGCACCGGAGTGAGTTGTCTCCCTTTTCCAATAAATCATTGCCGGTGACGTAGATAGTTCTTTATTAGAAAACATATACCAGCCGAAAAGAATGGTTAATGTTTGATGTCATAATATTTATTTCGAATAAATATATCTTTTGGTTTCCACTCCTGGTTGACTGTCCAATTATTTTTTTGGAAATTGTCCTTTCGCTATTTTAATGTTAAAACATACTGATGTAATAATATTAAGCTATTATGCAATAACCAAGAGGGGACAATTTACAAAAAATGCCAGTGTGTCAGTTTTGACAAAAAATTTTGAAGTGTTCATTTGATGTAATAACTGAAAATTTAAAACCTATTTCGGGCGATAAAATATGTTAATTTCTACTAGTAACATTTTCAAAATTAAACTCTTTCGATTTAAATTGTGATAAAAAACAAGTCATATGTTTGTTTACACACGATTATTTTAGAGGTCTGACACCAAATGATCCCGCTTGGGTCGGCGCTTGGTGGTTGGGATTTGTCATAGCGACCATTCTGTCAGCCATCTTAGCTATGTTGCTGTTTCTCTTTCCTAAAGAGCTGCCAGGTTAGTAATCAGTTGACCTAGTAGCATGCGTACAACATAGCGGTATAGATAGACCTAGATCATTGAGCACTGTTGGACTAGTGAATGGGTGGGTATACGATACTCGTAACAAAGGTTTCACAAAAGCTCAGTTCAATGGGGATAGTGACCGTCCTCCCCAATCAGCTCAATTATCGGAAACAGTTCATGGCCAGATCGAATTACATCTAATTACATCTAATTTGTTCTTATATTCTTGTTTATTTATTTTAAATATATTTAAAAGAAAGAAGATATATTAGTTTCAAAGCAAAAAGTGAAAGAAACCTGCTAAGAAATTTAAACTAGTATTTCTTACTCATACTAAATTGACAATAATTTTTGTGTTTTTAAATGATGGAAATGCATATTTCCTCAGATACCGTGACCATAGACTTTCAAAGTCATCTATAACTGTGTGTTTATGATATCAACATCAAAGACGGTAGTTTATGACAACTACCCTCTCATCATAGAAATAAACATCACCAATGGCTCTCGGAGATAGTTCTCTTGCACTTGAGTCGATAGTTTGTGCTCGGGGAGTCCTACTTGAAAACTGAAAAAAAAGTCCTCAGCCTATTTACATTTTGAGCCAATAGAATCAATTACCTTGAAGCTATAGCGACTCCTGGCTAAAGTACTCTTATTTGCCCTATCCCCATTATTAGCTTGTCAAAAAAAGACTAACAAAAAATAATTAGTATGATAATATAACTGTTTTAAACACTTGATCCTCGTATTTTTGCTCCGCTGGGTCAAGAATTCAAAAAAATATTTGCTTCATGTCATACCTATCCAATGGTAAAGCTGTGGAGCCATTTTGAATTCAAACACTTCAAACAAGCTTTTTATAAAATTCATTTTTTTCCATCCCAAAACCATTGTCAAAGTCAAACTGGAATCTAGAAAGGTAAAAAATCAATGTATTGTTGTGGCACAAAAAAATACGAGAAACCTAGACGTACTATACCTCGAGGTTTCTTTTATTCTCTATTTCCAATCTTTCCTGTTCAAAGAGTTGTTCTGCGGTTCGTTTTGTAGAAACTGCCGCTATCAACGAAGCTAAAGTATCCGAAGCACACGACCACGGAGCACAAGACAAACTGACCTCAGCAGGTTTTGGTATGAGTTGGAGACAACTCCCCAAGGCCACCTGGTACCTTCTAAAGAACCCATGCTATATGTGTATCAACATGGCGGATGCGCTTGATTTGGCTATCGTACTCGGGTTTGCTACATTTCTACCGAAGATATTTGTCGTACAATTCAACCTCAAACCTAGCTGGGCTTCCACTCTAACAGGTAAGTTACAGCGAGTATGAAATAATACCAAAACCGTGGTGACTCACAATATAAGTATGAACAACTTTAAAGTCTGGCGAAGCATCTTTTTCTATTGAAAGTAATTGGGTAAGGTAAGAAATAGCCTATTGAACTACATCTCCAAGAGGGTTTAGTACTTATAATAAGTAAATGTCGGCCATACTAGTTGTGGAATCTCATGCAATAAAACTAAATTTCTGTCTAACAACAGTGAAAAGTTTTAAACTGTATTTTTGTTTTGCAAATAATCCAGACGGATTTGAAATAATTCAGACAGATTTGAAATAATTCAGACAGATTTGAAATAATTCAGACGGATTTGAAATAATTCAGACAGATTTGAAATAATTCAGACGGATTTGAAATAATTCAGACAGTTTGGAAAAATACCAGCCTTATGCATGCTTTAGAAATAGTATGAACTATTTTAACGTAATCGAAACTATTTTGAAAAGATTTGGAAGGTTTGCAAAGCGTATGGTATTCAAACCAAAACAGTCGGCCACATTTTCTTTATAATCTCAATGCAAAATATCTAACATAGGCGTAGTGATCAATAGATATGAAACAAATGCTTTAACCATATAAACTATTGTAGGATAAAATCTGAAAAGTTATTTTTTAAATATATTAATAGTTTTTATTTATTACATGAAATGATAATAGTTAAATATTAGTAGCAGGAACTTTCTCTTTTTTTATTTAAAATTCTTGGTTCGGTGTTTAGTAAAAAAAATATCTTTCGTAGTTGGACAAGAGATATATTTACGTCAAAGCAGACCAGCAATCTAGGTTTAATTTTCAAAGCGTACATGTGGTTTGACAAAACATTCAAAAAGTTTGCCGAGGTTCAAATAATTTTGAAAGTGCTCAAGAGGTTTGGCAAAGATTCAGACATTCTAGAAAGGAAAACAAGACAAGTTCTGAATCACCATACAAATAGTTAACTAACAAATTTTGTTCCAATTAAGATCTAGCTAGACATAGCTCAAAAGTGAATCTTTTTGTTCAAAGTACAATTCTTAATTTTGAGTTGATACACTGTTCTTTAAACAATCATTGTTCGCATTGTTGTTAAACGCATTAGATGAATGTATTTAGCGTTTTGCAGGTTTGGTTGCTGTCCCAGCCGCTGTAATAGGCGAATGCTCTGGTGGAGCAATCATAAAAAAATGGAACTTTGATATGAAACAAATATTAAAACTAGCTTTAATCTGTTCTTCCATCTCTACCTGCTTAGTACCTGCATACTTGGCTAGATGTCCAAGTGTGACCTTTGCTGGGGTCAACTCAGGCTACTTAGAGTAAGTGAACACAGACTATTTTTGTTAACACGCTCCGAAGTTTTGGGCTGTATAAGAATTTAAACCAATTGCTTAAACTGTAGATCAGAGAGTCTCACGAGACTGAATCTCAGTTCAACTTGTAACGAAGGCTGTGGTTGTGCGACAGCTTTTTACGACCCAGTTTGCGCTAACGGTGTGCAGTATTTCTCCCCTTGCCACGCAGGATGTACTGAACAACCAATATCATTAGCTGATAATGTGAGGGTAGGTAACTATCTTTTCTACTAGCATAAGCGCAATACTTTTTATAATATTAGCTGCACGGTATCTCGATACTTCAATAAAAAGTACTTATTGTATATAACGTGTTTAGGAGTACCACAACTGCTCCTGTCCGCTGGCAAGAGATGGTGCAAACACCACGGTAACTAGTGGTACTTGCGATATACAGTGTGGCACACCCTATGCTATATTCCTCTCCCTTGGTTTCCTACAGTTCGCCACCGCCTTCTTTCTGGGGACTCCTATGGCAGTGGCTGCCCTCAGGTATTCTATAGCATACTCATAGTGGTCAATGAGTGGTGACATGTTGTTTGTGCATGCTGGTGAGCTCTACTTGTGTGTTGGTAGGGTTGTGGTTCCAGAGATCCGCACTTATGGAATGGCGCTACACATGCTCTTTCTAAGGTTTGTAGGTGAGTGGATAATCGTTGTGACTGCAGTAGTAGACCGGCATGGTAGTACTAGCGGTAGAAGTAACAGCAACAACAGTAGTAGTAGTAGTGGTAATAGTAGTAGTAGTGGTAGTGGTTGTAGCACCAGTGATAGTGGTACTAGTAGTAGTAGCAGTATTAGTAGTGGTAGTAGTAGCAGCAGCAGCAGTAATAGCAGCAGTAGTAGTTGTGGCAGCAGTATCACTAGCTGTAGAGTTAGTAGTGGTAGTAGTAGCAAAACAAGTAGTACTAGTAGTATTGGTAGCAGTAGTGGTGGTAGTAGTAGTAGTAGTAGTGGTAGTGTTAGAAACAGTAAAATACTACAACCACAACTTCTGCTACTACTATTAATAACAGCAGTAATAGTGGTACTCGTTAATTTTGAAAGTTGTTTATCTGTTAGCATTTTAAACCTGAAATGTTGTCCAAAAAACAGGAAGTTCACAGTTCACAGTCTATGATTGGTACATTGCAGGTAGCATGCCAGGTCCACTACTATTTGGAGCCATGTTGGATGCAAGTTGTGTTGTGTGGCAGGAAGATTGCGGTGAGAAAGGGTCATGCTGGGTATACAATCACAAAGAACTAGCGATTAGAATTACTGTTATGGTGGTAATCATAAAGCTCTCTTCTATAGCATTCAACGTATCAGCTCTGCTGTTATATAAAGCACCAAAGAATGAAGACATCAGTGAGAAAGATCTGTCCATCGAGGAAATCCTCAGCTAACAGAGTTTCATTTTTTTGCACTTTTTCTGTAGCGCCTGTTCTGTGTACATCGAACTTGACAATTTGCAGCAATAAAGCAAATCTAGGAGTTGTCTTACCAAATTAAAGTTACCAGTAGGAAATCTCACAATAAAAGACGTGCAATTTACATGCAATAAAGTCAATCATTTAGCTTTGTTTTTATCTGTTGCATTTTTTGTCTCCCAATCAGTTTCACAGGAGTAAAGATCATTGTTACATATTTTTAAATTTTCTATTAATCAATTATTTTGCACTCGACTTGATAAAGTATTTTCTGTCAACGTTTTATACATTTTATAATGATCCAGAACTATTTTTTATTCAAGTTTTTCTTTAACAAAAATTTTTTTTTTAATAATATTAGAAGATTTATTTTTCAAATTGTCTTATAATGAATAGCTACTGATATGTTGAAGTGCTGTATATCTATGCTGATGTTGGGTGTTGGCAGCACATGACAAGCAAATAAATTGCATTGTTAATACAAACAGCTTCGGCCACTGTAAAAATAGATGGTCTAAAACTTACCAGAATCCAAACACTTTCTTTTTTGCTCTTGATTACATCCACTTTGATCATTTCAATACTTGTAACAGTGAGTTGTAGCAGGAAGCAGTGGTGACTTAGGTGTGAGTGTGTAGGATTTGTATGCAGAGGTTTGTTTGATCAAGTCCGATGCATGCCACTGTTTTTTTTTAATAGAATAACATGTGGCTCTTGCCTCCATAAGCTATGAAAAAAACTGTAATATCGCAATTTCAAAACGTGCTCGATACCTATTTCGTTTTCAAGAAAACTTTAAAATTTTGATAAGTAAACACTATATAATGAAAATAGCTAAAATATCCTCTCTTTTATTTTACTTGAAAAATCGTTTTAGCGTCATTTGGGAATATTTATTTAGTTGTTGACAAAAAACAAATCAACTGTGGTGAAAAATAATGATTTATTGTTTACAACATACCAGTATTGTACAGATAACTCCATTCCACTCGCGAAATTTAGCTTTGTAGTACAGATAACTCCATAAATAACTCATACTTGTATTTAGCCGGGGCGGCTCTCAAGAGGCAGGGTTTATGATGGTGGGCGGGGCCCTCATAGAGAGCCACACTTGCTAACTTGTATTGCACAGATAACTCCATCGACAACATATACTCGTTTTGTACAGATAACTCCATACTCAACATGTATTTTTATCGTACAGATAACTCCATACTCAACATGTAGTTGTATTGTACAGATAACTCCATACTCGAAATGTATTTGTATTGTACAGACAAGCCCTTCAGGCTCGGTCTGGGACGCAAGTCTCAGTGCAATATTTGTTCGATTTGTTTGTAATATGGTTATTCTCCATATGGATGCACCGTGTGCATGACCTCTGTTGGTGAGGTCATGTTTGGGAATTTCATCAGGAGTCGTGCTCCCTTGTTTTGAGGAGACAACTCCAGGCCCAGGAAGCAGTCCCAATGCATTATAGCCCGAGTTCTGACACCCGTCGGATGGGGCGGGGTGGTTCAGGTACCCACCCCGCCTCAGTTTGGAAATTGAGGGCCTGAGGCTACAGCCCCGCCGACATAGCCCGAGTTCCAACACCCGCCGGCAGGGCGGGTCGAGTACCCACCCCACCCAGGTTGGGGACCGAGGATCTGAGGCTACAGCCTTGCCCCGGCAGCGATGTCACGGGACCCGCTGCCGGGGCCCCGGGACCACTTGGGGCCGAGATGAGGACCATCAGCATTGTATCATATATATCGGCCATTCGACCTTTTGACCCCGTTTCCTACCGGAAGTGCGACACGCAGGTTTCCAACCAGAAATGGGCGACGCCCGTGACGGACGTACGGAAGGACACCCCTTCGTCTTTTGTAATATGATAACTCCATACTCAAAATGTATTTGTATTGTACAGATAACTCCATGCTCGAGATGTATTTGTATTGTACAGATAACTCCATACTCAACATGTATTTTTATTGTACAGATAACTCCATACTCAACATGTATTTGTATTGTACAGATAACTCCATACACAACATATATTTGCATTGTACAAATAACTCCATGCTCAGAATATATTTGCATTGTACAGATAACTCCATACAGAGTGGCTACTTATTCTTAGTCGGAGTAACTCTCTCTCCCGCCCACCATCAAAACCCCGCCCCTTGAGAGCTGCCCCGGCTAATTTATTCTCCAGTCAATCTCAAATAAAGCTTTTTACCATCATCCATAAACAGAGCTGTTTGGTACATAAATAAATAAAAACGTTCAAGTCAAGCCAATTAATAAATCGTTTTTTGGACTTATTTTACGATTTCTTCCGCTGGCTGTGAATCAAAATATTTAGTAACTGAGCTCATGCGCTCCACATAACTATCACCTAACCAACCATGCCAAGTTTTGCTTGCTCAATCAGTGATTTGCAGAGAATAACAGGAATGTCATTTATTAGATAAAACTTTCTAACGCAGTGGTTAGCTAAAAAAACTACTGTTAGTTGTACATAGTTGAGTAATAAATAAAAAAAATAATTATTTATTAAAAACGTCAATTTGGTTAATAGGTTAAAAGTTATCTTTAATAATTAAAGTTGTACAAAACAGTCAGTAGAAAAATGAAAATACTATGCAAAAATAAGTATTACAGTCTAACCATTAAAAACACAATGACACATCCATATATGATTAATAAGTTGACAAACAGTTTGTTATGCAATATTGATTACAACCAACTTTTCGCTGAGACAAATAAACATTGCGTAATTTAAAATGTATATCCTATAACTTATATCACAAAACAATACAGTCACCTCACATTTCAAAAGCAGTATTATCAAAAACGTAAACTTATATACAATTTATTGGCGAGTAACTGGCGCTAAACATAAAAATCTTTACTCAATGCGCAAGTTTCAGCAAAGAGTTAAATATCAGTGGTATCTGATGTGTAGGCCTTATTTTCGTTAGCGCCAGTGCAGCTGTCTGAAATTTTATCCAGTTTTTCCATGCTTTTCTCACTGACATTGGTATCAGTGGTACTCGATGTCTCACTGCTGCTGCTGCTGGGAGGTTTATACATCACTATGGCAATGGTATGGAATGTGATAGATATTACTTTGAGAGCCAAAAAGAGAACAACTATTCGAATGGCCATCTCCATATTGTCATACACCCAACAAGTACCTTTTACTCCGTTCTTGTCCTGCCAAATATCACAACTCTCGTCTAACATGGCGCCAAACAGTAGTGGTATCGGAATGCTACCTAAAAACAAATAACAGAAAAACAAGTTTATTTTGTATTTTTCTTGACTATTGAACTATCAAAATAGACTCTGAGAGAGAAAAATTCTTTGATGACAAATAAAAGACAAGTAAGTAAAAAGGAATAATAAAAAATAAAAATGAACTAGAAAAAAACTCACCCAACAACCTTAGAAATAGTCCGTGCAAAGCAATTCCGTAGGTGCGTAGGTTGGCAGGTACAACTCTGAAAAAGAAAAAAATATAAACAGCTAAATTTTAATACGATTATATAAAACTTCAAATGTCATCAGAATTTTGTGCAACAATATTTTGATTATCCTCGACCTATCCAAATAAGCTTTTGCCTAAAAATTTGCATCTCCATAAAGCTCAAAACATGACACAATTTTAAATTTTTATTCAATTTTCTGTATCATGTCGATTTAGCATTAATACCACATGTACAGAGAGTGATTGTTTGACGATTTCTTTAGAGATTGTGAAATTTTGCAACTTCGTCTAGCTAGCAATTTATTTGAAGTTATCGCCAGGATTTGATCTAGATAAAAGGCTTGCTAGTCGATTACTTGGTCAATCAATCACAACGCGCAAATACCATACAGCCATTTCCAATTATATCATGACAGCTGTATTGTCTTAATTTATCAACAATCATACAGTATTTTGTAGGCTATAGCTTGAAACAGCGAGTTTGACCGGAATCGGTAAAGAATGGACAGTGGTAAAAAATTGCGAAATTTTGAGGAGGAATTTTTTCTATTGCAAAGGGAAATTGCTGGCGCTGTCGCTATGTGTATATGTAGTATAAAATCATGAGCATAGATTTAGATTGAGCTGATTTTCACACTATCAATACAGCTAGAAGCAATTGCTGCTCATTTAAGTTTTGTTATTGTAAGAGCAGCCATTCTCAAGATACAGATGTGCGGAGACGATTTCAATACTTTGTGTGTTATGTTATAGTGGTTACATCACAGGTGTTTGGTTCTTTTTCTTTATTAGTTTTCAATGACGGAAAGACGAAAACACGAAGACGTTGAAGCAAAATACCTCTAACTTGCAGGCTTAGCTACCAACTCTAACCTCTAACTTAGCTACTGTGATACTTTCAATTTAAAGCTTTCATGTGGTTCTTTCAGTTAGTAGTAAAACTGCCAAATTTAAAAAAAGCTATGATATTACAACACAGCTTTAGAGCTTGCTTTCAGGTGTTGACTGTGCATATGATTTGGGCACTTACTGTATGATATAGCTCATCAAATGCATTGAACCATTTCACGAGTGTAAGCTCAGTGCAAACAATCAAACGTTTTCCTAGTTGTTGAAGACTAACTGGGAAATGACTCCACACACCATGCAAGTTTTCAGCTGGTGAAATACAAAAAAATACTTTACTGATTTGGATGAATCTTTTAGATTATATATTCTGACGACATAACTCTCCCATTGTATGAAAACACCGTTGAAACCTGCCTTGATAAACTTATGTATGCACAAAATCATTAAATAAACAAACCTTAAAGTAGATAGAGTCATCGGTGTTGACATTCCGAATAATGCAGTGGAAAGCAAGAATGAGAAAGGCAAAAACACAGGATAGAATGTCTTGCATGGCTGTTCGCACATCCCGTGAGTTACATTCACTTCGATATTACCCAACTGATACGCGCAGGCACATCCTTGGTATATCTACAGAGTACATAGCTCAGGTCTTTCGTTGGTCAAGTTAAGCAAAACAATTATGATGCAATAATCTTATCAATCGGAAAATATTTACCAACCTGTTCACCATCATCTGTTGTTATTGGTTGTTCAGTACATCCTGCGTGACAAGGAGAGAAATATTGCACGCCGTTAGCGCAAACTGGGTCGTAAAAAGCTGTCGTACAACCACAGCCTTCGTTACAAGTTGAACTGAGATTCAGTCCCGTGAAACTCTCTGAGCTACAATTTGGAGGAAACACAATGCCAGTGTAATTGTGGAATTGAAGTAGAAAGATGATTAAAACAAAAGAATTTATGTAATACTTTAATTCATGTTATTAAAAATGAAATAAAAAAGTTTTGGAATTAGGATTATTTTCTTAGATAAATTTTGCAAAATTGGCGTTTTTCTCAAAACAGATTGATTTTATAGGTTCTGTAAATACGAATAATAAATTTCAAGTTTTTAGTTTTTCAGGAGAAAATTGTCATTATGTAAATTCATACAAAATTTTGATTATTACAGAAAACAATGACGATAGAGGACACTTTGATTAGATGCAAAAAAATTTTGAAATACCATCATGGCCGATCACAAGTAGCACCATCAAAAAATGAGCCCTCGTAGTTCAAACTAAGTAATGATTTTCCAAAGTAAATGTATGTAAAAGCGGAAAATGCACTATTTATGTGCAGTTTAAGCCAAAGAGCCATGGTACTGCTATTTAAAGATTGAAAAAATAAGGCAGTGAAGATTGACCTGTTTAAAAATTGTCAGCAAGTGAAGAGGCTAATATTAGCACCTACTCGGTATATGACATGGTCACTCCTGCAAAGTCAGCACTTCGGCAGCGACAGAAATAGGTAAACACACAGCCGGCAGCTATGACAGACATAGCCAAACCTAGTTTCAGCATCTGAGGTAGGGTCATGTTCCATTTCTTTATAATTATTCCTCCACCAAGTTGGCCAATCACTGCAGACGGCAGAGCCAAAACACCTATAAATTCAGCCATAAAAAATATGCATATAAATATAACAAATAATGTGAAAAATAAAAATTAATGATTTGTTGCAAAATCATCATACTTACCGGCCAATAACCCTGCTCGAGCAGGGTTCACGTTGAATTGAACCACAAGAAACTTGGAGACAAACGTGGCTAAACTAACCACAATTCCTAGCTCTACGGCATCAACGACAGTAATGCAGACATAGCATGGGTTCTTGAATAAGTACCAAGTTGCTTTAGGAAGTTGTCTCCAGCTAGTTCCAAACTCGAGTCTATTAATTTTTTCTTCTGTTCCATTATCATGGGCCTCACACACTTTAGACCTGCGTATTTCATCAGTAGCTAACAAAAAACAGACAAACACATGTTATTGTTCCATAAAGTGTTGAAGATGTCGGAAACTAATTATCTACAAGTTCCGGAGCAAATTAAATGAAAATCATTTACCAGGAAGCTCAGCAGGAAAGAGAAACATGATGGCCGCAAAAATGAGGCACAGCACTGAAGTGATGAGGAATCCCATCCACCATGCTCCGACCCATGATGGGTCATCCGGAGTTAGACCCCTACAAGAAATAAATAGCTCAATATGGAACTAATGCAGACCAATGCCAGATCAAAGACTGATTATTCAACTCTATTTACAAGTGGTTGATCAGTTATGGAAGTTAAAAGTCACCATTTGATTAATGTCATAAGATAGAAATTTCGGTCAAAGTTAAATGATTAACGAGTTTCATAGAGAGCGAAGTCATGCAGGTTGTTACTAAGTTTGCGGTATAGAGTTGATGGCTTTACTTACGCTGGGGGTTTCCGGGGAAAGTCGACATAGACGTTCAGGAAACTTGAACCACCAAGGAATCCGATGGCGGGACCAGCAACTGAACCACTCGTTAGAATGCCTGTAACAAAGTAATTAAATGTAATACAACGTATAAAGAATTACTGTGAATGTTAATAGTTAGTAGTTATAATCAAATCGTACCAATATAAAGGGCTGATTGGGCAGCCGGAGACGAAACCTCTAGGAAGGCATAGCCCAAGCTATAAGTACACGCACTACAATATCCATTGAGCATTTGCCCAATAACTAGCAGCGCAAGATATCCTTTTAGTCCTCGATCTTTCTGCTTAGCTTCGTCATCCCAAATTTCCTCAAACTCCTCTGAAACGCAAAGATAAATATAGTCTCTAATAATAAATAACAAATCATAATGTTTTGGAGTATTAAAAAGCACTTAACACTCCTTGAAGCACCTGGTTGATAAAACTCGGGTAAGGTCAACTAAGGTGGGCAATTTCTAGATAAGAAAGAAAGATTCCTACCTCCTATAGCGCAGATACCAGAGATATTGCTATCGCTTTTTTCACCGAATCCAGTAGGGTCGTACAGTGGAGACGCAAACTGTGCCAAACACATGGTGAAAGTTCCGACAGCCATCACTAATATGCTGACAGCCAATACTCTTGGTTGATGTCCTTTTGAGCCGTAGTATCCTATTGCGATTACCTAACCAACCACATGTACGCATTACCTAACCAACCACATGTACGCATTACCTAACCAACCACAGTGTTTTAAGGGTAAAATATAAAAAATTGGCTGCATGAAATTGATGGAATGATTTACTATATGCATAGCTTCAAAAGTCTCTAGTAAATTTTTGATAAATGAGATTTTATTTAATTAACAACACAGGGGAGAAGATTGCCTATTTTTTTCTGAGCAGGAAGCACACGAGGCAATCTAATCGGCACCATATACAAGTTGGTAACAAACTTACTGTAACGCTAGTAGCTGCATCTTGGAGAACAGAGACCAGGCTGGATTCACTGCTGGATAAGCCATATCTTCTCTCGTACATCAGCGTGCTTATATTATTTATTCCATTGATTGCAAACCCTGAATATATCATATTGTTATTCACACAGCAGCAACCATTTGTAGGTTTACACCTAGTTAATTATTATTGACCATCTAACTGTCATTTTCAGTTGATCTTGCATTTAATCATATCTTGAAAAACATGAAAAGCACTAATACCAGCTTTTACCAACTTGATGCTTAAAATCATTTAAATAAAAAAAGTTTTTTGTTTAACGCTAAGAAAAACACTTTAATTGTTCAAGCCTGCATGTAAATAACTCTGCACATAGCTATTAGAGGTTTCGTTGAATGTTGGCACTAAAACGTACACTTATGAAAATGATGAAAGACAGTTTACACAACTTTGCATTCTGGCACATGTTATAATTCCAGTATTAAGCAGAAGAACAGACCTCAACCATGAATACTACATAATACAGCTTTAAAACTGAAAATTGTTCGCCATATTGAAAGATGAGCAAATAATAAATAATGGTGATGGCAAAAACTTGCTTAAATGCTCATATATTATCTTGTCTTATCATCATTATTGGTGATTATGTCACATGACTGCTAGTAGAAACTTGGTGGTATGTCTACATTTGGATATTATTTCATCGCGGTTGTTCAAAGTGTCTGTTGTTGGTAAATACGTTATATAAAATTTTTCCCTAATGCGTAAGTCACATTTTTGTAAGTTCAAGTTATGCATGTCTAACAATTTTCCCCGTTTGATGCTATTTTCTGTGTTGTTATCCTTCAGTTTTCATATATCCTCGCTCAGCGCAGTTGATTGGCGTTTTCTAGCATGCCTAAATGATGTTAAGTGGTTGTTATATCTGCGAGCTTGTGGGAGCATTCATACTGTATGAAGTCACCAAAAAGCATGGCCAAAACTTTGGAATATATCGTGATGGCGGACTGGGCATGTTAAAATCAACACCAAAAAGTATCGAAACTGTCAAGAAAGACCTCCGCGCAAACTGTCAAGAAAGACCTCCGCGCAAACTGTCAAGAAAGACCTCCGCGCAAACTGTCAAGAAAGACCTCCGCGCAAACTGTCAAGAAAGACCTCCGCGCAAACTGTCAAGAAAGACCTCCGCGCAAACTGTCAAGAAAGACCTCCGCGCAAACTGTCAAGAAAGACCTCCGCGCAAACTGTCAAGAAAGACCTCCGCGCAAACTGTCAAGAAAGACCTCCGCGCAAACTGTCAAGAAAGACCTCCGCGCAAACTGTCAAGAAAGACCTCCGCGCAAACTGTCAAGAAAGACCTCCGCGCAAACTGTCAAGAAAGACCTCCGCGCAAACTTCAAAAAACACCAGCTAAAAATAACTGTTGATGTAAACAAGAAAGTTGTAAACTTCTTAGGTGTTATACTAAACCTAGAAGATGGATTAGATCAGCGCTAGACCAGACCAAACAACACACCATCTCATGCTGATAAGCAGTCGAATCATCCATCTAAAATCGCCAATAACATCCCATAGGTTTAAACAACAGACTAGTCGCACTTTCATCGAACAACGAGGTATTCACCAGAAATACGGACATTCACCAAAGAGCCCTAACAAAAATCGGATATGAATCCCGAGTAAAGTACCACTCTACACCAGCAGGCCAGAGCAAAAAGAACCGCCACAGAAATATACTCTGGTATAATCCACCATTCAGCAAAGATGTGTCGACCAACATCGGCGAATTATTCCTCAAGATAGTTAGCACAGAATTACCGGCAAGCCTAAACTACATCAGTTATTTAACAGGAAACTAGTAAAAGTTAGTTATGGCTGCTGTTCCAGTATTCAGAAGACCATCACCACACATGACAACAAGTTACTGCGCAACAACACAGACAACATTACTGAACAAACAAAGGGATGCAATTGCCTTTACAAACAGGCGTGTCCACTTGAAGGAAACTGCCTAATCCCTTCAACAGTCTACCAAGCCACCGTGAACGCAGCAGGAATGGCAACCAACACATACATTGGATTAACCGCCGACACATTTAAAACCAGATATAACATCATTTAGGCATGCTGGAATACGCCAATCAACTGAACTGAGCAAGTATACATAGAAACTGAAGGATAACAACACAGAATATAACATCAAACGGGGAATTGTTAGACAAGCCCGTGGATATAACTTAAAGTCACAAAAAATGTGACTTATGCATTTGGTAGAAGTTGTATATGATGTATTTACTAACAACAGGAACTTTGAACAAACGCAATGAAATGATATCCAAATGTAGACATACTACCAAGTTTCTACTAGCAGTCATGTGACATAATCACCAATCATTAGATCACTAAAACTTTGCCATCTTTTGACTGTTTGCTAATCTTATAAGTTTTATAGCAAGAATGTATTTTATAACACCCTATGCATTTTATCTGATGATTGCATGAAACTATTAGAAATAAAATGTTTTAACCATATTTCTTTTATACATCAATAGCTCTGGTGCAGCCGGTGAGCACTCTTGGCAACAGCTGTCAACCTCTGCCTATATATATATGTATATAAATATATTGACACTATCTCAATACTCGTCAATAACCCATTAATTCTGTTTATATAGCATTCCAGAGCGAAGATCAAGGCAAGTAGTCACTTGACATCTAATATCTCATTTATGGGAGCCTAATAAAAATAATATATCTTACCTTTGACCATGCCAAACAGAGTCAAAACAAGGAGAAAAATTTTTACGTTGGCGCATTTCTGTAGAGACTTTGGTTTGCAGGATTGAGTATAGCCACAAGCTGTATCTACTGGCTCGTCTCTATCCATTTTGTTATCTAAAAGTGCATAAGATTGGTAGTAGTAAGTATATTTGATAACTAGTACATCTGTTTATTGTATGCTAGTTCCTGTGGTTATACACGCCATGTTGCAAAGAAACAAGATGGAGGAGTTTTGCTAGCTCTTCATCAACTACTGAAGGCACTCACGTACCCTGGAGAGACACCTCTTTGCTTACGTCCTGATAGAGTTTATGCTAGAATGGCTATAGAATAAGCCATCAAAGTAGAGCAGACTCTGGCACTCTAGCAAGCAACTGGCAAGAGAAAGTGCTGCTTTCAGGTCTACTATACCCCCTTTCTTGGACTTACCAAGCTCTGGACCACCGCTCTGCACCATGTACCTTTAGTGGACACCCTAGTGGATGCCAATGTGGGCTATTGAGTTGACCAGAAGTCGCTACCAAATCACCAACGAATCACCACAGAGTTACCTTATAGCTGCAACAGCTGGCAATAATTCTGTGGCCATTATTGTTGACAACAAAGCAACGATGTTAGATGTATCACTGCTACAGATGGGGGGGGGGGGGGGGAGGGGAGGGGGTAAGCCCTAAAGTAGCGCATGAGTTGAGCCAAGTCTATAGCAATTATGTAACAAAACCCTAAATTGTGTATAGCCAATAAAAATGCTTGTAAAATAATCTTTTCTATTTATTTATCAAAATAGTTATATCTTTGGTTATGATTTGTTATTGCCTCATAACAACTTGATAGACCCTGTATTGTTTAGAATTAAAGCCAGACAATTGAATTGTCTGGCAGGATGTTACTGCAAATTATTATGTGGATAAGCTGGTTTCAAAAATGGAGTACATATTCCATCGCATAGTTATTCACCAACCAAAACATTTCTTGCCTGTTTCATCTGTTAACTGCGACTAGTCTGGGAGTTGAAGTTTGAAGGGATTTGGTGAAAAAATGCTGCCTTAGAAGTAACTCGATGGGAGTTGACAGAGTGAGTGACAAATTTGGGCTAACTGGTAGTGTCGGCTGTTGCTGCCTAGTACCGTGGTGGAAGCTTAGTTTGTGTCATTTAACACAATGTTTAGCCAGTTAGAAAATACAAAGCAGCACCTTTTGATCGAGATATAAACCAGAATAGTTAAACACAAAGTCCAGACACAACAACCATTACACAGACTAATTGCTAATTGCTATTTGCTTATTGCTAATTGCTTATTGTCAATATCTAAAACTAGCATCCTTTCGTGAGAAATCATCGACACCCAAATAAAAATTGAATACACAACTTGAACTTTCATTGCGAATGCACAAAAATAGACATTTGTGTCGAAAGACAAAAAATTTGTGTCTAGTTTTTTCCTATACTGTTCTTGTTTCATTTTATAACATGACTTTCTGATTTTTCTTTCTTATTACGTGACTCTCTTATTGCGGTTACATAACATTTTAAAGGGCAATTATAAAACAAAATCTTTGTTTGAGTAGATTTAAATATCACTGCAGTGTTAAAGCGCCCCTTATCATAATCCTTTTGTTTCTAAACTTTAATCCTGAGCCCATTGAAAAGAAAGTCTTCGACTCACAATGCTACCTTTCGCAGTCAAATTTAGGGTCAAGAACAAATACAATGATAAACAAAGTTCACATAGTCCTTGCGAACCAACCAATCAAACAATAGTGTTAATGGAAACGTTTTTCCAAGAACAGATCAGGTTTACATAGCTAGTGAAGGAAAACACTGCATGTGGAAACATAGATTAAACACCAAAATCAATATTCAGCAATAGAATCCACCTACAAAACTCAATACCGATTACTAATACCCAATTTTCAGAGTCTCACTCTCGATGTAACAGTCATTTTTTTCGTCCTCTTTGTATCCAAACTTTGACACAATGTTTATGCTTGTTTGTGTATAAACAAGGCTGCCATTGCTTTTAACTTCGCGTAGACGCAGATGATGTTATTCCCACGGCAAGTAAACAGATACTGACTGTCTTATCAAAAATAAATTATCGTGCTACGAAAAATGTTTCACCCATTTTTTTTTGCCAAAAAAACACTTTCCAAATAATGAGGTCTTCAAAATTTTTAGACAAAATCAATTTTTTATAATTAAAAAAAAGTTTTTAAACAAAATTAAGTGAGAGAAGGATTTTCTCACTCCTTTGTGAGAAATGCACTCTGTAAAGGGCATTGACTTCCCTAATTTATAAAAGAATAACTCTATTCAACTCTAGACACTCAAGTCTTTTATATTAAGTGCAGATTTCAACAGATGCACTAAAGATATGTATTAATGACCAGCCAACCATACCACGCACTTGAAAATGAAAGGTGGCAATTTAGATTCTTATAAAAATTCTACGTAGAAATCAAATTACAATTGTAAAGGGTCCCTGCTCAATCAAATTAGCTGAATGGGTTGTTAGCTTTGCAACTATTATTATTTATTACAGCATTGATTCAGTAAGCAGAAGTGTTATACTACACAGCACACTAGTATTTGTAATGAACTAGTTAACTATCACTAGTAATAAATCGTGAAACAAACAATAATTAAATATATAAACAGTTTTCCTCTTTGCAGTAAACAAACTATTTATACAAAACAAAAATAAACATACTGAAAATAATTTTTGATACAAGCGATACATTTAAAGTTTGGCAGTATTCAAAATATTTTAACTGGTTTTTGTTTCTTTTTACCAAAAAAATTACCCATTATTTTACACACAGTATTGATAAAGAAAATCTATTACAAATTTAATTTCATTTTCATTTAGGTAAACAAAAAGAACCAAAAATGAAAGAAAGCTCCTGAAAATGTTTTGTTTTTAAGCAATCAGGTTTGGGCAAAACTTCTGAATCAGATAGCATGACGCAGTAATAAACCACAGTCACTCGTGCGTTGCTTTTGTTAATACGTCGAAATGCCATCATGTTAGAATATAATTAGAGCCTTCTAAGAATAATAATCAGTTATAAATAAAATCGTTACCATGGAAACAACTAGAATGTCTGTGTTTCAGCTGGCGGAGGTACTGAAATATTGACACCACCAACTTGTTTTGATACTTTTTAGCTCATTACCTTTTTTAGGAAAAAGAACAGAATGACAAACAACGTCAGGACCTTTGACCTAAACTATAACATCTTCTAGGATTTCCTTCATTTTAAATTTTTCTATGGTTCAAATCTGTGAACTACACTTTGTTATGAAGTTAACTCTCACAGCAAATAGTTAACCATACATGATCCTAACTAACAACTTACTTACAATCGTAAGTTCGAAGAATCCATTTACCCTTACTCAAGTCGGGGTATCAGGTTTTTATTTACAAATGCAAATGCTTGGATTGCTAAAACAACACTTAAGGAAAGCAAAACAAACAAATACTATTATTTGAAAACTTGTGTAAAGCTATAGTTGCAGTGATAGTGGTAGTCAGTTATCTAATACTTACAGAGAGTCGTAAAGCAGGACTTGTTGATGCGACCAACTAGGCATTGTGTATTATATCTCCTCTCACCTAATCCTTGAATGCTCAATTTATTGATGCGTGTCAATTGCTTGACCTTAATTCATAGCTTTTATATGCAGCTGTACCTGGGCTAGATTCAAACCTTCTTTTACAAAAGACATTAAGAACTTTTGTAGTACACAAAATGCCAGACTAGTAAAGTTCACAAAGACTAAACGAAGCCTGGACCACAACCCACAATAGTCAGTATTTCTAAGAATGTTAAAACGAAATAGGCTTTATGTAGATTAGGCCAATATTGATATATTAGTTCATTCAGTTATAACTTGTTTTGTTTTCATACATTAACAGAGGTATTGAGTATCAAAACAGTTGTATATTATACCAGTCTACTAGCTGGGACGCCATTGTCAAAGATGACAATGACATTCAGGTGCGGGTTGTCATAAATAATTAACAGTCTGCTGGATTATTTGAATAAGCAATACCTTAGCTAAACACTTATTTTTATTCAAAAAATTTCAGTGGTTGCACTTCGTGATCTATGAAAAAAATATTATTAATTTTCAAAATTTTAATTAATTTGTAGGAACTTACTTGGTTAGCGAAAATCGATCGCGAACAAAAACTTGGTAAGGTGTGCTTTTTACAATGTTAAACAGACCAGATCATTTGGCACCAGATTTGATTTGGCGAAACATGAACATGATTCGTTGCCATTTCGACATCTGCCATCTTATTGTTGGCACCAATTCAACTGTTGCAACTAATCGCAGTAATTGTTGGCTACGTGCCATCACTGGAGAATTCCAGACAGTTTGAAGTGTGCAAACTAGTCAGGTTTGTCTCTAGTGTACTAAGCAATGCAGATTGTAGACTTGATGTAACTTTGTGTGCTCATAGACTGGGGTCAAATACAATGTCAAAAATACACACACAACAAAGGATACCAAAGCATATACAACTCTCCAATGTTGAAAACAGAAACTCATGTGCTTTCGAAGCTATCTTTCGTAGAATGTAACCAAAGATTTAATTGAAACACGCTGGCCACTGAGTTCAACTTTTTGCCATATTTTTAGTTTTGCAAATAAGAAAATTGTATTGCATGGTGTTGATACAAATTTTTTTATCATTATATATGATGACGGCTGAAAATATTTAAAAAAAATTGAATTTTGGTACAGTGTTTGGGATACAACTATATTTTTACATAAAAAAAGTAATGGAATTTTCTCAAAATATTTCTAATTTTATTATTATAAATGTAAACGCACCTTTCTGCACTAAGTATAAGTATTCTTTGTGTCCAGCAGAATCACCCAATTTAGTTTAGGTAGGCTGACTTCTTCGGTCAATCTTTTGTGTTTGATTGATCAAAGAATTTCAGTCATTTGAATATTGATGAAAAGTGTAATTGAAAAGGATCCTAGGTTGCTAGTCATGAATAGAATTTCATTGCTGATTTTGAAAAGAAAATTGAGATCTGCGGCTCAATTAGATTTGTTGACGCGCGGGTGAAGTATTATGGTTATTCAAGCAACTGAATATGTACTTAGCAATACCTACGGCGGTGTTTTGTGAGTTACGCTTGCAGTCAAAACTCTCGATCCTATCACAGGCAACGTGTAGATTGACTGCTACAGTCTTGAAATTCACCTTTTATCTCCTATAAACTTCTTTTGATGCTGATTTTTAAATTTTAAAACATTTGTATTTATTGTTAAAGGCTAGAAGTAGGATTTATCTCCTCTAAACTTTATCTTCTACCCTCTATTTCGATGTAGTATTCAGCTTAACAGTCATTTGCCGCTCTGTTTGCAAAAAATGAATGTTTACCAAAACACCTGCTGCCAAACGGTAACCATCTAGGTAGAGCAGACATGAGGTAGAGACACTTTCAACCTGTAAAGCTAGGCTAATCCAATCCCTGTTTTTAGATTCCTGATTCCTACAGAGAGAGTTGTGTAAGATTTTGCATGAACCCAGAATCTGCGTGATTTCTCAGTAGTAAAAAAAGACTCATTGCAGATCTGCTTTTGCAACCAAGCTGATCCAAGTTGATGAAAAGGCACATCCAAATGATAAGCAGGAAAGCCCAACCGATCTGGGTAAACAGTTGCTCAGTTCCAGCGTATGTTAGAAAAAGACTAATTTCGGCCCAGAAGCACCTCATTACGCAACAGGCATAAGTAAATAACAAAAAGACTCAAGCCATAGCTAGAGAGAGACTTCAGACAGCGTGAAGTCAATGTGCGTATACAAGGTTATACAATATCCAATGAACAGAGGCTAAGTTATACCTAAACCCTGTCCCTTAGTCTAATTGACGAGCAGAGACTAATGGATCACCATTTCACATTGACACATCAATTTCTTATTGAGCGGATTGCATGTCGTCTCGATTTCATTAAAGATGTCAAGTCAAGATGAAAACAAAATTGAAGCTGTTGTTGCAGGGAAAAGTTTTTAAGCATAATATTTAAACTTGTATTTGTTTATATTAAAAAAAAAGATAGCGAGTTTGCCACAGCAAAACACTGACTGCGACAAGGTGTGAATTACAAAATATGTGAAGCGGAAAATCCTTGTAGTTCTAGGAAAATCACATTTCATGATTCAGTTGTTATCGATTTGATATCAATTTACCAAGGAGTTACCACTGCACAAGTACAATAAGAACACAAAATGCTCATCAGACCCTGCTAAATGACACCGTATTATGAAAAAGAAATTACATAAACTTTTACGCCGATTCATTTTCGGAAAAAGAAATGGCAGTGAACCAGGTACCAAGTACAGATGACCTATTGTGAAGGTTCATTGCGTTAGATCAACGAATCATAAAATACTATTGAGTACTCCAATATTGATGCACTTACCTTATGTGGGTTGAATATTGTTGAACCTGGTTGTACGCTTGGCCTATCTTTCAATGCAAGGTATTTAATTCATAGCTGGCACATAACTGTATGGAATTACACAACTGTCAAACAAGAGCACTGTTAATCAGCTCCTACAAGTAGTAGTAGCCTATACATCAGCTTTGATTATTGTTACGCCTTTGGAAAAAGGCCATAGACGTTTCTCTATATTCATCAATCCGTAATTCTTTTCCGGCTGGTTACGCGCAATATTCTCCATTGGTCTTTGAGTAACAAAATTTTTTCTTTTAAAAACGTGTGAAAGTTTTAACAACTTCTTAACACGAAAGAAATGACCCTTCAAATTTTTTTTTGGAAAATTTCCAGACATAAAAATTAGCTAGATATTGGTTTGTTTGACTTTGTGCAACAAATGATTGCTTTATATTATCGGGCACATCAAAATAGTTGACTAATTAATGTTCAATTCATTTTTGTCAATTTTTAATCCATCCAAACATTTTTCAGACAGTTTTATTGTGAATTAAATATTTTTTTTTAAAAAAAACCAGCTGAAAATCATTGCTATATTACTTATTTTTTATAATGTAAAATCTATTTTTCAAATTTTATAATATGTTTTAAATATTGGTTTATAAAAAGAGGTACTTCTTGGTCTGAAATAGCAAAATTATTTCTTTATTTTTGCATATTGACCGAAGAAAAAATAATCATTATTGAAATGGATATATTTTGTTACTTAGAAGGAATCTCATTCTTTATTCTATGTTGATTAATTTGATCGGTGTTAACCTAACCTAACTCTAACAAAATGCTACAAAAACTCAGCCAGGGTGTAAGGGATACTCGAAGGGTTGTTATGAAGCTCAAATCGCAGGCAAGTCACTTTGGTTTCAAAAAGGAACCCAGAAAATGTCTTTTGTTTTCCATAGACATGCCTGGCCCTTCAGTAATGGCGTCTCACTACTGCAGAAATAATTTGGTGTAAATAAAAACGCACAAACAAGTTGCATAGAAGATGGCGCGTGTCTATATGTTGTTTGTATTACTCATCAATACTTAGAAATTGCAAAAGTTCCGTTTCAGTGGTTGTTGCAAATTTCAGGAAGAAGATATATCATAATAAATCATTATAAGGTGAGATCTTGTAAAAATAATGCAATGGCACGATAAATCTCTCCGGTTAGTTTAGACTAGTAATAGATTCTAATGAACAAATAGTAGTAGTTCTCTCTATCCACCCCTGGCTACCCACTACTGCCCCCACCTTCCTATCAGTACCTAGTCACTGGATAGCTGCCCACTTCCCCCACCTTCATGTAATGGTGGATGGGTTATCTGCAGAGCACTATACATCATAAAGCCACTCGCACCCCCCACCCTACACGGCCCCCATCTGACCCACAATCCTCTAGACTCTCTCAATCTATCCACCAAAACCCTCCTTTTTCCCATGCAAGTTAAAAATTTCCCCAATAAAGCTGTCAACCCCCAGCCTCACATCAATGCTACCCTTAAATAAACTAATACCACGCAAGAGTTGTGCTCTCTTGAGCAATGAGGAGAAGGCAACTCCACAGTAAATGGCAATCGAGAGGAACGGAACTTTGAACATGAGTGCGGATGAGCTAAAGACTGCTAAGATTGGAAGGAGATATACAAGCTTGCGCTTTAGAAAATAGATGGTTGTGGTTTCTAATGGGCAGGATTGTGAACTAACCAATGAAAAGGGACTACTTCAACCGCACCTATTCTCTATGTAACTAAGGTCAAATTTTGTATGTAATATGTTGAATTAGTGTTGCTAATAAATAGATGCAGTGTATTTTATGTTATTATGAACAATTGAATTTCAATTAACTTTACTTTTGGAATAGCGTATCTGCCCAGTTGCCATTGTTTACTTCCGGTGATGGTGGGTGAAATAACTTTGTCGTAGGCTCTGATTGAGTGGCTCAATTGTTGATTGGGTTGCATAAAAATGCTGGAAGTTGGTAGTTCCAACCAAACTACCAACATGCCATTGAGTAAACCATACGTACCAAGAGTTGTACCAACTTTCCCAACTTTTTACAGTTTCAAACACAGCTGAAGGATATAACAAACTTCCTTACAGACTTACACGCTAATACACCCAAGATTTTGTAAAGAAATTTGACAAAAAAACTGCAGCAGATGTTAAATTGAAGTTGTAAACACACTTTCACACAAAATTAAGAATTGTCTACCCTTTGTATTAAAATCAAAAGATGTCACAACTCAGATTGCTGTGCTAAACTCAAAATTCAACCAAGCTTTTATTGGATCTCTTGATGGTTTGAACTTGAATGTAATACATGGATTTGTTTCATCTGACTCAAAATGCTACGTGACCTCAGTTCTTTATTGTGAACCCAATAAAGTGGAGGCAACTCCAAGTATAAATAACGCATTGTATAGAAAAAAAAACACCTGATGACACCAATTTGACCATGTTTTGGACCAAATCTTTGCATTTTTTCATATTATTAGCCAACCTTGTTGTCATCATGTAATAGTTTCAGTATTTCTCTTCCTCATGATGAAATACAAGTACATTTTTGATAGTATCTATTTCATTTGCTTGTACAATGAAAAGACAGTTATGAAATTGATAAATAAATCATGATCGAAAGAAATCTCAACGCTAATCGAAGGTCATATTTAGTCAATAAATTAAAATAGCACAGGTGATACAGTGTAATGTCCACATGGCAGCAGCTAACGAACCCTTTGTCAAAGAGAAGACAACTCCATTTCAATCTTTTCGAGTCATTACCTAGCTAAGTCAACAAATAATGAGTTGCCTCCACATGGTGCAAATTCCTTTAATGGGAAAGCTTCAAAATATTTCAATTGGCATATAAAGCAAAATTTGTTGGCTAGTTGATAAATCTGTCAAATTGGCTGCAACCATTTTAATGCATGGTCACCATGGCAACAAAATGTTGCAATAGTTGTAGCTGTCAATGAGAAACCATTTGAATAGACATCAATTGGAGCATGTATTATATGAAATGCAAATCAAAGATGCTAATTAAACACATGCATAGCTATTTAATGCACAGCTTACAACAATAAATAACATTCACCAGGAAAAAATATTTGGGAAAAAAAGTAATAAAAGAAAAGTAATTAAAAAATTCATAGAGTTACAAGCATAAAAATTATATACAATTATATACATCATTTTTACAATAAATTACAAAATTTAGCTTCAATTCCTACATGCATCGTTGTAATTGGAGTATCCAGTGCCAGCTAAGATGTTCAAATAATAACTTGTAAAGAATCTGAGGCTACAAGCACCCGTCTCTTTCAGCTCTGGTCCGCAAAAGTTTAAATCGCTAGTTACATCTTCTCCATTAGATATAACTTTAAATAAATAGCCTTGGTTCCTTGAGATGGGCTTATAAAGTTCAAATATTAGACGGGATGCGAAGGGAGGCCATTGTTTAACTGGTAGATCCAAAGCTATAAGCAATGGGATGAGTGAATTGTCATGCGCTGAGTAGACTGAGATCCGATGTTGTATCGAGTTCGGTTGGGTGGAGTGTAGAGACAGACTAGATGTCAGCTCCTATAACAAAACAGCATTCTATGAAAGCTGAGTGACTGTTTTTGGGTAATGCAAGAAGCGATTGACTGTCTATAGGCACAGTAAAGCCTGATTGGCCAACAAAATGCTAAGAATGAGTTGATTGGATGTTGCTTACCCCCAGGAAGTTGTACATAGATATCTTAGCCCACAAACTCAGCAAGCGATTGCTGGACAGCGCTTTGTGGTAGATATTAAGGCTTTTCCAGTTCGCATCCGCCTGGGATTCTAAAATAACAGAAATAAGAAGAAAATTTACAGCTGCATCAACTAGAAGAAAACTTTAGCTAAAGAAAATGCTGTGACGGTGAATATGGTAATTTTTATTTGCTAATTCAGAGTTGTCTCTTCAATGAGCAGGCAAACACCAGCGAGCAATGATTTCATTAATGAAAGCAGTAAAATAAAACAACTCCATATTTTTACGCTAAAAAATAAACAAACAGTTACTATTAGAATGTTTAAAATAGCGGACACATATGATTGACTACAATCTGTATCTGAGCTGATGAGCAGGTGCCACACGTACCTTTCAGACAAGCCTTTTCACCACAGGGTAGAGTAATCTTGTTACATAGCCGTGACGCCATCATAGAGTGAGCTGTTCTCCAGGGATAGAAGGAGGGGACGGTACCATAGCGTGCCCCTAATGACCTATAGATGCTGTTATTGAAATCTTTAAAGTATGGGTCTACACTACGTATAGCATGGGCGACTTGCCGTTGTCCTTTCACCCACAAAGAGTTGGCGACATCGCACTGGCAGCTTTGCCTCTGAAACAGCAGCGAGAGAGAGTTAGCTGTAGATAGTAGGTTGACTCTAAGGTAGGGATTGGATGTAGACATGTTAGGTACAGTTGAGAACAAAAACTAGTGGTTAAAGGGGGGTAGTAAATCTCTCAACAGGAAGTAGATTAGGCTAGTACGTAGGCGGGGCCAGGGAACACTTCAGAATGTGTAGGTAAGCATGCCAACAATATATGAATATGGGGCTTGCGAAACTAGAGGGGCCTTAGCAAAAATTGGTTAAAGCGGTGGAGGCATTCGTACCGCGAAGGATAAAAATACTTGTATCAACTAGTGTAAAAAAATGTATAGCAGGGAAAAAACAACGCAAATAAAACGTAAAATTAAAACCGCCAAAAAAAGCAAGCAAACTGTACGAAAAAAGACCAAAAGTACAGAAAAAAAAATTTACCTTCGCCGACCTGCACATGGCATTGTTAGACAATTTTTCTATTTGTAGTTGGGTGAAGTTCACTTTACCCCCAAGTAAACCAAAACTTAGGGCTACGGCACTCTGATAGGTACGTATTCGGTGGGTAGAGGAGATGCGTAGGGTGGCATGCGATACATTGACGTGGCTGGCGTAAGCCTACAACACACAAATATGTCAAACAAAACAAGAAAAAAACAACATCTGACCAACAGAAAGGAGAAGTACATGAGTGATCACCATAACACTATCTACTGTAGATAAAACGCAATCATACGATCTATTTCCTGTTGTATAATATATGCATCAATCATACCACAGATTAATGTGGTTTGTGAGACTCATAGACACACCCGCTGCAGCTGTACAGTGGAGTTATGTCCTTTTGAATCATAGAAAATGAAAGGACTAGTTTTTAAAGCAAGATTGCGCCATATTCACTATTGAGTAGAGGGAATAGTCCCGAATACTAAAACCGCATGTACATATAGCGATCGCAAATAGCTTAGCAATTGCAGGATTTTGCAGGTTCTATTTCCGGAGAAATCGCTAAGTAATCGTTAGAATTTTATTTGAGGTTATCGCCAGGTTATAAACCAAATCAAAAAATTGCTAGCCGATTCTTTGATCAACCAATCACCGCACACACACCGCTGTTTCTAATAATAACATGTAAGCTGCATCGCCTCGATCTATCAACCATCTTATAATAATTTGTAGGTTATAGTTAGTAACAACGAGTTTGACCGGAATCACTGAGGAATGGATAGTAGTAAAAAGTTTTGCAACTTTGAGGGGAGATTAGTCCTATTACTAAGGTAAATGAGTAGCTAATCGCGGTATAGAAAATGTAGCTTAAGTGTTATTGCTCAACAAGTTAAATTTTTGAATCTACACCGATTCTAAAATAAAACTCGATAAATTAATATTTGTAATATCGTATTGTTTATATCAGGAGTAAGTTGAATGAGAATCTATTGTAGACAATGAGAGCATTCAGAACATTTTTGTGAATATCAGAATAAAAATAATAAATAAGAATAATAAAAAAATAATGTTTGTAATTTTATAGGCCACTCATGAAATGACACATCAATACAAAGAATAATATTATAATGTCAAAGATTGCCCAACAATCTATGGAGGAGACAACTCCTCACTGACAATCTTGTCTAAAGAAACTAAAAGTGACCTATTTGTGAGCAAATGCAGTTAGCAAACCCTCGCATCAATATCAAGGCAGCAGCTGTCATGCACAACATTTTTGACCATACCAAAAATAAAAGAAATGGACTTGCTTTTTATAATCTATACAATGCCCAATTACATTCAGGACTTACAAACACCAATAATATAGATGAGTTTGTTTATTCAGCGAACGCCCTTTTGTAGACAGTTAAATTCCAAGACTAATAATCTTTTTATGAGAAAGTTATTCGAGAAAAACGCGCAGCCTGAGAAAGTTTTCAAACAGTGGGGAACACCCGATTAATTACGGGGATTTCCAGATTTTGTCCAATGTTTTATATAAGCTTGCAATAATAATTTTTTGGATTTCCCCAGTAATAAAAGTTTTGCTCAGGTTGCGCGTTTTTCTCTATTGACCAATTGTAGTTACTGGGGTCTGCGCTTACAGAAATGCAACCTCAGGGTGTTGCATGTTTTGAAACAAATGAACAAAACGAAATAGTTATTCGCCCAAAACAAAAAATGAATAACTAAAAATTTCCATCCATGTCATTTACTGTAAAATAAGGAGCGTTTTGCTGAATAAAGACGCGATTGCAGCAATTATAATAACATGTTGTTTTCAATAGCAAAAAAACAAGAAATCTTTAAGCAACAAAAATACAAATATATTTTCTCCTTTGTAAAATGTTCGAGGCAAGTATTTTAACTTTTGTTTGGAAGCTTTTAAGTTTTACCCAGCAGGCTAAAAAAATATACTTAATATAATAAAATCAAATTAAAACTTCATATGTATTTGATAGTGCTGCTAGTCTATCAGAGTTTCCTGGACTAAATAGTTTCTGAGAAAAAATCGTGCATCCTCCATTGGCAAAAAATAAATATTTTAGAAACTGAAGCAACTTGAAATTTTTAATCTGGCTCATGTCGAAAATATATCAAGTTAAACACAAAATAACAGTGATAAGTTATCTTCCCATAGCTTTTAACAAAAAATTCTAAAGTATTATAATTAATTATCATAGACTGAACTCTATTATGTTCTGGTCTACTAAATCACTAACACCTACTATTTCCGATATATATCGGCCAGTAAATACTCACTATAAATTATATAAAAAATCTATTATTATGTAATTATATCAGCGTAGCATTTGTCATATCACTGGCTGTACAAAGCATAGACACATCATGGGTCATACATTAGTGTACATCTACATGGGTTGAACTGTTCACAATTAAACCACATTGATGACAGTCAAATCAACAATTGTCTTTGAATCACAAAACTACAATAAATTTTACATTAATTTCACGCCCATCAAAAAACATTTTAAAAAAATGTCAAAACTTTAGATTACTGTAAATATATTACTAAAAATAGACAATAAATAAAAGCATGTTGTTGATTGTGTGGTCGAGTGAGCAATGTACAATCATGTCACATGGCACAGGGCCAACAGGGCAGTAACTTGGCTCACTGCGAAGTGATCACTTGTACTATTGAACAACACCATCACCGACATAAAAACAACTGTGCAATTTGGTGATTGAAGAGGCTTGTTTGGGATGTGGTACTGGGTGTGGGAATTTGCGGAGATTTCAAGCGCTGAACTTGGTTCGATAATGAAATGGTATACAGGAGTGGAGTTTTGAAGTTGCATCCCCTGTCTTTGGTCAACGGTAATATATAGACTATAGTGCCTGTGGCTGCCTGCTGCCACTTACCTCTCGCAGAAGCTGTCCTATTCTGATGTGCTGCTCCGCCCCAACTGGTGTGAGGTCAGCAGGCTTACAATAGACTGACCTTGAACTTAGCGGGAACTTCCAGCTCGTATTAGTCTTAGACACGTCGTTTGTTTTACCTGCACATTATATATACATCTATATGGTATACATAGACATATAGTATACACAGACATATGGTATACATAGTCATATAGTATACACAGACATATGGTATACATAGACATATAGTATACACAGACATATAGTATACATAGTCATATAGTATACATAGACATATAGTATACACAGACATATGGTATACATAGACATATGGTATACACAGACATATAGTATACATAGTCATATAGTATACATAGACATATAGTATACACAGACATATAGTATACACAGACATATAGTATACATAGACATATAGTATACACAGACATATAGTATACACAGACATATGGTATACATAGACATATGGTATACACAGACATATAGTATACATAGTCATATAGTATACATAGACATATAGTATACACAGACATATAGTATACACAGACATATAGTATACATAGACATATAGTATACACAGACATATAGTATACACAGACATATGGTATACATAGACATATGGTATACACAGACATATAGTATACATAGTCATATAGTATACATAGACATATAGTATACACAGACATATAGTATACACAGACATATAGTATACATAGACATATGGTATACATAGTCATATAGTATACATAGACATATAGTGTACATACACATATAGTATACATAGACATCTAGTATACATAGACATACAGTATACATAGACATATAGTATACATAGACATACAGTATACATAGACATATAGTATACATAGACATATAGTACACATAGACATACAGTATACATAGACATATAGTATACATAGACATATAGTGTACATAGACATATAGTATACATAGACATATAGTATACATAGACATATAGTGTACATAGACATATAGTATACATAGACATATAGTATACATAGACATATAGTGTACATACACATATAGTATACATAGACATATAGTGTACATACACATATAGTATACATAGACATATAGTATACATAGACATATAGTGTACATACACATATAGTAAACATAGACATATAGTATCCATAGACATATAGTTTACATACACATGTAGTATACATAGACGTATAGTATACATAGACATATAGTATACATAGACATACAGTAAACATAGACATATAGTATACATAGACATATAGTATACATAGACGTATAGTATACATAGACATATGGTATACATAGACATATAGTATACATAGACATAGACTATACATAGACATATAGTATACATAGACATATAGTATACATAGACATATAGTATACATAGACATAGACTATACATAGACATATAGTATACATAGACATATAGTATACATAGACATATAGTATACATAGACATATAGTATACATAGATATATAGTATACATAGACATATGGTATACATAGACATATAGTACACATAGACATGTAGTATACATAGACGTATAGTGTACATAGATATATACTATACATAGATATATAGTATACATAGACATATGGTATACATAGACATATAGTATACATAGACATACAATAACATAGACATACAGTATACATAGACATAGAGTGACTCACTAATAAAGTCCTTGAGCACTGCAGGCATAGAGCTGCGAGAAGCACTCAGTCTACATTTAACCTTGGGGAACTTGAGAGGGCCGAGTGAGAGAGAGGCATTCATAGGAACCCTGGCGCCATGTCTCAAGACAGCATGTACAGAGACCAGACTGTACCGTGCAGGTGCTGACCCTGTAACAAAGAGCAGCGATTTGACATTCTGACAATATCAACCGAAATGTTAGTCCTATAAGGGAGAGACCTGGGGTTGTCTCAACCAGAGAGAAACCATCACATACACAGAAGACTTAAGATGCCAAAAGGTGGCACGCCTGCAAATACAGGAGTTCCTGTGGACCTGTAATGATCGCAAGTGCTTGCTATACCACATCCTGGTTTACCAGTTCTGGCTCATCTGTTGGTAACCGGTAGACAAAAAACATGGAAATACTCGCCTATCGTTGCAACATGCATAACTTTTGTGTTTTCTTAAACTATTTAGAGCTTTTGAATAATAAGTATGAAACTCGTTGCTTTTACTTCACTGTGAATACTTTGTGTGTAAACCAGTAGAAATAGGCCCATAGTGGCTACATAGGACGATATCTCATCATAATCTTAGATTCAACTATCGTTGAATTTCTTAAACTTTGATGACAAATTAATAAAAATGATGATTTATTACTGAAATCAGACAACTTGATACAAACTGAAGGTAAAGCTGCAATAAAAAACGCGCTTAGCAATAGAGAAAAGTCCTAAAAAAAGGTGAACAAGCTTTTCACAAAATATTTTCTTCCGCGATTTCATTGAAACTTGCTGTTACAACATATAGCAGACAAATGTTTATAGGATGTTGATAGATGTGGGCAATGTGGATGACATTTGTATGCTGTGATTGGTTGACCAAAAAGCAGCAAGCAATATTTTGAACTTGATCAAAACCTGACGATAACCTCAAATAAATTGCTAGCAATTACTTTAGCAATTTTTACGGAAGCGAAGAAAGTGGAATTCTTAATTTCTAAGCACAAACACCAAGCGATAGCTATATGTACATGCAGTTTTAACATTATATCACCTAAAGTGTAGTCAATCGTCTGCACAAACGGCACATGGGAACAACAAATCTTTCTATTTTCAAAGAATAGCAAAAATTAAAATATTTATAGAAGCAGATGACCTGTGGAGGAAAGACATACTGCTGAGAGAGTAGCGTGGAGGTTATAGAAATGTAATTAACTATAACAGCTGTCACTCCCTGTGTCTCCTACATCACTGCACATTTCAGGAAGTGATAATACTATTATACCATATGGTAAGCCGAGCTGGAGGTTAATTACCTTAATTAATACCTTTCACCCTGCAGACAACCACACCGGGCAACCAAATGGTCTATGGTAGTCGGCTGATGTGGATATTTCACCAAATGAAAAATAAATCAATGATATAACAAAACATAACACTCATTTAGTAGATCATAGTAGTGTGAAAACAAACGATTTCGATGTTTAAAAATTTGGCAAATTTACTCATAAAAGCAATTATTGCACAATGTATGTATCGGATCAATACCAACTAGTATACACTTGGTTCCAAAGGATGAGCATACCTTCATCTCCAGGTCCAAGTTGCTCAGGAAGATTACAATAATCAGCTACCATCCCTTTTCTAGGCGTCTGCTCTCTCAGCTTATTGTTGGCAGATCCTTCATCTTCTTTTGATTCCAACACAACTGACATGGTTCTAGGGCTAATATTAGTGGGAGACGTGGTCTTAGTGACTTCGGTAGTAAGTTCTTCAACCTCAAAATTAGTTTCAGTAACACGAGTTTCTATTACAGATGGTTGAGCGACGCTCCTAGAAGTATCTGATGCTACCCCTAGCAGACGATACAATGCCTGGTTAGAGCTTTGCCTGGCAGCGAATGACGCTTTTGATTGGTCATTTTTTAACACAGCAGCAAGTGACTGAATCCTTAAGTCTGACATAGCTTTGGAACCAGAACTTTTTGATAAGAAGGTGGACATACGATTACTACCCTGGGCTACATCCACAAGCCCAGTGGATACATCATGTTGGACCTCAGTCAGGCTCCTGCGGTGGTTGGTATCTAGTTGGTAAGAGAAGAAGAGACCAAAACTGAACAGTGATGACAGCAACACAACCACACGTCTGTGTCTCCAGTTCGACATTGCGGCAGCTCTGGTATCGCTGCCAAGATCGTGTCACAGACCACTGAAACCCATTCAGGTAAACCTAAAAGATAAAAAAAACTGCATTTTTATTTCTTTTTACATAATAAATTTATAATTATTACAAATCTGGTAATAAAAAGTGAAAATTCTAGCCACGCAATTTCTAAAACTTCAACATTTTGTTTATTCAATGTTATCAACTCCTTAACAGCTCTCTTGTACAGAAGGCAACAACCGCTAAGAGAAACCCTCCCAGCCACCAATTATTCCAAACTACCACAGAAATACCAAACACACTTTATATACATAAAACGTTGTTTAATTCCTAGAATCGTCGCACAATGTGAGTCAGACAACCACATCTATTCTAGAGTGATATACAAAGATTACTTCCACTTTTAAACATTAGCATTTGCTTTCATCTCAAAACTAACTACGAATAAACGAAGGTAATTGTTTGTTGTTGTAATTTAATTATAAACCCTATTTTGCCAGAAAAATCACTTCCACAGATATCAGAAAATAATATGTAAAATTTCAGTCGAACCACATCTAAGGAAAATCAGTATTCCATGAGATATTTTCAACTCAGTACCAACATTATGCAAATTAATACAACGTTGCTGGTTTTTATGCATTTGTAATTTACGTGAATCTAAATATAATAAAAAAGAAGAAAAATTGTATTAATTTATTACATCATTGCATAAGCTACCATGGAATGGTACAGTGTTAAACAAATTAATTGAGCAGAAGATAAAAGATATATATTATTATAGGGTGAAATGTGACAAAATTTTTATGAAGAATGAAGACACCAGAAAGATTTGCTACGAAAATAGATCCACAAAGATGTTGATGTTAGGGTATATAGGTACAGAATATACAAGGCTACAAGAATAAATGCAGAATCAGAAAATGACACAGAGAGAAATTATAGGAGAAAAAAATGGTATGTTCAAAAAATGAGACAAAAAGACAAAATCAAAAAGTGATAAAAAAAGACGGAAAACTTTGAAAACCAAAGTGGATGACGAAGTAGGATACGGACTAAGGAAAACGAAATAGTGACCCAGTTATGTTTGCGAAATAACAAAAAACTAAGGAAAAATCAGATAAAAAAAACATGCAACATTCAAAAAAGCTAAATCGGGTCAAAATCAGGGAATGTTAAAACCTGTTACAAAATGTCTACGCTACAAGCTGTGTGATAAAATGAATCATGTCAGACAAAACAAATACTTTCTTTGAGCGATGCTGACAGTACCAAACCAATATCTGACAGCGTTGATTGATTCTTTATTCAATATGTACATAATGAGAATGACAATTTGACAAATAAAAGACATATGGATACAACTTGACAGGAGAAGAAGCTGTGAGAGTTATAGAGTCATGGTGACCAGATGTAGAGGTGAATGTATTAGCATATTGAGATACACAAGTGGCAGGCAGGAAGAAGTGATCTACACAGACAGGTGCTTGGGGTGAGCCAGTGGTGGGATGAGATGGCACACTCCAATCGACTGACTTTCTGCACTTTATGTATCATGTACCTTCATGGCTTTTATCTAACTAGCAAACTTTACCAAAAATATTGCAGAGTTTCACTTGTCAGCCGAACATGAAAACAAGTGACAGGAAAATGAAAAAAACTGAAAAAACTTTGGAGATTTTTCTAAGAAAATGTAAAAGAAACTGGTTAGCTACGGCAGATATCGCTAAGCTAATATGGCTGCTATGATAAAAAGCGTAATATTTTCAGAGAAATAGTGGTTGTCGTAGAAATTTCACATATAATTTTTTAAAAGAGTTATTAAACAAAAACAATAAAAAGACACAAAATTGCATAGACATCAAAGTGCATTGAATATACTATTACTATACGTAGTTTATAATATAGAAGTTCTCTCCTGATATTGCGATACTAGGCAAGCCAACTTCTACGAAATATAGGAAATGGATTGCTCGCAGGCGATAAACTAATGAGAAATTTGTGTCAAATGATTGAGCTTTGTTGAATCAACAACACAAAGCGATAATTAATGACACCTCCTAGGTCAACAAACTAGCTAATGGTGGCATTTGTGTATTATTGCATCAAATTTTTGTGTACAGAAGTTCATAAAACCATTAAAACAAAACTGTAATAAGTATTGGTAACGTTGTATAGCTTTTTAAAACAGCGTTATATTATCTATTATTACATATGTCCTAAAAAACTTTTAATCAACTAACAACAGATAACAAGTAAATACTGTGAAAAGATTTTTATGAGTAGCATTACTGCTTTAACCTTCAACCAAAATTTCATAAAAAATTAGTACGAAGCAAAAAAACTAGCAGACCATGTAATCATGGACAATGACAGTTTTATAATGACTAAAACTGAACAACAGGAAATGGAAACTCATTCTAACGTTTTCCAGAAAAAGTTTCAGTTTTGTCTAAAACTCTCGTCTACTTTACCAAAACCTCGGTACAATTTAACAAACGACGAATGAATCTCATATATTTAAGCACCAACCTATAAATAATTTATACAAAATCTTGACACTCACAAAACTGCAACGAGCCAAATAAATCTAGCGGATGACAACAAACACATACCTCTAGACTCCACAAGCTTCCAGCCAGGTTTGAGGCGACCTCGTTCATACATTCCGTAGCTAGCAAACTCGCATCGTATCACGCACCGTTAACCATGGCTATTAGAGACCCACCCATAAAGCCTTCAGCCTCTCTCCTCACTTCCGCACGAACACCACCTGAAAGGAATATGTAATAACTCAGTCTTTGGTTATGACACGCACACATGGCTCTTTACTTTATGGTACAAAGACATTATTTTTCAAGTCATTTGTCAAACTTTTCAGGCAATCATTGATAGGCCATCTATAGATCCACATAATTGTAGGAAAAAATACATATTTCTTTGGTTTCTACACCTCACAGGGTGTGATAATTATGCCAAAGTAAAGTGGTCTCAAGTTTATTTAATTATTATCAGTGGATCAGGGCAGATGTCAGAAAAAGTGCGTTAAAAATTATCATTGCGTTTTTTAACAGAGAGAGATTGAAGTTTTGTAGTGCAATGCAATCTCTAGCGTCATTAGCCTTATGATAAAACATTCGCAATAGCCTCCTTCCCCACTAAAATTGAGTAGCAAACGATGAGTAAATATAACAACAGTTTGACAGCGTTTTGTAATAACACATTGGCCAATTGTCAGCTGAGAGATAAATCTATTCAGTTGTGCCAAACTGACTTAGTTTGTCAAAAAATTGCCACCTGCTAAAACAAGCTATCGCATAAACAAGCTAATTTTCTAAACGAAGCTACTTTTTAAATATTATATAACGATTTTAATGAAATATTTTTTTTGTATTTGAGTGAGTTAGACACAATTATATAGCTGCTCATCAGGAACTGTGCTTTTTCTTGACTAGTAGTTTGTTCACAAGTGAGACATATTGGCAACCATGTAGTAGGTCGCTTTGGCAACCACGCAGCTTGCTAATTGAATTTCTTTGTTCCAGTACAATCTGAAAGTTTTGGATCTGCATGCTGCTTTGGATATTTTTTTGTGTAACACTCCGGAATAGCTTATTACGGCTTTTTTAAAAGTGCTAACCTCTTCAAAAGTTGTTTTTAAAAAAAAATGGGCAGTTTAGCTGTCTAAAATATGTATCAATGTGCAAATTTCACAAATTAAATTGACTGATGTCAAAGTTTTACATATTGGTCGTGCATAAATTATGTCACTTCACAGGATTATGTAACATTATATTTCCGATAAATCTAAACTTGAATACTTGAAAGAGAATTTTAATTTATCACAGACCTGAATATCTAGCCAGCCATTATGCTTTTGTTAAACATTTTACATTGTCCAAGGACCCCATCTATCGATTATTTATCCCCAATCACAAGGTTTGGAAACCTGTGCTAAAGCAGATATGCTAATTGAGCCAGTTGTAACAAAGCAAACACAAATATTTGTAGATAACTCAGTTGATAAACAGTCCAAAGTCAACTATAATGTCAACACAAAACGGAAAAGCCACTCAACTTCATGGCGGCAAAGAAGACAATTTTTCTGCGATTATTCAAAGAGTCGATCTTTCTCTATGAAGTAAACAAATGGTTTGAGTTATACAGGCTAAGTTGAATGTGTAGTTGCTATAAATGGGTTGGCTGCCAAAATATCAAACATCAGCGTAGATGGATATATACATACCTGTATATAATAATATCATGCTGACAGCCATAGTTGTTGCTTTTCTCTTACCTGTGAAAAATAATGACAGGTCACGGCTGTAACTTCAAACACACTGTTCAATTACAGTAAATGTTTGTTTAATAACATCCGGTTGAGATCGTATATAACAGCCTCTATGTTTGGAAAATGAAATTGAACCCCACACTAAACATGCACTTGCAAACCGAGAGCATTTGTAGAATTTTAAGAGTTACTTGCTCTTACTAAAATATTTTTTTTAGAGAGAGAACAACTCTTTACATAACACGGAATGTAATGATTCTAGAACAACAGCTATGCTAAATTCGTTTGTACATTGACATACAATAGAAAACCTTGCTGCTATAATATGTATAGAAACAAAAAATTGATGGAACTATCTCGAATAAAATGATTTGAGTTTGGACAAGGTAGCCTTCTTTGGTCGTAAATTTTTGACTTGGAAAACGGAAACGGATACCTTGTGTTGCCTATTTATCTTGCGTTCGTCGTTAAGTAACTCCGGCTTTGGGGCAAAACACCGAAAATAAAGTATGAAGGCCACACTAAAGGCTATGACATTTGCACAACCTTGAAAATGGCTGAGAGCACAAGTGATGATGATTGGGAAACTCTTGATGAAACAGGGGTAAATAAATTGTTCTGTACCCTTGACTATGAGTTTAAACGAAGGGTAGCTGGATCAATAAAGATGGCCAATCAGCTTTCTTGTTGTCTTTACTGATAGTAATTAATAGATGATATTCATTATTGATAATAATGATGTATATTATTATTATTATTATAAATTGTTGTAACAACAACGAACAATAATAATTAATAAAAAAATAATAATTATTAATAATCTAACTCACAATAACATCATCGATCGTCATCATGATCCATCATCGATCATTCTCATGATGGTGGTACCATTGATTGTGGATCATCGTCGATCGCCATACCAGTTCTTAATGATCATAGTAGTTAGTGAGTGTGGATAAGAAGATCGGAAAACTTGATGAAATGATGATGAAAAAATATTTATTATTACAATCAATCAATGAATTAATAATAATAATACAATCATCCTGTTTTTTTAATAAATGATGTACGATGTATTATTATACTCGAGCTGCTGCTCTCCGGTAGCCTCTTTTGTCAACCATAGAGCCATTGACTTTTAAAGACCTCAATCGGTTTATTGCGTTTCGATCGCTGTTAGTTAATTTTCACTTTAGTTTTACAATGCTCAATGAGAGAACAACTCTACACGCAAGAAGTTCTTTAATATGAATCAGTCCTTAAAATCTAATATGAATTGTGCAATATAAGTACCCATGCATCTGAATTTGTCAATAATTTGGTATATAATATAACTTTGCAAATGTATGCATGTAAACCCCACTCTGTTGGATTGTTTTTTTTTACGGTTTGTAAACTGTTATTTGTAGCAGTAAGCAAGCATAATTATTTTGATTAAGATGATATGTAAATCATTATTATCTATGATGATAAGAACACGACTGATACAATAGCAATTCACATAATTCACAAGATTATCTGTGTTATATTTACTTGTTACCATATTATTAATTCATTATTATTTATTATTATTGTTTAGAGATTATACACGGTGAATAATAGTTAGCAAAAGCAATATTATGATAATTATACTATAATTGAAGAAAATACAAAAGCGTGTGATCAAAAAGTCCTGCAGGCTGATACAATAATTGCTGTCTTTCAATAGCAATGATAAATTGTGTGTAGATAATTTGTATATATATATATAAGTGTATATTTTACTTTTGTGATGGTTTTCCTCACAAAAGGTTAACCGAGGTGAACTTTGCCTGTTTCAGTTGTTAAACCCTATATAGGACTGTAACAGCTACCACATACTTACAACACGATTCCAGCATTTGATTTGAACTATAATATCAACTTATAGGAGTAAAACTTTGATTCACTGTAATACCGAGTTACCATTAGTATTGATTTGATTTTTTCTTCAATCTGAATGAGGTGATTGTTTTGATTTGAGTTGAGGTTTTTATGATGATTAATTATCTTTCTTATAATGTTTACAACGATGTCTGTGGCTAAGGCTCAGGTTATGCTTACAAATTGCAACGTTTTTTCTTTCTAAACAATAGGATATTTATTTTTGTTATTGATCGCTGTCAAAATGAAAATTTAGTTCCCGTAAAAAGAGAAGCTATAGATACATAACTCAGAAAGAGGGATTATAGATAAAAAATATTGCTTTACCAAGTCTTTTGCTATAATCAATTTTACTACTGCTTGACCTTGCCTTGCTATGTTAGCCATCGTGATCATATACAATAGATTTAGTATTCAATATCGCCAAAATATGTCATTATTGTCTCTCAAAAATTCTATCTAAACGAATATCAGATATTTAGACAGAGTGTTATTGGCTCCAAATTTTGATTATATTTGTGATACCGCAACAACGCCTCTAATAGTTGGATCACAAATTTATTCAGTTTACTGGTTGGTTGGTTTACATCGTATTTATTTATAAAGTAGTGTTTATAGTCCAAGACAATAAAAAAATTTAATTTTTCTTTGCTTTTGATGTTCAAATAATTTTATTTGGCTCAAAATTTTTATTTCGTTTGTTTCGTAATTTTTTTTACCTTGAATGCTATTGCACTAAATAATTTTAAAGTTTCTTGAACAGGTTCAATTTTATCATTGAGTTGAATCTATTAATTATTTACTTCTGACCAATCTTTCAACATTGACCAGAGATTTTTGTGAAATTCGTTTAAATTTTGTAACAATTAACATGTTTTTATGAAATAAATGTGGAATACCTTCTCAGTCCAATAAATTTAACACTTGTCTGATTCGAAGAAGCTTTCACAGAAAAAAAACTGCAGCTTTGTTTTTACAGTGGTTAATGCCAGACTTAAAGAATAGCTCTGGTCATTTCTATATTTGTCTGATATGTCATTGATATGTCCTTAAGAAGTGCTTCAAATACCAACTTCGTCAAAATTCGATTGATTTCTATATTTTCTTAACACAATTAATAGTAAGCATGTTATGCGTGTTGTCTCCCCTTCGAAATATTCCGGGAAAACATATGATGTACGCATGTGTTTTAACGAATGCTAAACTTTTGTTTCTACTATTGCTAACTAACTACTAACCACATGTGCAGCTATTACTACTTACTAGTTATATCAAGCAATGACCTAGGTCACTGTACTGTTATTTGTTATGCTTCAGTGATTTCATGGTCCAAAAATTGTCCAATCAAAATATAAAACAAAAGTTTAGCGTTCGCTAAAACACTTGCGTACGTCATAAGTTTTCCCGAAATATTTCGAAGATGTTGGAATGGAGAGACAACACTCATCACATGCTTATTATTAATTGTGTTAAATAAATATAGAAATAAATTGAATTTTGACAAGGTTGGTATTTGAAGCACTCCATAAGGACATATCAATGACATATCAGATAAATATTGAAATGACCGGAGCCATTCTTCAAAACGGAAAAGAGTGAAAATTTATTTACAAAATATTAATTTGTGTACGAGACGTGAGAAATCGTTTCTTTCGAGATTTTCAAAGCACCGATAAACTAAGCAACCTGAGGTTGCCAGAGTTTGGCTCAATAAATACCAAATTTTGTTTTCAAATATTATTATAGATTGAAACAAGATAATTGATCATAATGTTGTTATTTATTATAATCTTTGGTATTATTATGATAATGATCATAGTTGAAAGCCAAATACTGATCAATAAACGAGTGCGCAACAAACACTGTTAGATATCCACTACGAGTTGAGATCTTGAATTTTTTTTCCATCATCGGCTGTCAGTCTGTCTCCACCTTAACAATCGACTATAAAAATCTTAGCTCCGTTTTGTGAAGTACAGTTTTTCTCTTAACATGCAAAGCATTATTGACTCATCTCAAAAACCAATTCAATACTTGACTCACCCTTAAGTTGTAGACCAATACTGCTACATTACAAAAAGCAGGAATACTGTGATTGTCTACTTTTCTAGTGCCAAGTTATCGACTTATTATATGAAAAATCGTCGGAAAAATATTAGCAAAATAATGTCTTTTGTATAAAGTCTTGTATAACGATAAAAGAAAATCAAAATAATATTTTACCGGTAAAATAATTTCACCAATTTGCTCAAGAAAATAATACTATTTTATGACAATTTGATTAATTTTTGTTGTATTATTATTGATGTTGGATAATTGTTTTGCTTCAGTAGAACGCTTAAGCTGTTTGATTATTGCTTGATACACTTGTAGTCTTTTTGAGGCTCTTCCTGCAGTTTTTTTTTGTTAAATAATTTTTATTTCATATATAGATCGATCTACGACATTATGTATGTTGGTTATCATTTAGATTTGGCTGCGCAAAAGTTTTTTATTCAGTGTACAAGTGCTAACGTAATTGTATGGATTTGGATATGGAAATTATGTTATTGGCCAAACGCTTTGATATGGTTAAAAAGGTTTCAAGTTTGCTTTCACAAGAGAGGTAAACATAATGTATCAATTCTTTCTTTTTTGCATGATTGTTGCAGGTACCTTGCCATTGTGATAAAATTGGATGAAAAGCCGAACAGAACGTTTTCAATTTTTCAACAAACTTTCTTTTTTGCTAGAAACCCCATTTCTAGCTATTCAACTGCAAAATGTTATACATTTGGTATTGGTTGTGGAAAAGTCAGTGATATTTGTCTTGTAGGAGCTTGATAGACAGATAGACGCATTAGAGAAGAAAACTGCTGAGAAGGCGGTGAAAGACTCGGAACAGCTACAGTTTGGTAAAGTGACAATAATGCAGAACAGTGAGCCACACAGGACCCAGTATAAACCTACTATTAAACTACTCAAACGGGATCCTAAGGACAATACCGCTAGCCAGGCGGGGATGGGTGACCGTAAACCCAGTTATAAGACATTACAGCAGCGAGAAGCTGAGTACGCTGAGGCTAGGAAAAGAATTCTCGGTGATGTAAACGACACAACGAGTGATCCAATCGAGATCCTCAGCAGTTCCGAAGTTTCACCCAAATTACAAACAGCTCAAAGGTATGTGCCTGTTATCAACGTACATACAGGAGTTGTCTCCTCTTTGCAATGAGAGAAGACAACTCCTAGTAACAGTATCAACTAGTGACGCAGTTATAAATTCTGAATAATGAATGTAAGCTTGCTTTTGGTCTGATAGTGTTGTCCAGTCACAGAAATAAGCAACAGTTTTGTACGTTCACAGAGTTGTTACAGTACAATCACAATATTTCTACGATGATCCATTTTTTAATGATGAAGTCTTTGAAATGCTGACAAATGAGGAGTTGACCCACCTTTGTTGTAATCTTATCCGTCTTTGCTCGACTAACTAGAACATTTTCTATTACATCGTGATGCCGAAAATTTTTTGAAGTTCTTAATTTCGAATTAATTTCTTAAAATTATTATTATTTACTTTCAATTTAATGATTGAATAATTCTTACAGTTTTTAAAAATGCTTATTAATTTTTTATATACCCTCACATGGCAGATCATGTCATGGCGTATGACCTTCTATGTGGTGAAACTTCTGTTGAAAGTTCTGGTATTTCGACTTGCTATAGGAATCAGCTGTGAGCACTGGATCTTCTTGTTTGCAGCGTTTGAGTGATCACAGCTCATGTTGGTTTGGATCAATCTGACTCTTTCTCCCATAATTCTTTGGTAGCTGCTGTCATGGGAGCATTACAACTCTTCGATCTCACAATTTATGTGGTTCAGGAGGAAAAATGCTTCAGATTTTTGATGCTGTTGTTGTTTTTGTCAAGGGCTTTTGTAATTTATTGTCGTAAAAAAAAATTAAAAGTGACGGTTTATTGAGAATAGCAAGAATTTTTGTTGGTAAACTTTTCTCCGGCGTACTGTACTTGTTACAGTTATCTCCACCTGTTTCAGATCAAATACCCCGACAGAAAAGAGAGAGACTGTAGTCACTAGACATCCCATTGCTCCCAGTTCTACAAGTAACGGATTTAAACCGAGGACTAAGTCGATAAACGGCAGTAGTTAGCTACTACAGCAGTTCTACTAGCCAACAAATGATATATATAGCAGTTTGTATATCTGCCCTTACAATACAGCTGCCTGTTTTAGTCGAAAATCTCATAATATGGATTATAATATACAGGGCTCAGCAATTAACTATTTTGGCTTTCTAGTCATCAGTTGATGCCAGTTACACTAACGGCCGATGATCTTAGCCTGTGATCTTAGCTTCTGTGCAGCTGGCCAAACGTATGATGGCTATTTTATTGTCAACTGACTCAAATGATTTTTTATTGTCTGTGCTTTAACTATTTCTTGGTGTATTTTAGATCACTTGTTCTGCCTGACATATTCGCTTGTATGCACCCGGCAATGCTTGCCTTAGTATATTTTTACAGTAATACATTGCTTTAACTATCTTGTCTTCTTGTATTGCTGCCGATGCAGATTACTTGATTCTTGGTGCTGTCTGCATGCATTATTGTTGAATCTGCAGTGTTTCAGAACTGCCAGTTTGAAAATTTTTAACCGAACCTAATCAATAATGATTAATTCTCGTTTGTAGACAACTACTACATGTCTCTGCTGGTTGTCGTTTACTTTTCTTCCAGTGCACACTGCCAACTATTTGCTTCCTTGCCTAGTATTCAACCCTACTAACGTATGAAGCAAACACAAGAGTTGCATCATCATTATGTTATACCACCGAAAGCATTTCACTCGCTGCATTACATTTTTATTTGAAGTTGTCCCCTCTATTTTTTAGCTGCTGCCTAGAGAACACAACTCCTTGACTACTGTGTCTCTTTATTAATGATTACACTATATTTATTTTTTCTTTTCATTACCTTACCTGTTTATTACCATTACCGTTTCCAATCTTATATTTTAATCAACGAAGTGAAAAAAGTTGTTTATCAAGCTTTGGCAAAAAATAATTTAGTTTGGATAATAATTTTGTGAAAATAAAGAAAAGTTAAAAAAAAAATTTGCTATAAATCGGATACCAGATAAATGAGATGTTTATGTGAGTGGATAATTCTAAAACGCAAATTTTAATAAAGACAAACTGAGCGCTGAATGTCGAACAGGTTCTTCGACTATTATAAATGTAATTAATTAATGAGCATTCTTTCTCAGATCGTTTGAACTCAACCCAATCGATACAGCTTGTATGCCGATTGTAAACGGCAGTATTTATACTAGCCCTATCATTGCGTATTGTTATTACCTGTGTTGTATTTGCCCCTTTGTACTCTATATCATACGCAAACAATGCAATATTATCGCCTCATTGATCAGTTGTGAGTCTAGCAGTGGCAGATGTGATGGAATTTCTTCACAATTCAAGTCGGATAGGTGAGTTTGCCATTTGCGGTTTTTTTCTTTCTAGAATTATGGTACAATCTATATGTAGCGATATCATTACTGAAAGTCAATTGCTAATTTTGCAGCTACCAAAAGTTTGGAAGGATGTCATCTTTGTGAGTGAAAGGTACACAACGTGGAGTGAAATAGTGAATTCGGTAAGTCCAGTATTCATAAGGTTGCCGTAGTTCAGTTGGATAAATCTGAAGCTGCTTTTTTGCTATAGAATTGCTTAGGTGGTTCAAATCCAACTGCATTTCTGAAAAGCTTTTTTTTCTGATAAATTCTCTTTCTAGCATTAATAGCATGAACAAAACTGGTTTAATAGGAATTTCAGCAATGTAATACATTCTTCTGTGCTCATGCAGAACACCCGATAATTCTGTTCTGTGTCAACTTGATGACGCCCAGGGGAGATATGGTTACTTGTAATGAATTTATGAGTGGGCTGGCGGCGTTGATGATGCTGTTGACCTGCAGGCCATTGTATAACCTCTTGCATCACATCCTGTTTAACGAGAACGCTATATATCATCTTCAGAGCTCACCGTCGTGTAGTATATACATAAGTGGTGGAGTGTTGCCAAAGAAACACCCATCTAAGTGGTTTTTAATAAATGATGATGTTGCAACTTGATAATAATTTTGATGAGAATGACAAAATTATCCAATTATCCTACATTCAAAAGCAAATTTTATGAAAATTTCAAGGTTTTGAAGTCTAGGAATAAATTTATTCAACCGAGCTAGTGAAATTTTAAACTAATCAGCATCTCTGAGCTAGCCGCTAGAGATATCAGTAATCTAGTGGTACTTGTCATATATCTTTGTACACCCGTTCATTGCATTCAAGTGTTTGCAAATAATTAAAATCGCTTGTCAAAGATTAAATTTTGTATAACATATACATAACATACACGCAGGGAGTGTAATATATACGTAACACACATATCAACTTGCTTTAACCTGCTGCCATTTTACAGAATGTCTGCCCCACAGGCTAATACCCATGTATACAGCGATGGAGTGCACCAAAGCCTGGGACTTCATCTGAAAAAAACTGTGCTCTTTGGTTACGCGGATCTACTCGCTGTAGGCTGGTTAGTTGGAGTTGTCTTATCTACTTTATGTGTTTTATAACGTGACATTTATTTGACCTTGAACTATATTTCTCTGTGTAGTAGAGCTCTCTTGGGTCTCAATATTGGATACAACTACCGTTCTATCTCAGTCCCACAATTCTCCTCACAACAGGAAGTAAAGTGTCAGAGACCTACTGCTCCCAAGTCTCACGAGCGATATTTCGAGCAAATTCAGATTCTAGACTGCAAGTATGAGGAGGTGCGTGTTACAAGTGCTGATGACTCCCAAGTTTTTATTATCATTTCTAGATACTCAAGCCGAGTTTTTTTTTTAATTTCCGCTGTTTTTTAATAGAGAAAAACGCACAACCTGAGCAAAAGTTTTATTACTGGGGAAACCCAAAAAATAATTATTGCGGGCTTATATAAAACAATAGACAAAATCTGGAAATCCCCGTAATTAATTGGGGTTTCCCCACTGTTTGAAAACTTTCTCAGGCTGCGCGTTTTTCTCTATTAAAGAATGGCTCCGGCCATTTCTATATTTGTCTGATATGTCATTGATATGTCCTTATGAAGTGCTTCAAATACCAACTTTGTCAAAATTCAATTTATTTCTATGTTTTTTCAACAACATTAATAACAAGCATGTTGTGAGTGTTGTCTCCCCTTCGAAATCTTTTGGGAAAACAAGTGTTTTAGTGACCCGCTAAACTTTTGTTTTTACTACCTACCACAATGTGCTGCTACTAGTTATATCAATCAATGAGCCAGGTCACTTGTACTGTTATCAACGATATACTATCATTGCTGTTATGCTTCAGCGATTTTGGTGATCCAAACAAAAGTCCAGCGTTCGCTAAAACACTTGCGTCCGTCATAGGTGTTCCCAAAAGATTTCGAAGGGGAGACAACACTCACAACATGCTTGTTATTAATGTTGTTGAAAAAACATAGAAATAAATTGAATTTTGACAAAGTTGGTATTTGAAGCACTTCATAAGGACATATCAATGACATATCAGATAAATATGGAAATGGGCGGAGCCATTCTTTAAGCCAAGTATCAGCTCTGATGTTTAAGAAATGGAAAAATTTTTTGAAATGAAAATTTTAGACCAATATTCATGTTTGGCCAACATAATGCAATAAAAATAAACTGTTGAGTGAGCATTAAACTTAATCATGAAATAATTGTTCTCATTGGAACTGTAAAGACTGCGAAAGTGGCTCTTTGAAATAAAGAATCAAAGAGACGCTATTATTAATGCTTGCAGGTCACAAATGTAACCAAACCCTCAATAAACACTGACAGCGAGTCTATTTTCCAGGTTTTAATAGACAAGTTTCATTCTATCAAAAATACCGCCAGTGACAGATCCTGTCACTATAAACAAGGATTTTGCTAGCCGTATTTGCTTGCTAGAATGTTGACAGTATTGCTTTTAAAAATATCATGAGTGAGGAGTTACCTTCTCTATTTCTTGTTCGGCAATCCTTGAACTGTTGAATATTTACAAGTATATCGATGTCTGTTCTAAATGTTTATTATTTTATGCTTTTGTTGTACAAGCAAGTCACAGGTGCTTTTGTTGCCTTAGAATGAATTTTAATTTATTAATCTTTTCTAAAAATGATATTGCATGTTCCAGAAAAATTGCCCGAAAATTTTTTATAAAATTCTCAGATTTTTTTGTGTAAACTTTATGGCTAAAGTTGAGTGACCCAATCTATCATTTTATGAGTTTTGTTTCTAATACCAAATTTTTTTGTAATTTTTCAAAGAAACCGCTTGTTTTTTTATCTACTTGGTCAAAAAATTTGTTAATCTTATTATATACAAGGTTACACTAGTCTTTTCATTCCTAGTTCCATAACTTTGAGCACAGACAAGTTTGTGGCTGATTTTGCCAATTTAGCATATTTGTCATTGCTGAATTGTGATTGGTCCACAAATAGCGCCCCCTGGTGTAGGAAATAGTTCTCTATTACCTTGTTCTAGTTCACAATTATTGTGGTGAACATGGAGACACCTGCTGACAAGTGCCACTATATCATCAATCACCTGCTCACGCTGTGTCAGCAAAGTAAGGTAGAGAAGTTTTTAGTGCTGACTTGCCTACGGGTGGAGCTAGACAGCCCCTACCTCAACTATTATAAACTCTTTGAAAACAACTTTAACACCGCTAAAGGTTTGTAAATATTTTTTTTTCCGTTTTGTCATTTTTTGTGTTATAAAATTCACTTAATAATTTTTTTTTGATCAGTGAAAATATTTTATTCACAACCTGTTTTCGTCAAAAAAATGCAATGAAAAATATAATTGTTAAGCTTTTTACAAAAAGTACAGTTTACTAAATATATTTCATCAGCTTGGCTGTAGCTGATGAAATATATTTTGTAAACTGTATTTTTTATAAAAAATAAGTAATTAATAAATTGAGCTAAATAAATAAAAAAAATCAATTGTTAATCCTTTTGAACTTTGACTAACTAAAAAAATGGAGCCAACTTGCTTTTTCAAAAGCTGTTTTAATCCAAAAACAACCTGAGTACAACGATGGCATTATAAAATATATACAAGGTCGGAATTTGGTTTTATTACAGCAAATAGAAGTATTTGTCTTTCAGCCAGTTTCACGAAGGATCAAATCAAAAGTTAAAGTACTTGAAAATAAGAAAAATTAAAATACGGAATGCGAACACCGAGTTTTCAGATATTGGAAATGACTTTATATGGCTACCATCTTGAAAGTTTTTATGATTTGTTGTTTTCTAACAGAAACTGTTTTATGTTACCACCACTACAAAAAATTTTTTTTAGTAGAGTCATTTTCTTTATGATGATGCGATTTGGAATCTTTCAAGTGAAATCAAGGGTTTTTTCTATTCATTTGATCCTGAAAGTACTAGTGGCTCCCTGTAGCTGTATACTGATGAGCGTAGACACTAGTAGCGTTCTATTTCTTTCATGCCAATAAACCGAAAATGCAAAAAGATATTGTTTTTTGCTTCTGTTTCGTTCTAATAGTATGATAAAATAAGGTTATTTATTACAAAGTGTATTTATATATGACTCTGCCACTAAATTTTCTCAAGCTCTGCCTGCCCAAATAGTTTTATTTGCCAGAACCGTGTGAATTCCGGAGATGATTCAAACCAGTTTTCAGTTATTTTATACAATATTTATTCACCGTTACTGACAACTTATCATTTTGTCATTTATCTCACTTTCTGAGAATGTTTTATTTTAGTAACGGCCTACCCCAGCCTACCTGGTGAAACAACGGTCACAGATCCAATGCTAAATACAATAATACAACTGTTTGATGTAGCCAGAGTTCCATTGACTATAATATCAACAGTGGGGCACAAAGCACAGTACGGCCAGTCGCTAGACTGTGTGTTTGCTAAAGAGGTCAGTAGGCTAAGTAGATGCTTCCGGTTGTTCCATTAATGCAAACACATGGCTATAAATACAATACTACCCACTATATATATATCCACCAGGCCATTGAAGCTATGCAGGACAAACTAGCCAAGATTACCGGTCTTCAATTTGACCTGGATTTCAGCCTCTCCTTGGTAAGAATAGATAGATATAAAATAGGAGTTGTTCACCCACATTTACAGTGGGAGTTGTTTCCTCTGAACTATTTTTTTAGGCTTATCAATGATTTTTTGACGGCTATGAAACGTTTTCCTCATTTTTATCTCACACTAGCCATTTTTTCCATACAAACAGCTACGATTTGTTATTTTTAAAATCAATGGCCCTTATGGGACTTTCTTTTGAAATTGCCTCTGCTTCAATATAATTTTTTGAAGTTATCGTCTCGTTAATTTGAAGAGTTTATAACTCTTAAACCCACACAAAAAATGATTTTTTTTTGTGGATGTTTAATGCTTTAAAGTGTTGTGTTGTTTTATCAACTGAATGCAGGCAATACTTTTTTGTGTCATGCCGCCAGCCTGCTCTTGATTGGTAGTTTTTAATGTCTTATTGATGGTGTTACCAGTGCTTGATTGGTTAAAGCCTCTTGGTAGGTCCATATACATTCTGAAGTGAAATTCTCATACAAACTGATTTACCAAAAATGTCCATTTTGAATCATTTCGACTGATGAGGAACACAATTTTCTAGAGAAATGAAACTTCATTCTATGTTACTGTATGTGTGACTAGTAATAGTTTGTGTATGTTGGGTTAGGTGTTTGGTGAGTATAAGAGGTGCCATACAGTGACGACCATGTACTCCTGACAGATTCGCCCATTTAAATATTGGAATCGCCATCCTAGAACTGTTGCATGGTAGCCTCAATTTTTTATCCGATAGACACGCTTACTCTCATTATGAGTCCGCCACCCATGTTAGGGATGTGCTCATTCATCGACAGTTTTGAACTTACAAGGGTTTGCCCACTTTTACATGATGGGTTTGCCCACTTTTACATGATGGGTTTGCCCACTTTTACATGATGGGTTTGCCCACTTTTACATGATGGGTTTGCCCACTTTTACATATGGGTCTGCCCACTTTTACATGATGTGTTTGCCCACTTTCACATAATGGGTTTGCCCACTTTTATATATATGATTCACCTTATTTCTGGTGCATTTAAGTTTTTCCCTTGCGTAACCAAATCTCTGTAAACAGCTGTTGATATCACATGACGGGCTCATAAACTCAATCCACTGATTGCCCTTAATACCTGCATTAATCCGATAGCTAAATCAGCGGTTCACATCTTATTTCTATACTTTCAAATACGTTTTTGTTAGAGACGTAAATTTAGCACTTGCTGAAAGCTTTTTAATAAAATTTCCATAAATATTTTTTCATTTTAAGAACTCTAGCATTCATTTATTGTATGTTAGAGTTGTTTACACATTTCATGTCAAATTTATTTTATCCAGAAGAGAAACGCGTGTCTACATTGTTATGAAGAATTGATTGAACAAATTTTTTACTAAATATACAATCAAATCGTATAAATATATCATGTTCGTTGTATATTTGATAACAACAACAATTAAGATAAATACAATATTTACAATGTGTCAGCATTAAATAACAATAAATACAGAAATCAACATTTCATACAAAAATAATATTTTGGCACATGTCGATTATTAAGCTGGTGCAAGAAGCAACTATTTAGTCTATTTGTTTTTTGGTTTCAGCAGTGAAAGTCTCGGTTGGAGTTGTCTACTTCTAGTGAAGATAACTCCAAACCAATTATATAAAACATCAATAGAGCAGGTTTAATGGACCGCATACAATAACAGCGGCAAATAGCGCATCAATGTTTGTGAATGAAACAAAACTCAAAGCTCGAAGGAATACTGTTCGGAGATAATAGTTAGTAATAGCCTAAGCTCTATACAAGTCAACAGCATTTAAACTGACAATTAACAGTAACTATGCTCTACTGTGGTGTAATAGTTTTCGGTGGCCTTGACATTGTTGTTGTATGTTGGTGAGTCTACTGTATCTGCCTTGTTTACTGTATCTGTCAAACACTCATTCGTGATATTATGCCAGGCTACATGCGCCCCTCCTCCGCCAACAGTGCGTAACCTTGACCTCTTCACCTTTCGATCTTTATTTCTGCAACCAATCCACATGTCAGTAGAAAACGCATTAGAAATAAACAAGCAATCTTTTGTAAAGAAGACGGGAATGTGAGTATCAGCTTACCTTTTGACGCAGTAGATGGTAAATAGAACCACCAGAAGGAGGGCAAACAATCCAAATATTAGTCCAATGATAACTGTAGAATATAAGCAAGGCATGTGTGAGCAACAGCAGAAAATCATTTGAAACGAATTTATTTCAAACTGTTGATGTCTAATAAACATTTGATTCCATTGTTGATATGTAAACGACTAACCAGATAATTCCTCTTACAGATTAAATTTTTTTTAAAAAACAACCAAAATTATCTTAACGAAAAGATATAAAATAATTAATTCAATATAAAGTTTATTAATAAAATAATTATTTTTTTAAAACTTTAGATTATAAAAATCATTTTGCTCAATAGTTGGACAATTAGCCAGTGTTTATTATTCTCTGTTGGCAGGTCAAGGTCGTAACTGAAAGAAGTTACAGAGTTTCATTTTTTAATATCCATAGAGCAATTCTACATTACTAGCAACACCTGGAATCATAGCCTTTGTTCTCCTATTATTGTGATTTTATAAATGGCTCCCTCTCAACATTTCTATCAAATACAAAAATGTGAGCTTCACTTCTTAAAATGTGGAGTTATCTTCTCTAATATCCATTTTTCTAATTGAGTTATATTGATGTTTTTAAATACCTGCCGTTCTTTGTAGTTTATAAAAAAACTTCATGGTGATAAATTTTTTTTATACTTTGCTGCAATCATTTGAGTATCTCAGACTTTTATATTATTGATAAGACCTAAAGCCATGGTTTATGGCAGCTCAAGATTTAGTAAAAATGTAAATGTTTTGTTGACCATTAAGTTTGAAACAAAATTTATAAATCTGAAAGTTGGACATCTAATTTTTTTGCAGTTGAAAAACAAAAGCACTAAATTATAAATTCAAAAAATTATTTCAATATTTTAAATAATTTTTGTTTGCCAAAGAGGAAAACTCTTCAATTATGAATTTAAATGAAGTTCATGCGCTCACCTAGGGTTGACTTTGGGATAGACGGAGAATCGCTATCATAGATATTTATATCTGTTACACTTTCTCTCCTTTTACTCTCTACCACATAGCTCGTCCAAGTCTTTATTTTTGCTGTCGTTGTACTTTTGAGTGTTTCTTTTGGCGTCTGTGTTATCCTATCAGATATCAATGTTGACAGCGTCGTTGGATCTGCAGGTGGTGGTACTGTCTGCCTGTCTTCTTCTTGTGGCAGCGGAGTCACTAAAAGTTGAGAATAATGTTATTGAATGCTGAACACGGAAACCTAGCACCTGCTTTTTGTTGACTGACTTTAATAATGACGGAACAACTCCAAATATAACACGAGTAAGATAATAGCCGGGCGTCTCTCAAGAGGCGGGGTTTACGATGGTGGGCGAGGTTTGGGGGGAGAGTGCTAGAAAGCCATTATCATCAATGGGAGTAAACCCTCATTGAACAGTGGAGTTTTAGCTTTATCTTGATAAGTTTTTTTGGGTAAGAATAAACAATGCTCGAACCACTCATAAGCTCTGTGAAAAGTGGCATAGTTGATTTGTGGGTAAGGTAGGTGCCAGATGGTTGTAGCACCATCCAACAGGGCGCTGAATTCGACACAAGGGAATGATATCAGCTATATGAAGCTAATAATAAATACAACCGCAGTAGTTATGCTTCCTTTGTTCTATAGACTGTCTCATTCGTTTTCTGTTAGTAATATGATGAAGTTATAACGGGATTAATGCTCAACTACAATGTAAGCTCCGCCCACCGCGTGTCAACGCGTCCCTGGCTCTCATTCTCTCTCCCCCCCCCCACTCATAGAGAGCCACCCTGGCTAGTAAGATAAAAACAACGCATAGACAGGGTTGGGAATCGCTGATTGTTAAACTAGGGATTAAATCGCTTTCGCTAATTAGCACCAGCAATTAGCGTTTACAAACCGCCATTTTCAAATATCTGTAAGATTTTTCAGTAAGACGTTAAATAAGCTCGTTATTGAACCTTGGAATGAAGTCTTGAAAACTTAAAATATTAAAGACAAAATTATTCTCAAGTATTTTGAAAAAATAATTAGTGAAAGTTTGTCATGTCCCAGAACATTAACTGAAATTGCACAAAAATTGGAATTCGATAATTATCAATCGACCAAAATATTTTCGAGAATACCATTCGAAATTCTCTCACATAAATCGTCGCAATCAGCAGATGTCAATCAATATCGTAAAAGAAATAAAAACAATGGCGGGATGTGATAACTAACTGCAAAAGTTACAACAGAAATAATAAACTTTTCAGCAGATGTCGGCGTTATTGAGCCTTAATAAAATAATAATTATTTTCTTTAAACTACAATCAACTACTTAGTTTTGCGTTTAAATAAATAATTATTAGCTCTGGTCTAAAAGCGAATAAAGAGCTGAGAACAGAATGTTACGTGTCGGGCATGGGACGGATTAAATTTCATCATGGCAAACAAAAATGTGTTAATAGGATTAATTAAATAATAATATTTTTTATTTAGATAAGCTATAAAACTGCTGGGGTGCAGTGACAGTGTGGTTTTGGTGGTAAGCGTTTCCAGCCGATGTTTACAGTCTCACACTTAGGTGCATTCATCCTTCATCAATCAATGTATCTTTTCAGTTCAGAGCAAAATGATTCTTTTGTGCTTAAAAGTTACAATGTCAATATTCACTTCATAAATGTCTGATCAACATACCCCATGCATGCATAGCCTTAGTATTCTCATTGATTAATTGAGGGCACTTATCATAGCCCCTTTCATTATAAATTTCACAGGATGAGCAAAAGATATTTGTTAAGAGCAATTGTTGTAAATAATTGATGAATATTGCGTGACATTTTTACCTATTTGACTTTTCAGCCTGACACAAAATCGATATCAACCAATAAGCTGTTGAATAGATCAGACTGCAAACTGTCACTTCTTTTCAAAGCCAACAAGTAAAAATGTAAATGAATCAGTGAATGATGAATCGGAATGCCACAAGTTGGTAGCATCAGCTCACATAAATGGCTACAAACAAACATTAGTTTTTGGCGAATACCAGCTTGGAATGGTTTCAAGTCAGGACAATATTTTGTGAAAAAAACATTGAGCATTGCTAGAGGCTTGAACCTGCAGCTACTTGCAAATGGAACAGAGAGTTTCCTACAACATTCAACTGAGCTATCTCATCTTACAGAACTTCATGGGCTCATCAAATGGAATACATACTTTCGTAGTAGATCCACACAAGTCCCTGGTGCCCTGTCAGGCCGCTAGCGAACGACACTGTTAGCTGACTGGTTGGAACAGGGTCAATGTCATGGTTCTCTATGACAACTCCTCCGCCACAAAATGTCTTTGAACTAAAAAGTTGATATGACTTGATTCACTAAGGTTTAACAGATACCAAATACTTCAAGTAGATATTGCTTAAAAATAAATCAACTTCGGAAATTAATAGAAAACCAGACAATCCATTGAAATACTGGCATTGCAAGATTGCTAAACCTAATGTGACTTGGGATTATTCTATGAAATAATATTTACTAAATAGCTGATAATTTGCATAGTTGAATAAACCACCAACAATAACACTTCCTGTAGCAAATCCTACAAAAAAATATTGATGTTTGCTCAAAGGATTTACAATAAGCAGGAAATAAAAATTAAAATTGAGTCGTTAACAAACAAAAGTTTTGCATTTATAAAATGATTATTACTTTTGTATACATAAAGATTTAGAAAAAGATGAAACATTTCCTACTGTATTACAGCATATGTTAGATCACAATCTAAAAGCACGCGCTCATGAAACGCGCTGCTTAGATAATCAATGATCATGACCAGAGATTATGCCTCACCTCAGCATGTTGTGAATTTCTACACAATCATGTTTGTCTGTAAGATTGACTGTAATCAGTTGTACTCTAATATTTCTGCCTATGATTCTATACGCGCAGTCGAGGCCTCCAGCGTACATCCCCTCCGTTATACTTGGTATAGCCACATATCCGCTAGAAGCTGATCTATCTGTTCGTTCGTCTGCACACAAATCAGCGATTTCCTCCTCTACAATACATAAAATAATGATTAGAAATTAACCTCAAGTGTTTTCTAGAGAATTCTGAAACTGGCGGTAAATTCTTCAAGTTGTGAAAATGGGTTAAAGCAATGAAAACTTAGATGTTGTAGGTCTTGGGTTAAGCCCCCAGATAATCTCATAAATTGATCCTTTCAAATCTAAGAAGGATGCATAAAACTCTCTGCTGCACCTGCAGGTCGATCGAAGCGCGATGTTGACGTTACAGCACCTGCGTCAAAAAAAATTTTACATCATAATTTTTTAAAATAGGCTCCTGGAGCTTAAACTCGAATCTTTCGTTGATTTTTATTACAAATAAAAATTTTTTGATTTCAAAAAAGACAAAAGAAATAAACTTGATAATCTTCTAAAAATATAAAAACGAAAACTGCGTTTGTATCCAGAAGTTTTAAAAATAAAAACTCTTGATTTAAGCAAAAAATATTGAAAATGTTCAATTGTTACGAAATTTATACAAATAATTTTATGCTTTGTAAAGCATTTTGATTGAAATGATTGGTAGAAAACTAGTTGCAGTGGCGACTAACAGGCGGCCATATTGTAGCGCAAGATTAGAGAAGATCACAAAATATTCCTCATGGACCTCAACAATTCCTGAGTTACATTATAAATTTAATTGCAGCTGTTCCTGTTTTTATCTTTCTACTAATACTCGAGGGTTCATGAAGCGACTTCATTGTACGCTAACGTCAGGTGCATAATTGTTAAACAGCATTGCCTACTAACTTATTACTGAACAAGATTTATGGCAGCCTCTATTATGGCATCCTCAATTGTATGTTTAGGTATAGATTTAAGGCTATTTGTTATCTATCCCAAGCAGCTGTCTGGAGAAGTCTCTTATCTTTGTTGAGTAGTTAGTCTACAATCATCTGCCCTTTTGTATACTGGCAGCATTTTGGTCTGCTGACTTTAATGGGCCAATCATGAGTAGTTCACTCCCGTAACAACAAGACCAGTAATTAGAAAGTGTGCCGCTATAGGAAATACAACACGTACCGTCTATGCATCCATAGACTATGTGGATGTAGTTGCCTACTACCAGACACCTGGGAAGTTTCACGTAATATCTTGTCATTCCGCTTATGGACACATCACAAGTACTTCTTCCATTACATCTACAAAATAAAAACAAATGTTGTTGTATGTTTCATTACTAAATAGAAACATGTGGAATTCTCCAGAGACGCTTGTAGATTGTAATTAATTATTATTTCCTATTAAAAAACACACATAGACTGATTTGTTGCAATGGTAATAATGAATAAATGTTAGCTAACATACCCAAAGCTAGTAGGTTCAGTAAGGGAGCAATCGTCTGGACTGTAGTTACATGTATTCTCATCAGATCGTCCGTACGTTACATTAAATATTCGTATGATAGTGTTGGCGGGACACCGTAGGTAAACATTATTTGTACGAAAACATTGAGTTTCACTTTTCATAATCAGACCTGCGAAATAAAACACCAGGAAATTAGACAACCATATAAAAACATGCGATACATTTGTTTCATGCTCTAACGGCTTGTATTGCAAGCCCCCGGAAATCCTTCAAGTATTTATCAGCTAATGAAGGCTTTATAGTTCTATTAAAGTCATTAAAGCTCTGCTCATTCAGCTGCTAATCCAATAATTCCCTGCCGATTTAAGCTAATATTGTCGCCGGCTATCATTAACTTGGTTTGACATAAAAATTATGTCAATACAAAGAAATAGCCTGTTGTTCTGACTAATTAAGGGCCTCTACAAGATCTATCGATATTTAACTGATGAATTAAGGCTATTATTAGTGAGGTACTGGGACGCGTGCCATGCTAATTAATTTGCCTTGCATATGTTTAGGCTTGTGTGATATAAACCACACAAACAGTATCTGATAGATGGTACATACTGGGCACATCACCTGCTGGACCCTAATAAACAACTGAGGCAACTATCATCTGCCTTCTTACACAGCTGCCATTTTGAAATACAGATGCTGCTTACAACATATGCTTCTTGGAAATACCTTTGCTTGTTGATAATTTTGCGTTAGATTTGATACACAATTGAAATAAAGGAACAGCCAAATGAATCGAGAATGTTGAAAATCAGGCTTTTTGCTTTTTTCAAGCTTTTTAGCCATTTTTTAGAGCCTATAATATTTTTAAGTGTTAACATAAAGCTAGCTTTCCAATAAAATACCAATTAAGCTTTTTTCTTGATTGTTTCAGCGGTAACAATGCTTGTTGTAGCCAAAGTGAGCAATGTTTGATGAAACAATCCATAACAGGAACTCTTCATTCCTCTCATTATTTTGAAAATTCGGAAAAGAAAACTGTGCCCCGTCCTAAAAAAACTACACAAATTTGTTACCATAAGCTGAAAAATTCCCGCTAAAATCAGTGAGAAAGTGTGTCGATTCTGTGAGTAGATGAGATTGTGCTTGTATCAAAAACAACAAATGGACCAAGTAATTTTGGTGACAAAATGAGGTTGACTCACCATGGCTTCCTTTCAAAGCTCCAAGAAAAATAGTGAATACAAACACAGATGTGCAGAACATTCTAGATGCTGTGGTTGACGGTTGACCAGCCCTTCCTCTCTGCAATTATATAATGAGATATACTAAGCATCACACGACCTTCTGACCTGTGGCATGTGAAGACTCAATTTGATGTATTCAAGATATCGCTGACTGGGGTGTGGCCAATGATCGCTGTCGTCAGCAGTAGAAACTATTTCAAAACTTCAGCATTTGGCAATTGTTTACAGAAATCCAACGGTGTACGCAATATTATTTGTGTAATTCATGTGAGAGCTATACAAAGTCAAGCAATGCTGAGATAGATTCTATCACAAATATCTCATGTTATATATAGTACAGCTACGAAAACAAAAGGAAGTCTAAAAATAAGTAATGAAAACATTTCTTGCACCAGTACTGTCAACATTAGTGATGATATCACAGATAAAAAAAGTACAAATTTTGTCTCAGTAGTAGAGGAACTTGTACAATTAACATTGGAGGATTGTCATAACAGTACTTACAATTAGGCTCAGTGCTGCCGAGATAATTGATGCTGCTTCGGTAGATCGTATGTTGCAGCAGAGATATCTTCCTTCAACAGACACTTAATTGCTTAATGTCTCTCACAACAACTATATGCAAGCTATATGGTATAGTGCATCACTTTGTATTGTAATTAGCTGTACATACGAGGTGGTTGCACACATGCTTTATGATTGATCAATTTAGCATTACAGTCGTTACCTTAATCATTCTCTGCTTTTTTCTCTATGATAAGAATATAAATAAGAACCTGACTCTAGACCTTAACTGTAATGTAATGATACTACGTTTTTTTTTCTCACTCCAATCAGTTTGTTTTTGGCAGTTAAAGTTCATGATTCTTCTTTTTTTTTCTTTTTTTTTCTAAGAGCTTTGAAAATCATTTAAATAAAACATTTGTAGCCCAAATTAACGTTCAGTAATGTTTTCTTGGTTAATACTGATATCAAGTTCCACTGACCATGCATAAAACATATTATTACCATTATAACTATTAATTATTATTGGTATTGATAATGTTTACTATTTAAGAATTCATGCAACATTTCCTGCATTGAAGCTTATTGTTGGCATTTTGCATTGCATAATGATGATTTATTGTCATGATATATTCATTATTATTACCATTATTGAAAGCTTGGTTAAACATATGGGCAATCATTTAAAGCTAGATAGGCGTGTCTTAACCATATAACAAACTTCGAAAACTGTCAACAATCACAACTTTTATATAATGCCATATATACATTATTACTGACCGAAAGTGATTACTTTCTGGCTAAGTGGCAACTGTATTATACCAACTCTTAACCTTAATCATCATTCACACCTCCCACCCATCTATGTAGTTACCGCTCATTCGGTGTCACATCTTAAGGTGTTTACTGTAGGCAGGTGTGACAATTGACAGGTCAAGCAGGTGGAAGAGCGCTGAATGAAGATTCTGTCACATGATTATGATATACACTGTGATAAAATTACAGTATTATATGCTTTTAATGATACCTTGTGGGGTGTGATAGCGATAAATATACTGCCTACCTGACCCAGGTGTTCTGGGCATAAATAATAATATATTATCGCTAAATAATCTTGTTATTTTATTAACTATTATGTGCTGTATTTACTACGCTTAAGGTTTTCGAAAAATAATTTTCTTGATCAAACTGACAAGTACATACATAGATTTTAGTACCACCTGTTATAGATAAGCCAGCAAACTTGGAGTATTTAGATTTTATGCCATAATCTAGAATGTTCTGGAATATTCTAAAACCATAATCTAGAATATTCTAGAATGCTCTAAATGAGGTAAACGATAATCGGTTGAAAAATAAACTGTTCTATCACCCTGTGGCTATCACCAAAATTTGAGACCATTCTAGATTAAAAAAACTTGCCATATTTCAACTTGCCGATATTTGAAGCTTCCTAAAGCCTTGTCTGAATTAAAACAAACTTTTAAACAAACGTAAAATTTATCTTACTTATCTTTGTGAATATTTGCAAACTTCATAAATCTTTTGAAAAATTGAGACTAATAATTATGAAATCAACAAAATTTCATCCGATCTACCTTTGTAATCTTTTTGTGGCTAGCAAAATATACTGTAGCCATGATTTTCATTTTGCTTATCATGTTCAGTCACATGGCATGGCAATGAAAGAAATTGCAGAAAAATGATTCTTGTCTTCACAAATTAAGCAAATTGCCAATGTTTTTCCACACAGCAGTTTGAGCTGAATATCACCGACGCAATTCTAAAAATATATTTGCTACCAGTTATTCAAATAAAAGAAAAATATGGTTGTTGAAAATTAATTACGTCCTTTATGGGAAGTCAGTGTCAAATATCGATTTAATTCTAATGATTATAGTAATTGTAATGATTAACAAACAGCAAAGAAGACAACTTCTCATCATAAACTTATGGTTGAAAAAAATGTAAGTGCATACAACTCCTCACTGATTATATCACAAAATAGACCAAGAAAAGCGGTAATACAAAACTATCTGGTAATGTTTATCAAATTAAATGAAATAATTAGACTCGCTTGACCTATTTATTTAGTGCTCAACTGTTTGCGAGATTGCGGAGCGTACGTTCTAGCATTGTCAATATTAGATTGACGACAGTGACATTTGGGTGAGATTCACTTCAATATATTTGTAACTGTAGCGTAATGTAAAGCATGAGAGTATTATCTCACTTCTTTGTCAAGTACAAAATATGATGCTTCTGTGTATGACAATAATATAATGAAATATAAGTGTAATGACTCAACTTACAGCCGATGGAGGAATATCTACAAGTACCTGATGTGAGTGATTGTAATGTGGTGAGTGTCTTGTGAGGTCTGACTGTAAGTACATAGATGTATTGTGATGTACTCATCCCCTCCTGCTCCCCCATCCTCTCCTGCCTCTAATACCCCTACCCCCTTCCCTCATCCCACTAGTGTTAGTCCACCTCTTTTTGTGATTACACCCCCTCCTGCACGGATTTATTGGTGAGTACACCCTGTGAAGGTCAAATAACACCCCGCCCCCACTTCCCACTAGACCTCCTTCCTCCCACCTTTGCAAACTCCTTAATCTAAGTTCCCACATCTGTTCCCTATCTTCTGCAATTTCAAACTCTAGCAGAACAAACACTATGCAAAAATTTAACTAGTAACTAGCAAATGCTCTTTTAAAGTTGTCTCCCCTATGGGGACACTACTCCTGCTTGCTAGATAACTTGAGGAACCGAGAACTAGAGTACTCAAGGAAAACTGTACCGAAGATGAGTTGGAGAACCAACAGTTATCTGGCACCTCAGGGAAGTAGCTCAATACAGTTTATAATGCACCTGCTTATTAACGACCAATAGGTTGCTGCTATTTCAACTATACCCTAACTCTATATAAATAAGACAAATTATCATTGTGATCAGTTGTTAGTTAGCTGTGATAAGTGAATGTTCACACTTTCTATTCTTATTCTATAAACTTTTTGAACGTTTGGTTAACTTGCACCATTGTATAGTGTCTGTCCTGTTGCCACTATTACATCTGGTGCTGATTAGTTGAAGTCAAGTCAAGGTCAGGTAGAGGTTGAAATGAAATTGACTTAAAGTCGAATTGACTCTGTTCTTGGCCGAGTTGGCTCTGAAGTTGAAATATTATTTCCTGAGTTAATTTAGACTGTGTTCCATTAAGTACAAGCTACCCTCGGCTGTACAGTGCCTTCCCCTCCACTAATACAATTGTACATTGGCTGGAGAACAAACTGAAAACCTCCGCAGAAGTATTAACAAAGTCTCTCAGCATAAATCAAACAGGGAATTATTCTGGTACATTGAACAATGTTTGATGGCTGAAGCTTTGAAATGGTTAGACTAAAAGTCAAGCAATGCATTGCTTTGGAAATGACTCGTCACCCTTCCAATCCGGCAAAAAAGTGAAGAGCTTTCAGCTTAACAGCTGTCATACTTGCAAATATGTCAGTGCTCTTAAAAATTACAGAAAATTAAAAACCATTTTATGCTGAAATATCAGTTGTTCATTGGCTGAGCTACTTTTCAAAGTTTTAAACAAAATAATTGTAGTATGAACAACCATAATACGTTCCATGGAGGGTTTTCGCCCAGTATGTTTCAGCCTTAAGTCATGGCTCGGAAATATTTCCAACCAACTCTTTGGCAGGAAAATCAAAGAGTTTATTTGTTGTTACAAAAGAGAAGACAACTCCATTGGCAAGGCTCTTTTTCCCATGGGTCAAGGTTGTTATTGAAGGCTTAGCCTGCAGTCTCATGTCACTTACATGCTTTCAAGTTTAAAATATTTTGTATATCTACTTTGATCTGTTACAAACAAAATGTGCATGATATAATTATTTACATAGGTTTCATAATTGTTTTTTTTTGTTATTGTAAAATCTATCCATTTTTGTTTTTTATTTTTTCATATTTGATCAATTCAGAAAGCCCTTTTCATTATCATTTCAAGTCTAATATTTTCACTTTTCAAATTTTTGGTCAACTTATTTGCTTGTATGGAGAGCGCCTTTCTTTTTCACTAGGTCCTAATTATCAGATCTTCTTTTTGTCAAATGACGGTCTCGCTAGACATGTGTTTGCTTGCTAATGTAAATCACGGTAGTTAACATTTAAACTGCTGAAAAATGTTGAAATTTGAGCACAACAAAGTTAATCTTAACTGAGGAATAAATAAACTTTGCAATTTACACAAACAGTGTTAATTCAAATGCATTGTTGTTTTTATAAACAAAATTTTTTCGCTCAAAATTTTAGCTGTATATATAGTACAAATGTTTTCAAATTATCTTTGCTAGGTAGCTAAAAACAACTACCAATATTCTTAAAAAAAAACTACCGGAAACATACACCACCTCTTGCAACTGGACTCTAAATGGCGCTTCCCATTAATTCCAATAAAAAAAAGATAACATGACAAAAAGTTTTATGATATTTGAAAAAATCCAATTTTGCAAAATTTTGAGTGCAGATAATTTTTATCATCTTCTACCAGTAAAAGAATGGTATGCTTACCTCCTGTACACAAAACAAACTGTTACAATGCCTTAGTGATTATTCTTTTATTTGTATTACTGTATTTATATGCTGTTGGTTTACACAAAAAAGCTGAAACTTAAAATAAAAAGAAACTCTTTAAATTGAATTAAATACAAAAAAGTTCTTGACAAATGTTAGGGAAAAATTCAGAAAACTATAATAGTGGAATCATGTACATGTACATAAATAATTGTATGGCACACAAAAAAGGAAACAAACGAACAAACAAACGAACAGACAAACTAACAAACAAGCGGACGAACGAACAAACAAACGAACGAACAAACAAACAATTAGACAGATATATCTCCTATTTACAGATATAGTTAGCTCATCATAAAGTGCTGCTCAGCTCTACCTTGTCCCCCGCACTCGACCATCTTCATCACTCATAGCTGCAACAGCATGGGATGTTTACCCAAAAGAGTTAACACAAATAAATATGCGTAGTCTTGTAAAAAAGTGCAAGCAAATTACTTTAGTTATCTTTTTACACGAAAGTGCGAAGACCTCGTAAAAAATCAACTATTAAACCAATTGTGAAAAAATTGTGTATTTATTGTAATATTACAACATTTTTATGTCGTATCTTTAAAAGCAAAATGCTTCAATACTTCTGGTCATTGCAGAGTGGCGCAATGCTTGTTTAGTAGAACCTGCAAGTGCTACATCCTCTGCATGTTATAACAAACAGGGAAAAGATGCTTATTTTTGGTAAAGGTAGTTTGTTTTGGGAGTTTTCTTCCCCAACTGCTTGATTGACTCATAGGATTTTCCAAGAGCACGAATACCCAATCAGCTTTTTCAAGTATCATTGCATTTACTAGAAGGTGCGTGATGAAAGTAGACGAGCTGCAATCATAAAAGGTAACAAATGTAGGTATCACATAACAATTTACCATATTTTTGAGTTTATGTTAAATAATGATTTGGTAGGCAAGTATAATGTACAGCTGACATTGTTATACAATCTCGTGCAAAAGGTAATATATTTGTGTTTATCAAATCGTTCAGGTAAACATCCAGGTGCTGACACAACTGTGAATGAAGATGGCAGAGGACGGAGGACAAGACAGAGCTGAGCAGGGGTTTGTGGTAAGTTACATACTATATAGATATACATACGGTGTTGGTTAATTCTTGGCTGTATCTGTTCATTCTATCTACATAAAATCAGTATCAATTATGAACCTAATCATAAATAAAACGTAATGGTGCACATGGAAGGACTTGACTCCAAAAACAAAGATGGAGTAATAGTATTTCCTGAAGAAGCTATTTGATAACTTTATTCATGTTTCTTATTAGCTAATAGAAAATCTCTGATTAAACCCTAATACATGTAAATGGGATCATAAAACTGTTATTGCAAGAAAGAGGTTCAAATTAAATAATTATTTTACACTTTATTTTAACAAATATCATTCTGCTTTACATATTCTCAGTGTGCTCAAATGGTTAAAAAGACGCATTTAAAACCAGCAGTTATCATAATGAAGGTTTTCAATATTTTAATAGGTTTGCCATCATCGGTTTGGCTTTCCAAGATTATTATACAAACAGCTTTACAACTTATTTAGCATGAGAGAAAGTAGGTTACAAATGTTAGGATTTTTTACTAACTATAGTTCAGCTCATGACATTTGAAGGTAGCGTTTGTAAACACTCGCTAGTGTCATTAACGATATGGTGTGTGTTTTGGTTGGCCTTCCATTGCAACAGAAGCTTTATCTGTCCTTTCTGCTGACTTTAATGAAGTCAGCAGAAATAGGCTGCCCAGTAGAGCTAGTAGCATATGTAAATGAGTACACTACATGTTTATAGATTACATTGCGAGTGTGTATTAGTTGCCTATCCCAGTGTTTGAGTTTTAAGTGTTCTTTTGTTCGCATAACTTGACCAGTAATTAGCTTTTCTCTCCCATTTTTTTCAACTAGTCATTGCTGTGTAGACTCTCATTTCAGGATTGTCTTTTGTTACACCTTTGAAAGCTTTATTAGGCCACAATTTTTTTTTATAGAACTGAGCTTGAATGAAAAGTTGTACGAATGAAGGAAAAGTTTGTTTGACTACAGCCGGTACACGGTTCAAATCGCATTTGCTTTGCTAATGGAAGTTGAAAAATGAATATTCCAACAACAACTTCGTGAATAATGAGAAGTTGAAAAATGAATATTCCAACAACAACTTCGCGAATAATGATTAACTCCCGTAGAATGACGCTTTTGGTGTTTTGACTCATTTACAATTAATTTTCTTTCAAAACCGTGTTTCACTGGTATCGGATAATAAGTTAGCAGTGAATAATAAGAAAGTTGGGAATTGTTGCTAGCTTGCTATACGCTTGTAGCGGATTTTTATGTCCACTACCTTTCGCTAGGGGGTTGTGCTGGCAGACGCGCCGTCTGTGCAGCCACAACAAGGCAGTCAGCCTCTTCAGGCCTGACAAGTGGTGGTCGACCTCAACCCAAAGGTGACCCTGTACCGAATTGGTACAACGCAGTGTTGCAAAGCGAGTGGCTAACTTTAACAACGGTAGCAAGGAGCCCTCGGCTCAGACATACACAGCATAGTTTTGTGTGTATAGACCATTTATTCATTACAGAATAACAGGTAAGACTGGCAATACAAAGCAAGAGAACACACTCTTGCCATATCAGTAAGTGCAATGATTATATGAGAAAACTTCTCCCTTTTATAGGCAGAGTTGTGGAAAATAACTGCCATGCACAGGAAGCATGGCAGGAAGTTATATGATACAAATGCACAATATAATATATATAGCAATGACATCGTCCAATAAGATGAGCTAGGTAGTTAAAACATCACTGGTGCCCATAAGTAAGAGGTGGAGTTCACAAGTAACTTGGCCAGTCATTGGTTAGTATTGTTCCTGGGAGTTACACAGCCTTGGGTCCACCGTCTCCTTTATCCAAGGGTAGTTATCTTTGGGAGGTGTCTTCTGAAGACTTTTAGGCTAGGTTACGTCATCCTGGCCATGGCGGCCATCTTGTTGCCGACTCGGGATAGCAACCCAGGGTCGGTATAGTGAATACTTAGTGCCAAAGTAATAATAATTACTTATGAGAGCAATATAATTGCCATAATAGATGCTGATCTTTGTCTGTCATAATCAGGGGAGGCATGCCTGTGGTAACCACCAACAGGGGGGCCTCTGCGCAGTAGTGGTCACTGTATGTAGTCAGTAAAATCCACCACACGCTCATCAAATCTTAAGATTCAAAAAATTAACCAAAACTAATATTTTTGGCTCAAAATCAACAAAACTCCACTTTTAATAATCAATCATCACTGAATATCAGATTTTGACGTATCCTCTTTTGACTGGCATTTTACCAATGTTGCGACTTCACCATCAAATCTATGCTAGAGTTGCAGGTGTTGCAATAAAAACACTGACTCATGTTTGAAATATAGACTGGAGATTACCATGGTAATAATTATATCTAGAGCTGCCAATTATACTACTCTGGCTAACTAGAAAGAAAAGTAAACACAAATTTTGCTGTACCTACTTTATCACAACTTTCCTTTGACTTTACACTTCAGAGTAGTATCCCAAAAGTGATGTGCAGTTTCTCTTCTCAGCTTTCATATAGAGTCTTCAACACAACCTGGTTGTACCATATTATGGCAGCTGTAATATTGAGCAGAAAATTAAACTTTACACCCTTTTCATATACGGGTAAACAAAGTCTTTTTTAAAAGTGTGATATCTGTCTTTTGTTCCACATGATCGGGTACTACTCAAGTAAACAAAAACAACAACAGATATATAACTTTTTGTTCTACTCAAAGTTGAAGCATTTTCATGCAGCTGAAATATTCTTTTAGGCAAATGAGCTTGCCAGTTTATACAGAAAGTTTTGTATTATTGCGACCATTACTTTAGCTATTTCACAGCTAGAGTACAGCTATTTAATACAATTTTTTAACTTGGAGTACAAATCTATTTTTCGACAGCCGTCTCACCATTAAAAAACTGTTGAGAAAAGTCTCTGTGGTAATTGCAGGGCGTGCCGCACAAGCAAGATTTTTGATGAATAACTCTATTGATACTTGGTGTTTTAGCAGGGGAAAAACTAACAAAACTGTTTCTAATGCATAAGCAATGTCCAGCAGTCGTTAATACTGACAGATTTTTAAAAGAAAAAACGTAATTTGTGTTAGTTTTATTAATCTTTTATTAAATAAACCATTCAACCAACATTCATTAAAACAAATAAATAATGAATGCTATTTCATCAAAGATATATGGCTTTTGTATCATCTATACATATACATATATTACTAATGGTGGTCAAATACCATTACCCTATGTCAACCCATTCTACTATCACCCCACTTTCTCCCCTTCCATCCCATCCTTTGCCTGCCCCTCTCCACTGTTCACCTACTGTTTCACTGTAATCTTGCGTTGCTTTACTCTTTTCATCTCTTTTCCTTTTTCACACTCTCTATCTGCTCAATTAAAAAGTACGCATGTATACAGCTAATTGTGACATTGTGTTTACTGGTGAGACCACTACCTTGCAGAAACAATGACATGAAAGGATGGTGCAATCTATGCTACTATGAGGAAGTAATGTGAGTCGTATACCAAACCGAATTGTTTGATTGACTCTCCCATCGTCACATATTAGAAAAGTGTAATTGTTTGTGATTCGCCTCCACCTACATTATTGAAAATATTAAACCTACAGTACAACATATAGTCAGTCTTTAATAACAAATGGCAGATTTAACCTGGCCATACATCAACTTAGTCCCAATAGAATGCTTTCACAGCAGCTTTCATTTCTATCAGCGAATTATTTTAGGTGTATTACACATTTGACACTCAAATTATACAAACCCCGTCATCTCAAACTGACTCGTTATTATTGAAAGATACCAATTCTACAAATATCTCTAATTTGCAAACGAATGGCAAACTTGTATCCCTACCATGCATCAGATTGTTGCAATGTAATTTTTTTTCTCCCAGTGGTACTCTTAGGTTTCAGTGTCCATTCATTTGGAATGACTGGACACTGAAACCTAAGAGTACCACTGGGTCTATATATATGTATATATATGTTTTTCTGTACCTTCTACGTATGTGTAATTTCCCTACACTGAGAGAGGGGAATATGCTGCGCAATTGCTCTATCACATGAATTTCATGTATGACGAGGGTTTAAATCTGATATTCATTCTGAAACCAGAGATATTTCTAGATATACTAGATTTCCTTTCTTACCAGTTTTCTGTATATTGCGGCAGATTTATACATACAAAGCAACGTGGCGAACCATACCCATGTGTACTGCCTTTATAGCAGGCTGTCTCTGTGGTTAAGAGCCACCCTCCTTTGCTGATAATTGCTGCAAAGAAGTGATTGGTGGTCGCAATTGACAGCAGTATCTTGTAATGGATTCCGGTCTGGTTACCACGGACATCCACTATTCTCAAGTACTCTGCCTCTCTCCAGAGGGGACACTGTACTGCTCGACAGTGACAACTGTGCAGGGTAACCTAATTACCCGGTAAGGCAAGAGCCCATGGCTCAGACAAACAATACAGCGTAGTGCTTGTGTAAGTGGCTATATTCTCAAAGACAAGGTGCTAGAGGGTGTTTAGTCCTCTAGGTTGGCAACATGAGAATGAATGCAAAGAGTAAGGCAAAAGTCATTCCTTTTATAGGAGAGCTCACAGGTATAAAACATATAACAGCTAGAGCGCAGGAAGTAAACAAGCAATTACAATCAGTTATATAAATAGGGAACCAATCAAACAATGCAATAAGGTTAAATAAGGGAGGTGCCAAGTGGCTAAGGGCGGAGTCCTGCCTCCTATTGTCCAATCAGCGGTCCTGCAGGGCTCTCAGGCTGTAGATAGAGTATGGTCCACTAAGTCGGTAATCCAAGGAAGGGTATTTCCTGTTCGTGACCTTGACTAAGTTCCTACATAGTTTTGGAGATCCTCTTCTATGTCGGCCATCTTGTGACGGCCCAGTACAGCTATACCGGGTCGGTAAGGGGTCAATACCGGCCCTGCAGGGGTCACTACCGGCCCTGCACACTATGCCACCGGCACAGTAAGACTTTCCACCCAAACAGCTGTGGGTTGAAGTCTAGCACATTGTCTCGCAGGGGTGGATAGTAAACATCCCGTTTCCTAACAACTTCCACCAAAATCTACCACAATATGACTGCTATTATCGCCAGCACTGGATACAATATAGCGTGATATTGACTTCTGAAAGGCTAGCACAAGATGGCCGCCTAACCTGAGAAACCTCAGAATAGCCCAAGAGACAAAAGAGACTCTATTGGTAACTACATTAGACCAAGAAGATTTGACACACAGACCATAGGCTAGGAAAGACCAGTAGTAATATATGAGCAGATCTCCCTACCAAGTGTTTTTTTGTGGATTTGATCTTGGAGTTTAGGCAATGGGTTACGACGTTGGATGAATTCGCCGAGTTTATATTGTATTTCATTTGAGGGGTACTTGAGTGGCATTTGAGTGGCATTTAAGTGGCATTTGAGTTTTGATTATTTTTTTTACTTAATTTGAACTCATATGGCAGCTAGATTTTGAATGTATGGCATTTAAGTTTTGATAATTGTTTTACATAACTCGAACTCATATGATATTTGGAGAGAGAGGAGAGAAGAACAAGGAGATATAACTACATTAAACCAATATATGATTATATACATTTATTACATAATAAGTAGGAAAATATCCTTGTATAATATACCTAGAGTTAGTAAATACTAAGTAATACAAAGCACTACAACTTGTAATGATAATTAATACATAATCTTTTTTACAATGTCATCATTGATGTACTTGATGTACTGATGTTATATCTTAGGAAGGAAGACTTCTGTTCTATGTACTTTTGATTCCATAATGAACTAAAATAAAAAGTTATGTATTAGCATAGGATAATTAAACAAAAATGAAAGTTATGTATTAGTATAGAATGGTTAAACAGAAAATTTAAAACAACTACAAACTTTTACTAAATAGTGTTTTTTTTATTAATTATTACCTTATCATCAAAAATTGACTGTTAATCAGATGTTTTTGTAGCTTGTCGTGCCTTACGTTGTTGAGTCCTTACCCTTCTAGCTTGTCTTTGAGCGGACTGTCGTTGCATGTTTCTTTTTTTTAGAGCAAGATCTTTACGAGCACACTCGATAGAAATTGGTGTGCTTACCTGTTCTAGTTGATATTGTCGTTGTTGTAATACATAATGTAATCTCTGAATGTCTGATGTAACTTCATTCCCTAAGAGCTTTAATGTTAGAAAAGATTCAGTTCGAAAATTATTTAGCTGTTTTATCAAGTCTTTCTGGATGAATTTACAATTGTTTGAGATAATTCGCACTCTCTCTTCAAGTTTTTTATTGCATAGGTTTTGTAGAAGTATCAAGTCCTCTCGAGTCAAAGGTTTAGGCTGAGTTTCTGATTCTGTGTTGTTAACTATTTCCATTTTTTGTGGTTGAATCTAAAAAAATACAGATAATTAATTTTTTTCAGTTGTTTTAGTATAATAAATAATGCATGAGTAAAAACTGTAATTTATTAAGTTTTTACCTTGATGCTCTCCTAATAGCTATAGTAGATGTTGCTTCTCAGTTAGCTGTTGTCGAACTGGATGCTTTCTGTGTGAAAACGATGGCTCTTATATAGCTAAAGTTGTACTGATTAAACCCTATGAACTTCATCTCGTGTCAATCTCTATGAATCAGCATCTTTTCACGCGAAGGAAAGTCAATGTTTTCGCGGGAATAAATGAATTATTTTTACGCGAATACAAACCACTGCTTTCGCGGGAATAAATAATTTATTTTCACGCGAATAGAAACCAATGCTTTCGCGGGAATAAATGATTTAATTTCCCGCGAATGAAAGTCAATGTTGCCGCGGGAATAAATACTTTATTTTCACGCGAATAGAAACCAATGCTTTCGCGGGAATAAATGATTTAATTTCCCGCGAATAAAAGTCAATGTTGTCGCGGGAATAAATAACTTATTTTCACGCGAATGGAAACCGTTGCTTTCGCGGGAGTAAATAGTTTATTTTCACGCGAATAGAAACCAATGCTTTCGCGGGAATAAATAATTTATTTTCACGCGAATGGAAACCATTGCTTTCGCGGGAATAAATGATTTTATTTCCCGCGGATGAAAGTCAATGTTGTCGCGGGAATAAATACTTTATTTTCACGCGAATACAAACCGTTGCTTTCGCGGGAATAAATAATTTATTTTCACGCGAATAGAAACCAATGCTTTCGCGGGAATAAATGATTTAATTTCCCGCGAATGAAAGTCAATGTTGTCGCGGGAATAAATACTTTATTTTCACGCGAATACAAACCGTTGCTTTCGCGGGAATACAAGTTTTATTTTCACGCGAATGGAATGTTGCTTTCGCGGGAGTAAATAATTTAATTACTCCCGCGAAAGCAACGGTTTCCATTCGCGTGAAAATAAAGTATTTATTCCCGCGAAAGCAACGGTTTGTATTCGCGTGAAAATAAAGTATTTATTCCCGCGACAACATTGACTTTCATTCGCGGGAAATGAAATCATTTATTCCCGCGAAAGCATTGGTTTGTATTCGCGTGAAAATAAATTATTTATTCCCGCGAAAGCAACGGTTTGTATTCGCGTGAAAATAAAGTATTTATTCCCGCGACAACATTGACTTTCATCCGCGGGAAATAAAATCATTTATTCCCGCAAAAGCATTGGTTTCTATTCGCGTGAAAATAAATTATTTATTCCCGCGAAAGCAACGCTTTGTATTCGCGTGAAAATAAAGTATTTATTCCCGCGACAACATTGACTTTCATTCGCGGGAAATAAAATCATTTATTCCCGCGAAAGCAATGGTTTCCATTCGCGTGAAACTAAAATATTTATTCCCGCAAAAGCATTGGTTTGTATTCGCGTGAAAATAATTCATTTATTCCCGCGAAAACATTGACTTTCCTTCGCGTGAAAAGATGCTGATTCATAGAGATTGACATAGATGGGGTTCATAGGCTTTAATCAGTACAACTTTAGCTATATAAGAGCCATCGTTTTCACACAGAAAGCATCCAGTTCTACAGCGGCTAACAGAGGAGCAACATCTACTACAGCTATTAGGAGAGCAACAAGGTAAGAAGCACTAAAATAATTATTTGTTTTTAATTAATTGAAACATCTAGGTTTTTGAATCTTAGTTTTTAAAAACAATCTTTTAATAAAACAATAATTTCAGTATATTTACATCATTAAACTAAGTTCTTTTACTTTTTGCAGGTATGATGACATCACACTCCAAAGCACTTCCTAAGCTCCATATTGAACCAACCACAGCTACCAACAACACTAACGCTATTTCCACTACAACCATCATTTCCACCACCAACGGCATTCACATTGATGATAGAAGATCCAATCCTAACACCTTTAATGATACATCTTCTCGCTCAAACACCAATACTCATGCTGATATAGCAATGAAACATCATGTAGTTTCAGCTGACTCTCCTTTGAGTCCCACACAGGACTACACATATCTGCATGAGAACAGTGAAGTCAAACGAACGGAGGATATCAAAAAACCGACAGTGACATTATCTCGAGCTTCAATTTCCTTTTTATTCAGCAACAGCAAGAATAATACCGTAAACAAACTTAGAGAGTTTGAATTGCTCGAGATGGGTGGAATAATGACAGGAGCTATGCAGAAAGGAATGTTGGAAATCGGAAATTTTGTGAGTTTGTTGGATTTACCAATTCCTACGATATTGGAGGTTTTCAATGTTAATTACGTTGAAGATTATGGTATATTGGACTATGAATATGTTTTAAAAAACAATCATCGAATTCGAGTCAAGTCACTGATTGACAAAGAACTTACGGTGGAGCTACAGGAACTTGATCCCGGCTCTTCACAAATCCTAGTGTACATGGGAAAGCTAGAAGAAAATCAACCGATCTGCGTATTGTAGGAGATAATCATCATCAAGGGCTAAAACAACGAGTTATAGCCAAAATCTTGAGAAAAAAATCATTGAAACAGTTGCAAGCATACTTTGATATCATCACTTTCGATAATATTCCTGTCAACACTCTTCTGACATTCACTAGACTTTCAGTTTGGAAAAATTTGAAGTCGAAGCAGCGAAAACGAAAACAAGATACATCGCCTTTACGTATCACTCACACTGTCACTTACAGATACATGATGAATGACGGATCTTTGATGACTGGGAAGATTGTTGTCCCTCCTGAGAATGTTTTGAAGATCAAAAATCATGAATGTGGTATGATCCACTATAAAAGTACGATGACAACTGAAAGCGGCACAAAGAAACACATTCTCACGATTCTGAGTGTTGAAGAAGCTTTGATGCTTCTATCTACTTCAAGTGAAAAAGAAGGAATAGCTTTCAGACTTTCTCTATTTGATGATGCTGAGCTGATGAAAAGTTATGATGATGATGTTGCTGCTGATGATGCTGCTGATGATGATGATGACGAGGATAACATTGATGCTTATACTGATGAAGAAGATGATAATATGACGGATGATGACTCTGAAAACAAAAAATTTGAGGAAAAAGATGAAGTTGTCGACAATGATAGTGAGAAAAGCAATGAAGATGACAATCACATTTCAAGCGAAGCTAGCAGGATTTCAATATCGGAAATTTAATTAAGGTATGTTAATCTTCACTAGTAATAAGTAACTACTAATAGCCGTATTTTTCACCATAGTATAATGTAGTTGTTATAACGACATCTATGTATGCTTTTAGATAGAATACGTGTACAAGTGAATGACCGTCGGCTCGCCAAATCTATCAGCAACGACTCATGAACATTAAATTATATATTATTTGTATTGTGCAATAATTTGTATATATTTAGTGTAATAAAGTATTTTATTCATATTTAACATTAGTAATTTAGCCAATTTGTAAAACTTTCGGGGTTACAACTCTAAAATGTTACAAAATTTCAATGTTCCGACACAAAAATAAATATTTCAAGTTATCGTCTCATTTTTCAAAAGTGTTAAGACAACTCCCATTCATAATTTCTAAACTTCGTTTTTGAAAAAATATGTAAAAGTTGTCGGCACATTGTGTCAAAATGGTAAGACAACTCCGCTTTTACACAAAAAAATTGTGAAAAATGTTTTATAATTTGTTTGAGAAACCAAAACAGTAGAAGACTTTTTACAACCACAAGCATTATACTTTAGGTTTTTTCAGTTTTGTGAATTGGGTGTTGATAGTTTGTCACGATATGACATAATAATTAAGTAATTATAGTCTTTTTCATAACAATGCTATAGATTCAGTAATACAGATGTGAAATTTACTGTTTCATCACTTGGATGCAGTATGAAGGTAGTTGATGTAATATTTATTTTGTAATATTATGCAAAGTAATACAGTAAGAATGAAGCGTATGGAGTTCTCAACCACAAAACAAATAAAAATAATGCATTAGGTAAACTAATGACAGAACAATTTTACATGAAGTGTATACATATGAATAAAGTATTCATAAAAACACAGACTATTGTCTGTATATATAATATATATATAGAGAGTATTTATAAAAAAACATCCTATTAACTATATATTTTGTGGTAAGAAATTATAAAATAGGATAGTTGCATAAAGCCTATTCCAGAGCCATGATAATATTAAAAAATATAGTGAAATAAAAATTTTAAAACTCACCTAAGAGTGCAGTTAATACAAGAATTTCTTCTTGAGAAAAATCTGAATTTTTTTGCATTTTCTGTCTAATAGATGCTAATTTCAATTTAACACAATCATTAAAACCCTTTTTTTTCAGTCCATCTTTTATATTCAAAATTAATTTAAGTGAAGTTATATCAATCTTTTGGCTTTGTTTTAAATCTACTTGAGTTTGTGGGTTATCTGTTGTATTAGATTCTAAAACACTGGTTTTTGGACTGCACTGTGAACTAGCAACAGAAATTAAGTCATTATTACTTTCTTCAGTTTCTGAAAAATCAGAATCTGAAGATATAAGTGCTCTCATTTTTTTACGCTGGGTTTTAAGTAAAAGCTTTCGATCTCCAGCAACCGGTTTTTTAGCTATTGCCAACCATTTACACCCTAATTCAAAATCTAAATCGATGTTTCCAGAAAAATAACCTTCTATTGGATAGAGATATACTAACATAAAATTTTTTGGAAAAGTAATGTTCATAACTAACTCAGAATATTTTTTATTAATAAATAAAACAAAATTATTATAACTAGCAATATCAACAACAAAAAACATTTTAGTTTTCAAAATACAAGTATGTTGCTGGAGTTCTCTCAAAGTTGTATGTGATTTTCCGCATAAACAATAAAAAATAAACAAGTGAGCAAAAAAATGTCTTGAAAGAACTCGGCCAGGCTCATGCATCTTCCCTAATTTAAACTTCTTACCACAAAATATACACGAAATACTGTCTTTTTTTTCTTTCAGTGTTTCGCTCAGCGTCTTTGTACAATACGATATCAATAATAACGTAAGCACTGAAAGAAAATACCTTGTGTTTTTGTTATCGATATCTACAAGCAAAATAAACAAATTCTCATTATATATATATAGATAACTGTCTTGAGTATGGTATATGTATATAAAGATAATGCATATCACTTACACTTGAAGCACTCCTTATCATCTTTTATTTCCCCATCTATAACACTTCTGCTTCTGTACTGCTCTAGCTGCAGGTTCTCTGCTTGAACTAAAATAGAAAATACGAATGTAATTATGTTAGTTTTTGAAAAAAATTTATTAAAATTGAATGAGTATGTAGTAAATAATATTTTTATCATACTTACATTCAAATGTGTGTCGATCATAGGAGAGAAAGGATTCATCTTTCCCTACATAGCATGCGCTTGCAATAAAGCGTGTAGATGTTTTCTCTATAAAAATAACGTAGTAAATGTAGAGTCGTTATTATTTTACCTACAGAAAAATTTACATTTTTCATAATACAGAAAAATACTTACTCATAGCAATATGCGTGGTAGGCTTGGTCTTTTTTGGCTTCTCCGTTTCCTTAAAACATTCTTCCAGCCACCTCATTGTTTCATCATCGGTAGAGCTTAATAAAACAATAAATCAAGATTGTGATTAATTAAAAACTCTATATAATACAGTTGAATAATAAAGTTTCAATAATATACTTACATGGCACTGAAATCTATTTCATCTATATTTAGTTCTAATGCATCATTTGAGGTTGTAGACCTACAAGTAATATATATATATATATATATACATTTGTATAAATTTATAAATGTAACTGCAACAAAATTGTAAAAGATAGTATAAATAACTTACTCATTTGTTGTAGGAATATTGCTAGCCATTTTTTGTAGTTTCGCAGACTAATACTTGAAATGAAGTACAAATGAAAACTGATACTGTTTAAAAAAATAGTTTCTCTTATATACAAAACATTGAAGTCATTTATCAAAATTAATTTGTAGACTGATTTTCTGATTATTACTATGATAAATGATATTGTTTTTTAAAAAAGTGGAAGACGATTAGGAAGTTGGTTAAAAAAATAGGAAGATAGAGATTAGATAGATTAATAAGCTTAACCACCACATACACCCCTGTAAACTGTCTTTCCATCTAGCTAAAATTTTTGAATGTAGAGCGTTGGATAAACAAATTTTACAACCTCTAGGTTGATACTCTTTTAAATATAACTAGCTAGGATGAAACTTACATTTCATTTGAATGACAACTCACATCCTTCAAACATATCTTTATAGCAACAATTTTCATATAGACACATCAACAGCAAAACATTGATGCAGTGTAGTTCCATCTTTATATCATCAGACAGTAAATTAATATGTGAGAGCTTCAATTATAGTTTACACCATTAAGTATGAGTTCGGAATGTAATAAAATACTTTACAGGTACTGATAGCATTTAATAACTAGTTCAATTGCAGTTTATTGATATACTCTACTATAACACACACTACCACAAACAATCATATAGACACATCATCAGCAAAACAATGATGTAGTGTAGCTCCATCTTTATATCATCAGACAGTAAATTAAAATGTGAGAGCTCCAATTATAGTTTACAACATTAAGTATAAGTTAGGAATGTAATAAACACTTTAAAGATATCTGATAGCATTTAAATATGTATATGTAACATATAACTCTTGATTTATTAGACAAAACAGCTTCCTAAAAATAGAAAATATACTATGTATGTTGATACATTATTTGTATTTCACACAAAAAACAATGAGATATTTTAAAAAAAGTAACAGTCTAACTAATAAAACAAGTGGATAAAGTCATGCTTTGCTCATGTTTTTCAGACGATAGCGGAGATAACTAGGATTAAAAGTAAAACCACAAATCCGTTTTGGTGGAAGGCTGTATCTGTATTAACTAATATGTAATGAAACAATAAAAAACAGGAGATAGATGCAATCAAGTTCTCTTCCTTTTTAGGTTGAATTCGACCTATAATTCCATCATCTATGGACGTTTGTTGTTTTGTTTTAAATAGAAATAGCATGATAATAAATAGTGCTTAGGTGTAATTAATGACTTTTCTCGAGCGACTTTATAACACTTGATATTAAAAAGATCAAAAACATATAGGATTAAGCGAGATGATGATTAATGTCTTTTCTGGAATGAGTTTATTAGTAAAATGACACTTGCGGGGCACTTGCGTTATATTATAATTAATTACTTTTTAAAAATGAACTGGTAACATTACGTCGACTGAAATAATACCTAAAACGTCTCGCATAAATTTTGATCTGACTGAAAATGGACTGAAAACCTTCAAGGTGCGTAAAAATTATCGTAACTCGCTATAGCGGATATTCTAAGAAATATTTATTTTCTCGTTGGTAACTTGACGTAAAATATTTTGTAACGGATGTCACACGATCTCAATCGATTTTTTTCAACTGAAACACTTAATTACTCGTAAACATTTGATACTCGCTTGATTTCTTTGATAACAGCAATATCCCAATTGTGTTTATCGTAAATATTTCAAAAACGGATATTGCGTGTTTCAGTTGGTTTTTCCTACTGAATCACTTAGTTACGCGTAAACATTTGAAAATTGTTTGAATTTTTCGTTGATAAAACATGTTGCAAGTATCTTTTAACAAATATTACCCAATTGTGTTTATTGTAAATATTTCAAAACGGATATTGTGTGTTTCAGTTGGTTTTTCCTACTGAATCACTTAGTTAATCGTAATTATTTTGAAAATTGTTTGATTTTTTCGTTGATAAAACATGTCGCAAGTATCTTTTAACAAATATTACCGTAATTTCAATCAGTTTTCTTTACTAGATTACTTAGTAACTCATCAACATTCATAATTGCTTTTATTAATAGTTGTTGCAAAAGCAATGTTGTATTTAAATAATATTACTTCAATTCCAACCAATTTCCTTACTGAATTACTTAATTACTCCCCAGTATTTCATAATTTCTTTCACTAATAATTACAAATTAATATTGTAAATATATAATGGAGTAGATATTAAATTGACACAAATTTTTTTCATATGAATTTAAAACTTAACTAATGTAGTTTTTTACCAAACATCAGTACATCAAAAACATTATTGTAAAGGAACAAACTATGCAATAACTGTTATTACTTTGTATTTATTACAAGTTGTAGTGCTTTGTATTACTTAGTATTTACTAACTCTAGCTATATTATATGGAGAGATTTTCTTTACTTATTATGTAATAAATGTATATAATCATATAATGATTCATTTTTAATCAATGTATTTATTCAATTTAGATATATCTCCTCTCTCTATGTAGATATAAATATACCCATAAATATGTACATAATCAACCATATGTACATGAATGTATAGAAAACTAAAAGATCTCTCTCATCTCTCTCTTTCTCTCTCTCAAGATACCATATGTATGTATGTATGTATGAATGCATTGATTGTCATCACAAGTTGTAGTGCTTTGTATTACTTAGTATTTACTGACTCTAGCTATATTATATAGGAAGATTTTCCATACTTATTATGTAATAAATGTATATAATCATATAATGATTCATTTTTGATCAATATATTTATTCAATGTAGATATATCTCTTCTCTCCTCTCTCCTCTCTCTCTCTTCCTCTCTCCTCTCTCTCTCTCTCCCTCTCTCCTCTCTCTCTTTCTTTCTCTCAAGATACCATATGTATGTATGTATACATTGATTGTCATTACAAGTTGTAGTGCTTTGTATTACTTAGTATTTACTGACTCTAGCTATATTATATAGGAAGATTTTCCCTACTTATTATGTAATCAATGTATATAATCATATAATGTTTCATTTTTGATCAATATAGTTATTCAATGTAGATAAAACTCCTCTCTCCTTTCTCTCTCCTCTCTCCTCTCTGTCTTCTCTCCCCTCTCTCTCAAGATGCCATATGAGTTCAAATTATGTGAAAAAAGTATCAAAACTTAAAAGCCATACATTCAAAATCTAGCTGGCATATGAGTTCAAATCAAGTAAAAAAATAATCAAAACTCAAATGCCACTTAAATGCCACTCAAATACCTCTCAAATGAAATACAATATAAACTCGGCGAATTCACCCAACGTCGTAACTCATTGCATAACCCCCAAGACCAGATCCACAAAAAAACACTTGGTAGGGAGATCTGCTCATATATTACTACTAAGACCTACAAACTTACCATGGGATGGGAGAGGTACACTAAAGCGATGCTACCCATTGACTCTGCCTGCTAGTCACTAGATGCCTCAACCTATTAAACACTTGCGCTTGTCATATGATTTGTTGCTATTGTTAACCTTATTTTACCATTCGGTAACAATCGTTTCACGCGTACTTGATTGGTTGTGCTATTTAATTAGGTATGTATCATTGGTTATGTTACTACACATGTTATACATATCATGTGATCAGATCTATATAAGGCGGAGTTATTTTTTTTTCATTGCTCACTGTTAACTCCTAGTGAATACTTGTACACTAGTATTATAGTCCTAGAAGGTTGTCTCTCTGGAGTTATGCAGAATGCAAATATATGCCAAATATATAAGCTACTATCTAGACTGGGTTCTATGTAGTAATTGAGTTATCTGCAAGTTGTCACTGGTCATAACGGCAGTAGCCACTCTGGAGAGAGGTATAATACTTGATCCTAGTGGCATTCTGTGGTTGACCAAACCAGATTGTACAACAAAATAAAAGATGTAATGATATAATGCAATAAGTTGTCACTCGTGAAAAACTAAAGTTGTTGAAACAAAAATTGTTACTACTTCCTAAATCATTGATCTTCTAGTAAGACAACCATATTATTTGCAAAAAAGCACAGCAAACTTTCTTCATGCAGACGCAAATATGCCTTTGAACAAAACAGCAGATGTAACAATGCTGTAGATCTCAGAGGAAGAGCTGAGGAGATTCCAAACAGCCTACAACTGTAATAAAGGAGGGATGTACAACTTGGATGAACAGGTGAATCACTTGATCAAGTTGGCTGATGGGTACTTTGACAGGTACAAGAACAGTGGAAACAAGAACCTATTTGATGCATTGAAGGTATAGAGTAGTGCCTACCTTTAGTTGCTAAATTACCTTGAGGTTTATTTTCATTGTTATTAGATAATTTCACATATCTCTTTCTTTGGGGTTTTTGCAAAATAGAAATCAAGTTATTACCTGCCATTTCACTTTAGCTATATAGCTACAACTTTGTTAAACTGTAGAGTAATTGAGAGTATTCGCGACCTGTTCGTCGAACAAAATTTAGAAAATGATAGGTGTTCGTAGTTCAATATGTCGCGTAAGCTACGGAATATTAGTTTAGAGCAACATAATATTCAATGAAATGTTATAGTTTACCAAACAAATCATAAAGAAGATAACTCCCAATTTTCAAAATATTCATGAAAGTAATAAAATTTGAACTGCTACAAACTGTAATAGTTTGTCAAGCTGCCCTTTAATTTAGTAAATCTTGAGCGCTTGCATTATTTTGATTTATTTTTCAAGGATATAAAACCGGTCTATGGAAATGAAAAAAGTCAACTCGCTCATTATTATTTATTTAGTGTTCAGTTTCATTCGCGACCTACAAACAATACAAATAAATACTTGCTGATTATTTTTTTTATTCAGTGAGCTACTTTTTGTTGACCCACGAGTTTCGAACAAAATGATGATTTATTGATTAAATTTATTGCCGGTCTGATTATTTTTATTGCAATGTGTTCGGCGAACGGAGGTAGCGAATACTCTCATTGATGAAATGCTATACAGCTGAATAAATCTATGTTTTAGGCACATGCCTTGTACAATTCAGTCGGATACAGATGCAAAAAAAATTCACAGTGGAGTGTCAAAGCATTTGAAGTTCAACAAGCGTATTGGAATGGTGAAGCAAGGCAGGACTTTGGAGAATCTGTGAAAATGACCAAAAAATTGACAGCCGAATTGCAGCAGATCAGATCTGATGTGCAGAGCATGCTAAGTTCTGAACAAGGCAGGGTTCAAAATTTTCTTGCTGCCTTGGAATCAAAAGAAGAACAAGCCGACGACATGAATAAATTTTGTGATGAGATGGCTGATATCTCTCTCGATTGCACGGATCAAATGATAAAGTTTTGTAGTCTTATATTTGAATACAGCACAAGCCTCTTGAATAAACCGCCACCTTGTGCATTTAATGTGATAGCATTGGGGTCAATTGCTAAAGGAGAGGCAACTCCATACTCAGACTTTGAGTTTTTGTTTCTTGTGGAAAAGAAAGATGAGACGACCATGGGTTACTTTGAGTGTCTGGCTATGACCTCATACTTCCTCATTGGCAACTTACGAGAAACACCCCTTGGAGCCATGGGGATTGCGGAACTACAAGATTGGTTTGAGGACAAGCAGAAATGTGGGTTTCACATCGACGGTTTGAAAGAAGGAGCAGGAAATATACCAACATCAAACACACCAGAAACTCTCAACTCAAACATCATGACACCTGATGAGTTGCTAATAAAGTACAAAACTTTGCTAGATCAGCCAGTGAGTGAGAATGCAAGAAGAGGAGATTTAACAGCAATGCTACAGTACACATCAACTGTCTTTTTTCATGGTCCAGCAGCAGAAAACTTGATAGATGCATTCCTAATGCAAAAAAGAGAGATGCCCAACAATGCTTCCAGGCAAATAATGAATCAAGAGATGTTTGTATCAGATGTAACCAAGTTTAATTTCAAACCAGGCTTGGATTTGATTGAAAAAGGATACATAGTGAATGCAAAAAGAGAGATATACAGATACCCTTCCATTCTTCTGTATGATATTTCAATTCTCGCAAACTTCCATGAAGCCAATTCATGGGAAACGTTGTCTAGCCTGAAAGGAAAAGGGGTGATTGCTGAATCTATTCACCACTCACTTTGTTTTCTTCTTTCTTGTGCCTGCTATGTCCGTCTCTCTGCCTACTTATTCCACCAGGCTTGTGATGACCGCATGTCTGTTTTGTCTAAGAACAAGCTTTCTGATGTTCATTCTCTTGAACCAAATGCATCGTCAAAAGAGATTGGAAAAAGATGGTACATGCCACAATCTTTCTTTGTCAGACACTGTGAACATTGCGTGCCTCTGAAGAATCATTTAGAAAACTGTAGCAGCCCTGGGATCATGCAACTACTACAAATGGAAATTGAGATCCCAAACTGGATAGTGAAGTTCCAAACACTTCACTGCTGTCACGAATGGGCAAACGCTTGGGAAATTTTTGAGGAGAACATAGGTGAACAAGTGCTTCAAGAAAATCCAATGCAAATGATACAAGAGTTCAAAAAATTGGTCGGTGAGGATTTCTCCAAACTCTGGTTTTGCATAAAAGCATTAATTTACTTGCTATTTCAAGATCGAAAGTACCTGGAAGTCCACAAATGTCTTACAACACTTTTGAATCATCTTACGAGTACCAGCAATTCCATTTGTACAAAAGAGAACCAGTTGATCAAGGCGGATATCATGGAGGAGCTTGGGTTGTGTTTCACCTACCAAAGTAAATATAGCAAAGCTGTAAAAGAGTACAAGCAATCACTTAAACTTCGCTCACGTTTTCTCGAAAAAAATGACCATCTTATTGGAAAAAGCAATCTTTGGCTTAGTAGATGCTATAGGATCATGAAAGATTTTGATAAAGCAAAAGAGCATGTGATGGCTGCTTTGCAAGTATACCACCAACTTGCATCTTGTACAACTCAGTATGATTATTATGGTGAACCCATACATACAAAACATGTGAAGCATGACTTGCAACAAGCGACAACACCAGAGGGATTACTGAATTGCATGAACAACTCCTCAGTTTTGCTTGGTAATGTGTTGTGGAATCTGGGCAACCTGTACTTGTCATTAAAGTACTACCAGCGTGCTTTTGATTATTTCACTGTGGCTCAAAGAATGTATGAGGAAGTTTACGGAGAACAGGCATGCCACAAAGACATCGCGGAAGGACTGTTTGCTTTAGGTTACTGTAGCGACATGTTGGGAGAATACACGTTGGCTGATAAATATCTTCGAAAAACTCTTTTGTTAATTACACAGTTTTATGATGCAAAACTCATCCGCGGTCTTAAAATGTTAGAAATGTTTAGCCCTGACACATACTATGAGAAGGTTGTTGATCATATATTCAAACTTCGAGGACTTGATGATGCACACCTTGAGAATGCAAATATTGGTCTGTTCATTGCTTTTCATTTAATCCACATGGGAAAGTTTGAGCTTGTTAAGAAATTAATAGATGATCTCACGGCAATGTACAGGAAGGCAGTTGACTATGATGAAAATGATGAAAATCTTGCAAGAGGAATCTCTCTCCTGGCAATAAACTACTGGAAATGGGGAAAACTTGAAAAAGCTTCAGTAAACTTTAAAAAAGCTTTGGCAATGTTGAACAACAATGAAGGGCAGTATGCAAACTTAGAGGCAGCCGAGACACTACAAAACATGGGACTCATGTACGCAAAGCTCAAGGACTACCCACAGGCTAGAGATTATCTCACACAATCCAGAGACCGATTCCTCAGCTGCTGTAAAGAGGATGACCACCCTAAAGTGGTGGAGGTGAAGAGACAACTTGCCAGTTTACCAACTCTTCCTTGCTAGATGTGGTGTAATACACAAGGTTTTCATAACTTGTTGGTAGTATCGACAAAAGCAGTCTCAGTTATTGAAAAGACAAGCTGTATTTTGGTCTTTTGTTAAATCACCTATATCATGTTAAAAGAGCTTTTTGTTCGTCATGCCTTACGCAATAACTCCTAGTGGAAAATATCTATTAGGCAAGTCCTTTCTAGTTTCCTAAAGCCGTATCAACGTTCTGATGCGTTTTTTGTTATTTCTGACTCCTTATAGAACTTTTTGCTGTAATGATACATACTGGGATGCATATTATATGGGAGCTGACATGTAATGCATCTTGATACTATTGTGTTTATATTAGCTTTTATACTTTGTCGGATCAACATTTGATGCTGTAACTGTTGCCAGACTAAAAGATAGACTGCAGCACCATTTAAAATTGTCACACATATACAATAATTTAGAATAAACTATCGGTTCGTGACAATGAGTTTGTTAGCTTGAATCTAGACTCACTCTTTTTCGCTGCAGAAGTCACTTTTTTTCTATTTTAATTTAACCTGTTGTTACTGTACTGACAAGCTATAAATTATACAACCTCAAACAGTTTATTGTGAATTAGCTTAAGGCTCTTGAGCATAAATAATGATGAAATCTTGGATTTAGCTGATTTTAGCACCATTATTAAAACTGGAATTGATGATTTAATAATGGTTGGTCTTGCGAGCACAAAATATTAGATACATAATAATTATTATGCATCTAATACTTTGTGCTCGCAAGACCAACATCTTAAAAACATGCTTTCAGGTGTAGAATGCAGGTATGATTTGGATACTAACTGTAGCTATAGCTAATCAACCATTTTACTAGTGTATGCTTACCACATGACACTAATTGCTAGCGATATAGTAGGGAAGCAACTTCACACACAATGCCGATAACTCATAAATAGAGGTATTTTTAGTATGTAAATCACACGGAAACACTTAACAAGTTTGAATGTAATCCTCAGGGTTTGTTGTGACAACACAATACTGTCACCATTTCAAAAATCACGCAAATCAGTCACTATCAACTTATTTATGCATGAAAACTCCAGTGGACTTGAGTGTTCCCACTGCCTATCCACTAGTCAGCTAAAGCAGGCAGACACCTTGTCTGTTGAAACAGCAACTCAGTCAGCCCCTGCAGGCATAAATACATTCTATCTCTTACCTACAGAGAGGACATCGGGCCGGTATGGCTCAAACAAATGCAGTAAAGGAGTTACTTCCGCCCCTCAACTTACGTGCGTTCTCAGCTCAGGCGTATAAATCAGTGCTTATAGGGTTATACATACAGTTATCTTATACAAGTCTCAGTATAAGAGCCAATGCAAGTGGCACACAACAGCAGTAATAAACAACCAACTAGGCATAAGCTCAGCCCTTTTACGGGCCAAGTGACAGGAAGCTTACAGGAAGTTATTGGCCTACATAGTGAGTGGACAATCATACAAAACATAAAATATAGGTGAGCAAATACAACAACAGATTACTAACACTATCCAGTGAGATACCATGCATAAGTTTTCAATACAGCTGGCACCCAGAATTTAGGGGGGGGGGGGGGGGGCGGGGTTACTGAGTCACTATCCAATATAAAGTGATGTTAGAGCTCCCTATATCTTTTGGTAGGCTCTTGATCTTTAGGAAGCCTTGGGCTCTATTTATTTGCAACTGGAGCAATCAGCAACCAGTTCGATGTCGGCCCAGGATATCTTCCCAGGGCTGGTACTGTGCCCGTATTGTGGCGGTACTGTGTCGGTATTGCTGCGTATACATAATAACAAACTACGGCAATATTTTTCACTACCGCCTCATTTCTTAGGCCTGTGCCAGTGTTAATGCAAGTGTGTTTGATGCCAAGTGCCACCAGAGACACACCCTTAGCACACTGGCTACAACAAGAGTTCGTTAAAACCCACTACACAACTCTCGGATTTGTAGATAACTCAGGTGATTTAAGAGCCTTACACAAATATTTTAAAATTCTCAGGGTGGGGTAAGGGTCACTGCAACACAACCAAATGGGCCAAAGGCTATTTAAAGGCATTAAAACTCAACTAGCCTACTGTATCTGCCTTACATGGCCATATTTATTATACTAACCAATCATAGGAGCTCTCCTCCTGGTTTTTGAATGTAAACTGCTCTTTGGTTGCTGTTCGTGTAAGGGAAGATTAACCATGATAAGACAACTACTACAAATGAAAACCAAGGTAGAAATGACAGCATCGCTTAGGTGTTATCAAACCTAATACAGTGAGATTTTTGTTCCAATCTAAGGAGCATATTAGATGCTGAAAAACACCAATTTATGGTAATACAAAAAACTCTTTCAGAGCTATTGTTCATAGAATTGTACTTGCTGTTAATGGTATTCAAAAAAGTTATTTTAGCCAACCACAAAGTCAGCTAATGATGCTGTGATTGAAAATGCAGACCATTGCTTTACAATGATATTGTAATGGATTCCGGTCTGGTTACCACGAACATCCACTATGCTCCAGTATTGTACCTCTCTATAGAGGGGACACTGTACTGCTCGACAGTGACAATTATGTTCAGGCAACCGAATTACCCGGTATAGCAAGAGCCTATGGCTCAGACAAACAATACAGCGTAGTGCTTGTGCAAGTGGCTATATTCTCAAGACAAAGTCCTGAGGGTAATGATTCCTCTAGGGTGTTTGTGGCAAGACATGAAAATGAATGTAATGATTATGGCAAAAGTCTCTCCTTTTATAGGAGAGTGCACAGGAACTTGATTAGCGTAAAGTATATAACAATAAAAGCACAGGAAGTTATCTAGCCAATGCAATGAATTATATAAATAACTAACCGATCATACAATCAATAAGGGTTAAATAAATAATGCGCCAAGTGGCTAACGGCGGAGTCCTGTCTCCTACTGTCCAATCAGACTGTCCTACAGGGTTCCAAGGCTCTAGATAGCTTGTGGTCCTGGTTACCGCAGATGTTAAGGTAGGTAGCTTCGGTTCCTGGCTTGGTGGAAAGTCCTAGCTGGTTTCGAAAGTCCTCAGCTATGGCAGCCATCTTATACCGGCCCTGAGTCAGCATACTGGCCCTGTAGAGGTCACTACCGACCCTGTAGAGGTCACTACCGGCCCTGTACCGGCCCTGTAGAGGTCACTACCGGCCCTGTATACTGTGCTACCGACACAGTATGGCTTTGCTACTGGCACAGCATCATACCGATGGCTGTAGGTGCATTGCCAGCGCACTGAGTGGAGAAATGGTGTAGCAAACTCCCAGTTTACTATGAACATTCACTAAAATCTACCATAATATCCATGCATACACATGTATATACTGACTGATGCACGGCACGGCAGTGTATATATATATGTAATTTTGATTGGTATCAATATCACTCTTTAAAAATGTTTTTCATAATGTGCCAAAAAAGAAAATTTATGCAGATGCGGTGTATTCAATACAGTTATTCATTGGTGTTCAAAAGATATTTAAATGACGCTTAATACAAAACAGGCATCATATTTTCTTCTCTCAGAGGTGAAGAGAGCTGGTTGAATGTGTTAGCTACTGTAGATTGAATAATGCATTGTGGGAATTGAAATGGCAATTATTACTTGTGGTGTTATCAACAGAAATAAAGCTATAAAATTCGTTTTCGAAACTTTTGAAATCAGCTATTTTTAGATTTTTTTTAAATCTAACCGCAATCTCATCATTCATTTTTTTGTGACATTCCGCAATCATTTTGTGGACAGCATCAACATACGAAACTCCTTCCAGGAATCCAGTTTGTAAGTTATATAAAAGTTTATAATTATTTAATTGAGACTTGAGGCACTTGTTAATGTGTTTTTCAAAAATCTTGGGCAGAACTTGCAAAATTGAAATTGGACTATAGTTAGATGAATTTGTAAGGTTTCCATTTTTAAAAACTGTTGTCAATCTAGCAGTTTTCCAGGTGATTGGAAAAGTCCCAGGAACTATAACTCTATTGAATATATTGGTTAAAATAGAAACTTTGCATGGGATGGTTTGCCTCAACACTTTATTGCGCTTCCATCTAAACCTGCATATTTTGAGGTACAAGACAATATCAGTTGAGCGAATGGGATAATATTAAAGCCATATGTTAAGTTAGATATTTGTGTGTCAGGGACAAGCGAATTATCACGTAAGTGCCTTTCAATATGCTTTTGGGATAAGCAAGCAGGATCAGTAAAAGGAGTAAGATAAGCGAGCAGATCTCTAAAATATGTGGGAAACCTGATACTCATAATCTATGATTGTCTGCAATATGATGTGGACATGCTACAATTGCATGATTCCAAAAAATGTTATATACCTACAGTAGTGAGGTCTAATGTTTCCTGTTATAATGTAATATAATTATGTTTATCCACCCCTTACAGTTAGTGTCTCATTTTTCCTGTCTCCCCCTAGGCCACTGAGTCCCCTATTGATGTCCCCCAAAATTCCACTTAACTCCACTTCCTCTCTTACAACCCTTCCAAATTGCCAGTCTTTGCCTAGGAACCACATAATAAAACTTCACCCTACAGAAACCAGAGTTGTCTGTTCAGCACACCACACCACCACACCAAAGCACACTACACCACAGCACACCATACCAGTGAAGAGATATGTGAACAAGTATATAACAGTCATCCAGTCAGGGTAATACTGAATTCGGAGTAATCCCGATCCTGTCTCTTGAGCTATATAATGGCTAGAATGAATTTGGGTAAGATTCCCTCCAATTATTTCGGAGAACCATGTGTAAGATATAATGAAGAGAACACTGAGATGAAGGACCACAGACTAAGGAGCTTGCCTTACCATATATGGACTTGAGAGCAGAAAACAAACCAAATCTGACCTTACAACCTGTGGCCCAATTGCCGGTTGTCGGGCAATCTTCAGCTCCCTTGGCATGCTGGACCAGGCATACATGTTGGGCAAACACAAACAAACAAACAAATAAATGTACATTCGAATGAACGAACAAAAAAAACAACAAGCAAAACACAACAAACGATTAGACAGGTATTTTCCCGTTTACCGATATAGGTAACTTACCATAAACTACTCTTCAGCTACAGCTTTTCCTCCACCTTCTGCAATCTCTATCACTCCCAAATGTAACAGCACTGAGATATTTACCTGAAATAATTGATGCAAATGGATATAGTCAAGTAAAATTTTAGTAACAAAATTCTTGTCACTTTGCTTTTCTGCTTTAATGTTTCCATCCGAAATAAATAATCAAATTTAGATGTACAAGTCGTCATTGTAAACTGTTTCACCCAGCTCTCTGGAGAACTAGTAAATGACCACAGCATTGCATTTATCTGTGTTAAAGTTTTCACATTGCTATAATCATGTTCTTTCACTCCAACCCTGAACTTCTAAGTAATTCAATTTTTTTATAACGAAGAGCACAATTTTGTAAAAATACTCGAATAATAAGCAGCAGTCCATGCAGGTAAGGCTGCAACTAAAGGGAGTTACATATACCTCCAGAACCGAATGAACAAAATAACCATTTTTCAGAAAGAGAATAACTCCAAATTTGTTACAAAGTAATAGTTTACAGAGAAAACAACTCTATTAAAAATATTGGTGTTCGCCGTAATGTTAACATATAACCCTTTCTTTGGAAAAAAATCAGTGAGACATTCTACAGCTGTATGTGTTTGGAAAAAGATGACCACAGTTACCATTATTTTGATTCTAACACCAGTAGAGACACAACAATTTTAAACGTAAATTATTCGAAAAAAAAAATAAAACACAAAATCATCAGTTGCTGAATATTTTCAATCTTGTTTGAAAGTCTTTCGATGCCAGTGTAGACGACTTCAACATCTCTTCAACTCTTCAATCTACCATTAACTGTATTAATGAACATTCTATCTAACTTGACCTCAACTTGACCTATGCACAACTTCCCACAACTTCGCAAACCAACTACCAGACGTAACCATGGCCACTGGCCATACAGAGTAGGGTATTGTTAAAGTTAATCAATGTATAATAAGCCTTATGATACAAAAGTACAGTTTATGAGTTTATGACATCTGACTTGTCTTTAGTAGCCAATTACATCCATAACTATCGCTAACTATCACATTTTTTTCAGTAGATTTATCTTAGACTTACAGTTCTGGTGCTGGATATTGGGCTGCATTTTAGGAGTTGTGTCCCCACGGTTGACAACTCGGGTGTAATTGAAGAAAGTTTCCATCACTGCTTGACTGGGAAAAAGGAGAGTTTCTTTAAACTATGAGGCTGAAATTTGAATGCTTAGAAAGGAAATGGTTGGGGTTTCGATGGGTTAAATTGGGGAGGCCTAGGGAAGGGGGGTGGGGAGGGGAGGAGTTGTAGCACACTATTTACTGAAAATATAAGTGACTTGGGCAATCATAATAAGGTAGAAGAGACTGGCCTGGCCATTTTTGAAGAGAGAAGATATCTTGGGGAGAGGAGAGAGTGACAGGGGTGCAGCCCAGACAAGGAATAAAGGAGTGTAGACAGAGTTAGTTGGCTGCCAAATTTCACCACACTGGAGATAATAACTACTGGTTTTCATCAACTTTCATTTCAAACAATTGCTAGCAAAAGGTCGTCTGAGGGACTATAAGAAAATATGATTTCATCAAAAATATAAGTAATTATATGCATCAAAGTTTTCCATAAAATTGTTTATACATATAATCTTGCTGTGAGTTTGGATAAAGAGATTCTCGCCAAACCACAAACAATTATAAGATTTCATCAAGACTAAACTTCTTAAGAGTACTGCTAGTGATATTAAATTATAGTGATGTAGTGTTAATGATTGTAATATCATGTCCGACTATTGCTAGAGTCAACTATATCAATCAAATATTGTCGTGTAGTCGGTGGGCACACACTGCTATGTTGTATAACGTGACACCCTGTAGCAGTTAGTCTGTCCTAAGGCTGCACCGTTGTACGGTTGTTTTCGGTGTGATCGATTATTCACAGCCTCTGCCCTGTTCGATTTGGAGTGGTGTCTACTCTTTATTGTATATGAATAAGTAATACAAATTACTACAACTTGTAATGTCAACCAATACATTATCTTCACTTTCACAATATCATCTTCTTTGATGTGTTGATGATACATCTTAGGGAGGAAGACCTTTATTTTATGCACTTTTAATGTTGTAATGGACTAAAATAAAAAGTTATGTATTAGTATAGGATGATTAAACAGAAATGTAAAACAACTACAAACTCTTACTAAATAGTATTTTTTTATTAATTATTACCTTATCATCAAAAAATTGACTGTTAATCGGATGTTTTTGTAGCTCGTCGTGCCTTACGTTGTTGAGTCCTTACCCTTCTAGCTTGTCTTTGAGCGGACTGTCGCTGTATGTTTTTTCTTTTTAGAGCAAGCTCTTCACAAGCATGCTCGATAGAAATTGGTGTGTTTACCTGCTCTAGTTGATGTTGTCGTTGTTGTAATAGATAATGTAACCTCTGAATGTCCGATGTGACATCGTTCCCTAAGAGCTTTAATGTTAAAAAAGCGTCAGTTCGAAAACTATTTAGCTGTTCTATCAAGTCTTTCTGTATGAATTTACAATTGTTTGAGATAATTCGCACTTTCTCTTCAATTTTTTTTATTGCATATGCTTTTTAGAAGCATCAAGTCCTCTTGAGTCAGAGGTTTAGGCTGAGTTTCTGATTCTGTGTTGTTAACTATTTCCATTTTTTGTGGCTGAATCTAAAAAAAATACAGATGATTGACTTTTCATTTGTTTTAGTATAATAAATAATGTATGAGTAAAAAACTGTAATTTATCAAGTTTTACCTTGATGCTCTCCTAGTAGCTGTAGTAGATGTTGCTTCTCCGCTAGCTGTTGTAGAACTGGATGCTTTCTGTGTGAAAACAGTGGCTCTTATATAGCTAAAGTTGCACTGATTAAACCCTATGAACACCATCTCGTGTCAATCTCTATGAATCAGCATTTTTTCACGCGAAGGAAAACCAATGCTTTCTCGGGAATAAAATAATTATTTTCACGCGAATAGAACCTGAAAAACAATCTCATTTTTCACGCGAATAGCACTGAATAAAAATTTAGTTTTTCACGCGAATGCAAAAAAATCGTTATTTGAATCAAATATTCCCGCAAAAGCCTTGTTTTTTACTCGTGTGAAAATAACTGTTTTATTCCCGCAAAAGCCTTGGTTTTCCTTCGCGCGAAAATAATTGTTTTATTCCCGCGAAAACATTGGTTTTCCTTCGCGTGAAAATAAATGTTTTATTCCCGCGAAAGCCTTGGTTTTCCTTCGCGCGAAAATAATTGTTTTGTTCCCGCGAAAACATTGGTTTTCCTTCGCGTGAAAATTATTTTTTTATTCTTGCAAAAGCAACGGTTTCTATTCGGGTGAAAATGAATTATTTATTAACGCGAAAACATTGGTTTTTATTCGCGTGAAAATAAATTATTTATTCCCGCAAAAGCATTGGTTTGTATTTGCGTGAAAATAAAATTTTTATTCTTGCGAAAGCAACAGTTTCTATTCGTGTGAAAATAAATTATTTATTCCCGCGAAAACATTGGTTTTTATTCGCGTGAAAATAAAATTTTTATTCCCGCGAAAGCAACGGTTTCCATTCGCATGAAAATAAATTATTTATTCCCGCGAAAACATTGGTTTTTATTCGCGTGAAAATAAATTATTTATTCCCGCGAAAGCATTGGTTGTTATTCGTGTGAAAATAAATGGTGTATTCCCGCAAAAGCATTGGATTTCCTTCGCGTGAAAATAAGTGTTTTATTCTCGCGAAAGGATCGGTTTGTATTCGCGTGAAAATAAATTGTTTATTCCCGCGAAAGCATTGGTTTGTATTCGCGTGAAAATAATTTATTTATTCCCGTGAAAGCATTGAATTTCTTTCGCGTGAAAAAATGCTGATTCATAGAGGTTGACACGAGATGGTGTTCATAGGGTTTAATCAGTGCAACTTTAGCTATATAAGAGCCACTGTTTTCACACAGAAAGCATCCAGTTCTACAACGGCTAGCGGAGAAGCGACATCTACTACAGCTACTAGGAGAGCATCAAGGTAAGAAGTGCTAAAATAATTATTTGTCTTTAGTTAATTGAATCATCTAGTTTTTTTGAACCCTAGTTTTTAAAAAAACAGTCTTTTAATAAAACAATAATACTTTCAGTATATTAACATCATTGTTTTTTTAAAAAAACAATAATAATTTCAGTATATTTACATCATTAAACTAAGTTCTTTTACTTTTTTTGCAGGTATGATGACGTCACACTCCAAACCACTTCCTAAGCTCCATATTGAACCAACTACAATTACCAACGACATCGATACTATCTCCACTACAACCACCAATTCCACCCCCAACAGCATTCACATTGATGATAGAAGACCCAATACTAACACCTTTAATGATACATCTTCCTTCTCAAACATCAACACTCCTACCGCTATAGCAATGAAACACCATGTAGTTTCAGCTGATTCTCCTTTGAGCCCCACACCGGACTACACATATCTGCATGAAAAAAGTGAAGTCAAACGAACAGAGGATAACAAAAAACCGACAGCAACATTATCTCGAGCTTCAATTTCCTTTTTATTCAGCAAAACCAAGAATAATACCATAAACAAACTTAGAGAGTTCGAATTGCTCGAGATGGCGGGAACAATGACAGGAGCTATGCAGAAAGGGATGTTGGAAATCGGAAATTTTGTGAGTCTGACAGATTTACCAATTCCTACGATATTGGAGGTTTTCGATGTCAATTACGTTGAAGATTATGGTATCTTGGATTATGAATACGTTTTAACAAACGATCATCGAATTCGAGTCAAGTCGCTGATTGACAAAGAGCTTATGGTGGAGCTACAGGAACTCGATCACCGCTCTTCACATACCCCAGTGTACATGGGAAAGCTAGAAGAAAATCAACCCGATCTTCGTATTGTAGGAGGTAATCATCACCAAGGGCTAGAACAACAACGAGCTATAGCCAAAAACTTGAGAAACAAATCATTGAAACAATTGCATGCGTACTTTGATATCATCACTTTCGATAATATTCCTGCCAACACTCTTCTGACATTCACTAGACTCTCAGTTTGGAAAAATTTGAAGTTGAAGCAACAAAAACGAAAACAAGACACATCACCTCTACGTATCACTCACACTGTCACTTACAGATACATGGCGAATGACGGATCTTTGATGACTGGAAAGATTGTCGTCCCTCCTGAGAACGTTTTGAAGATCAAAAATCATGAATGTGGTATGATTCACTATAAAAGCACGATGTCAACTCAAAGTGGTACAAAGAAACACATTCTCACGATTCTGGGTGTTGAAGAAGCTTTAATGCTCCTATCTACTTCAAGTGAAAAAGAAGGAATGGCTTTCAGAATTTCCCTATTTGATGATGCTGAGCGGATGAAAAGTCATGATGATGATAACATTGATGCTTATACTGATGACGAAGAAGATGATAATATGACGAATGATGGCTCTGAAAACAAAAACTTTGAGGAAAAAGATGAAGTTGTCAACAATGATAGTGAGAAAAGCGATGAAGATAACAATCACATTTCAAGCGAAGCTAACCAGGATTTTGATATCAGAAATTTAATTAAGGTATGTGAATCTTCACTAGTAATAAGCAACTACTATTAACCATATTTTTCACCATAGTACGATGTAGTTGTTATAACGACGTCTATGTATGCTTTTAGATAGAATACGTGTACAAGTGAGTGACTGATGACTCGCCAAATCTATCAGCGACAACTCATGAACATTAAATTATATATTATTTGTATTGTGCAATAATTTGTATATATTTAGCATAATAAAGTATTTTTATTTATATTTAACATCGGGAATTTAGTCAATTTGTAAAACTTTTAGGCTTACAACTCTGAAAATATTACAAAATTTCAATGTTCCGACACAAAAATAAATATTTAAAGTTATCGTCACATTTTTCAAAAATGTTAAGACAACTTCCATTTATAATTTCTAGGTTTCGTTTTGAAAAATATTTAAAAGTTGTCGGCACATTTTGTCAAAATGGTAAGACAACTCCGCTTTTAAAAAAATTGTGAAAATGTTTTATAATTTGTTTGAAAACCAAGACAGTAGAAGACTTTTTTACAACCGCAAGCATTATACTCTAGGATTTACAGTTTTGTGAATTGGGTGCTGATAGTTTTTCATGATATGACACGATAATTACGTAATTATAGCCTTTTTCATAACAATGTTATAGATTCAGCAATACAGATGTGAAACTTGCTCTGTTTCATATCTTGGTTGTGTTATGAAGCCAAATAACGTAATATTTATTTTGCAATATTATACAAAGTATAAATAAATACAGTAAGAATGAAACGTGTAGGAGTTCTCAACAACAAAACGAATAAAATAATGCATTAGGTAAACTAATGACAGAACATTTTTTACATGAAATGTATACAAACATGTGATAATACAAATGAATAGAGTATTCATAAAAACACAGCCTATTGTCTGTATAGATAATATATATATAGAGTATTTATAAAAAAAACAACTTATTAACTATATATTCTGTGGTAAGAGATTATAAAATAGGACAGTTGCATAAAGCCTATTCCAGAGCCATGATAATACTAAAAAATATAGTGAAATAAAAAATTTAAAATTCTCCTAACAGTGCAGTTAATACAAGAATTTCTTCTTGAGAAAAATCTGAATTTTTTTTGCATTTTTTGTCTAATAGACGCTAATTTCAATTTAACACAGTCATTAAAACCTTTTTTTTCAGTCCATCTTTTATATTCAAAATTAATTTAACTGAACTTAAATCAATTTTCTTATTATCAATGTTTTGGCTTTCTTGTAAATCTACTTGAGTTTGAGGATTATCTGTTACGGTATTAAATTCTAAAACACTGGTTTTTGGACTGCACTGTGCACTAGCATCAGAAGTTAATTCATTATTACTTTCTTCAGTTTCTGAAAGATCAGAATCTGAAGATATAAGAGCTCTCATTCTTTTCAATTTTTTAAACTGGTTTTTAAGCAAAATCCATAGATCTCCAACAGCCGGTTTTTTAGCTATCGCCAACCATTTACCCCCTAATTCAAAATCTAAATCGATGTTTTCAGAAAAATGACCTTCTATTGGATAGAGATATACTAACGCAAATCTTTTTGGAAAAGTGACATTCATAACTAATTCAGAATACTTTTTATTAATAAATAAAACAAAATTATTGTAACTAGCGATATCAACAATAAAAATCAAAATACAACTATGTTGCTGGAGATCTCTGAAAGTTGTATGAGATTTTCCGCATAAACAATAAAAAATGAACAAGTGAGCAAAAAATGTCTTGAAAGAACTCGGCCAGGCTCATGCAACTCTCCTAATTTAAACTTCTTACCACAAAATATGCATGAAATGTTGTTCTTTTTTCCTTCCAGTGCTTTGCTCAGCAGATTTGAACAATATGCCACCAGCATCATTGAAAGCACTGAAAGGAAACACTTTGACTTCTTGTTATCAATATCTACAAACAAAATAAACAAATTCTCATTATATATAGATAACCTTCTTGACTATAGTATATGTATATAAAGATAGTGCATATCACATACACTTGAAGCAGTCTATATCTTCTTTTACATCTCCATCTATAAGGCTCATTTGCCTATATTTATTCAATTGCAGGTTCTCTGCTTGAACTAAAATAGAAAATACGAGTGTTGTTATGTTATTTTGAAATTTTTTTATTAAATTTGAATGAGTATGTAGTAAATAATATTTTCATCATACTTACATTCAAATGTGTGGCGGTCATAGTAAAGAAAGGTTTCATCCCTCCCAACGCATTGACCGCTTCCAATGAAGCGTGTAGATGTTTTTTCTACAAAAAAATAATGAAGTAAGTGTAGAGTCATTATTATTTTACCTACAGGTAAATTTACATAGTTTATAAAACAAAAAAATACTTAGTAATAGCAATATGTGCGGTAGCACTGGTCTTTTTTGCCTTCTCTCCCTTATCTTCACTAAAACATTCTTCTATCATTCTCAGCGTTTCCTCATCGGTAGAGCTTAATAAAACAATAAATCAAAATTGTGATTAATTAAAAACTCTATATAATGCATTTGAATAATAAAGTCTCAATAATATACTTACATAGTGCTGAAATCTATTTCATCTATATTCACATGTTTTAATATCCCCTCATTTGAGGTTGTAGACCTACAAGTAATATATATATAGATATACGTTTGTATAAACTTATAAATGTAACTGCAACAACAGGGCTGTAGTTTAGAAAATCTGCCTGGGACAGCCAAAATATGTACAACTCAAAAGCGCGCAGTGCTTTCGCCGACGAAGTGTAGCTTCGAAGCCATCCGGCCTGGGGCGGGACGCTGCAAGCCCCCCAAAGGGGACAGGGTGACCCGGGCCGCCAACGCATTTTAAGGCTCTATATTTTAATGTAATGGGTGATTCACGATATAACTGACGATTCAATGTAAGAACTTCTAAAGATACAAGAATTGTACAAGTACTTCACTTTATTAACAAACAGGAGAGTTAAAAATGTTAACATGAAAAATATACTTTGCGTACACTGTTCAAATTTTGACCTCGATTCTTTCTGCCCTTCTTTTGCTATTACCTAACAAATTCTTTTATTATGACTTGAGGGTCCAGTTTCTCAGTGATGTCTTTGTAAATATGAAGCTTCATCACATTGTTGAGCCTGTCTTCAGTCATGGTTGATCGAAAGTAGGTCTTTACTCTCCTCAATGTCGAGAATGACCTCTCGCTTATAGCGTTGGTGGCAGGAAGAACTAGAATCAGTTTAACTAGAGCTTTCACCTCTGAGAGTAGATGTCGACTGGGGGTGGTTTGAAACCAGCGAAGGAAATCTGAGAAGTTGTTTACTTTTACTGTTGTCGGAATAAGAGATTTTGACATACCAAGTTGGGTTATCAGCAGATCATAGTTAAACTCATCACAGTACACTGCATCGATATCTCTTATGCTGAAGCTACCTCCCTGCGCTGCAGAGATGAGGATACTCTCAAGATTTGACATGATCTTGTATCCAGACTGGTCCAATCTGGAGAGTATTCCACTGACAGCAGAATCAATTAATTGGAAGTATACAGCTCGATACATCTCCTCTGGGCTGCTTGGGAAATGAGCAGCAGCTGCTCCCTCATCAAGCCGTGCCGGCACTTTTCTCTTTCTCGGTAGTTGTGGTGCGTCAATATCTAAAATAAACTTTGCCATCAGCTGGAATCATACAGTCAACAAGGGCCATTCTAGGGAGGTGTTGGGGGTTCGCAAGACACCCCTTTGGCACAACCAAATCAAGTTTTTCAGAGAAGTTTTGATGATTTTGGATATTTCAGTAGTTTAAAAATATATCATATTTATTATTATATTTGATAAATAGTGGAAAATTATCCAATATTTAATAAAGCACTGCTGTTCCTCACAGCAAAAGGTTCAAACTAGAGTCTTTAGTAGGTACACCACTATGCCATGCCCTCCCTTTCTTTGCTTTGATTCTAGAATGGCCCCTGGTCAGCATCAACATCAGGAGTTGTTTTCCAAGATAAATGAAGAGGAGCAAAACCTGGCATAAGTAAAACCACGAGGCTGACGCAGTTCTAGAAAATGATGATAGCAAAATGATACGGGATTTTTTATACTGACGGAGTTATTGAAGAAACTGCAAGGAGGCCAGACTTAGTCATTGAACAAAACTCAGGGGGTATCATCATTGACATCAAGGGGATATGAGGTGGAAGGAATAACATAAGGATGTAGAAAAGATTTGGCATAGAAATAACAAGATTGTGGAATGTGAGAGCTAGTATTGTCCAGTGGCAAAACACAGAAAAAATCTTTCTGTTATTAGTAACAAAAGTTATGTTTTCGGTATTTTTACATGACAGCATAGGGAAAGTTTAAATCAGAGTCAGGTAGAATGGAGAGCAGCATAAAAATAAATCCACCTACCTAGCTTCTGTTGAAGTTTTACGGTGTCATTATACAGTTCCGAGAACTTCTCTGCAGTCCTGATAGTCTTCAGATACTCCACTGTGCTGTGAGCCATACTCTGACCCTGGCTTGCACAGAGGGCACTGGCTTGGAGGGCTTTGGCTAGATTGTCTGTCACTCTCATAACCATCTCAGTAGTAGAAGTCACTGTAATCAATCACATGAAGCTTGGCTGTCGGAAAATGTAACCAAGACCAATCAGTGCATGCATGTACAAGTAGTATGAAACAAAACATGTGTTAAATGTGATTATTTTTCTCATCTCGCAAAATGTACTGATAACTCTTTATGGTAAGTAGTAAAAATTATTGAAACCAATAGACTCATTGCGGAAACTCTCATCGACAGAAATTATACACATGTGTTAGCAAAAAATAATGTGTAATAACTTTGCTTTGATTTTATCAGCAAAATAATCTAGATAGTAGTATTCAACACTTACTTATGAGGAACGAGAATGACTTCATTTGACTCTGGACACCCCTTACACGAGCCTGCATTTCTGTGTCACTTATTCCCAGATCTAAACTGTCCTCCCATAACTGCAGAAGCTCTTCATAGTTGTTGATTATCGACCTGAGACAGTCTGCTCGGATCGTCCACCTTAATAACACAGAATCAAACATTTCACAACACCACAACTACATGTAGAACTAGAAACCTGATAAGTCATCGAACTGGAGAACTCAATATAGAGCCAATCACAAAGCGTTCAAGCTAGGTTGATCCATCCCAGCTCCAGCTGGTGCAAGTTTGTCTATCCATGCCAAAGAATTGGGAGCTACCAAAACTATAAAATTAACTACTCAAAAATTACGTAATTCAAAAAAGACTTTAGGTGATTGGGGTGTTTGATTTAAGTGAGGTGCCATTGTACAAAGATGATAAATCTTATTGTACCTGGTGGCACAAAGAGTGCGAACTCCTCCTGATGAACTATTCAGTTTGTCTCTGATACTGCAGAGCGTGGCCTCGCGCTTAGGTGACTTCTTGACAAGTTTTGTGACTTCATATGTCGTGTCTAGGTGATCTTTAATCTGCCGAATGCTCTTGATAGAGTCTTGAACGGCCAGATTCAGACAGTGACCATAGCAGTGAATGTATACAGCCTTGCTGTTTAGTTCTAGTACTTTGGTTTTCAGACCATTTCTGGCGCCTTGCATGCTAGCTGCTCCATCATAGCACTGACCTGAAAAAGATAGACCTGACTTCACAGCCTCTAAGCTGTGACAACATAACACTTTCCCAGGGTACATGTATGGTTGAAAATACAAGCTATACAAACAAGAAAACCTTATGCTCTTCTATGCTTGAGAGTATTTTAGCATCAATCAACCACAAAAACTGACACACTTTCACCTAACAGGGAGAAAATTTTCCGTGGTTTTTAAATATCTCTATTTTGCTAAATCAAAGTTCGCTAAATTAAACACCGTGTGTATTTCTGTTCTGTAGGGTATATCGGAAATGCTGCAGTATGCCTGTCTAAAAGTTCGCTACATGCAGGGCGCAGAACAAAATAAGTTTTGTTTGATAGCTTTGCTTGAAAGATTGAATAGCAATTTACATACAATATTGCAATAGCAGTACCGGTTCTGCGTTAATAAATCAATTCAAAATTTTTTTGTCATACCTCAGCAATCTTCGAGAGGGATATGCTGCTCGGCCAAACTTTTCATCACATATTCATACAGTATGTCTGAAGAGGTGTTAGGTAGTTGGCTCATTGACAGGTAATCTTCTGACACAATAAGATTGTCATCTACTGATCTACAAATAAATAAGGAAAAATAATGAAACCTGGAAGTTCTCTAATTCAGCAGTGTATGGGAAATTTTTTTTCTATTTTGGACTTTGTCTTAATTTAATGTTTATCGCAGTTAGAGTTGCCCCGTCATTGATAAGCCATCCTCACCATGGGAAGTAGGAGGGGCAACTACAATTCAGCTTAATGTTTTTATTTTGGCAAGCACCACACTGATGTTTTAAAATAAAAAGGTAATAAAATGTTAGCAATATGCTTGTTCATTATAATTCATACATCAACTCTTCAAACTATTGGAATAACTCACCTTAAACAAAACACCATTTGTTCTTTATTTGAGCAGTCAGCGGTTTCATCCACCACTGTAGTATTTGTTCTTTATTTGAGCAGTCAGCGGTTTCATCCACCACTGTAGTATTTGTTCTTTATTTGAGCAGTCAGCGGTTTCATCCACCACTGTAGTATTTGTTCTTTATTTGAGCAGTCAGCGGTTTCATCCACCATTATACTATAGTATTTATTCTTGCTCATCTTAGTTGACACTTCAGCAGAAACCAGGATGTTCATGACGTGTAGGAGCTCATTCTGTACATCTGGTGCCGTGTAGGTCTGTGAGCGGGTCAGTAGTTGAGCAAGTTGTGGGTTATTCTCTGCATCATGCTTGAGTAACTATAAGAATAAAGTCTACAGTTTGCCTTGAATGACATGCCTAACCATGACACAGATTGTTTAACTTGGTGATTAGTCTCATCCACTATAACTCAATGTGGCTGAGGGAACAACAAACCAATATACCGTACATCATTCATCCAGTCAATCTTACGATTTTAGTCAAATCTCCAGGCAGTTTGCTCGATTGATGGGAATTTCACCTTGTTACATGTAGCCAAAAACTTTGGCCTTAAATTTACAGGATGAGAAAAACCCATTGGACTGGCATAGGTGGGAAAAGACCAATAGATGGGTCTAGATTCACATGTAAGGTTGCTGCAATTATATTCCCTCACATTCTAACATCATAAATTATGCAACGCTTAGGCCACACTCAACCAATACTTGTCCATGTATCACAAGGTGTCAGGTCGGATGATCCGGGCGAGCGATTTTTCTAAAGCCTAGAACTATTGTAATATCTTTTAGTTTCGGAGCGAAGATTCCTGGAGGGAGGTTTTTGTCTTTGATTTTTTTCATTAACACATAGTCCTGGACATGGTCACTAATTTCAGCGGTAAAGAATGGTGTTCAGCGCATTGTTGCATTTTTGAGAAATGCACACCTGCCTGAGACGAAGAGACAAGTTTTGATTGAGAGTGGCCTTACCTGTATCAAATTGGAATTCGGTTCAATGAAGTCTTCTGACTCCTTAGAGTAACTTCCTCTGATGCCAAGGTTCTGTCTTGAGAGGTACTTTAACCCAGAAATAACATGGACCAGCATCATATTGTTCTGCTCCCTGCTGGTCTTCCGGGCTTTATCAAGAGCATCATCGATTCGCTGGTTTCCACCTAGATCTCGAGAGAGGGCTTTCACAGCTTCGGTGTGGCCATCTGACGATCCATGTTTCTCAAGTTTCCTGAAGCCGTCATTCCAGTAAGAGAATCCGGTGTCCGTGTACACAGATGATATGAGCGATTCACGAAGTAGTTCTATAAATATAAGGTGGCAATAACTACATAATAACAAGGCAAATTTCCAGACAGTCTGTTAAATGTCACACTCAAATCCAAACCTCGGGTTCACAATGTGAATTTTTTCAGAAACCCATAAATTGCATTGTGGGATTGATTGGATTGTCGACAATCGGCTGAGGATTAAATCTCAACAGCAATATGAATAACACAATTTTACATCAACAGAGGCCAACAGTTATGAGTAGGGCTACTGTCAAACCTTTTTATCCTTGTAGTCTAGATTGATCATACAAGCATGGTGGACTATAACATCAATAACGATAAAGGAGTGTTGAAATACTGGTACCGGTACAGTGTATTTTGTGATAGTAAGCATTTCTGATGAAATAACCTTATAATAACAAACCATATTAATTAATCTGCTCACTTTGTTTGGCGGCCACAGTACAAGCGTAACAAAGGATCACATCCTTATCTTTCACGTAATGAATCCAGCTAAAGTCTTCAATCCACTGAGAATTACAGGCTTTGAGTCGAACATTCTTACCAACCCCGAACGCCCTTTTCGGGAAGACATACTCTTTAGTGGGGCGATACTGGACTAAAACTAAAGTAAACAAGACAAAAATTATTGATAAAAAGAAAGTCCAAGTTCACTTTCGAGAACTTATAAAATTTGGTCTGCCTGGTTTATACCCTGGATAACTTGCAAATTTGCCAATTACTACTGTTTACAACCATGCATTACAATCATCTTATTCCAGTAGACGTAACTGCTTACAGGAGAGAGATATTATGAGACCTGGCAACCCTACAACGAGCCTGGCAAAAAAATATTTTTTACCTTTCTATTTTGTAAAATATTACATACCCAATTTTTTTGTAGCTAAAAGAACAACAGCGGTCAACAAACAGCTAATAAATAAATTGGGCCAAGTTGGCACAACTTTTAGCCAACTAGTTTTTCTGCTTGTAGGGTATGCTAACATATTACACAGCAGGCTAGACGTAAAATACACTGTAACAATTACAACATACTGTGATCGTAGTTTGCCTGCGCAACTGAGATTGCACTTGTACTTGAAATACTCTCTTCATTTGCCTCAATGTCAATACCGATCAGCAGTCTGTCTGTCACTTGGTCAACCTGAAATTAGGCAAGTGTTTATGATCATTATTTTCCACACAAAAAAACATCAACAAAATCAAACTATAAACGAGCCTTGTTATAATGATGCAGTTGCAAAGCTGAAAAGTTATGTTTTTGACATGTATGGCTGGTACACAATGGGTGCTCTCTAAGCGGAAAGTTTGATTTATATTATGAGCTTGGTGTGTTGATGACTTAGGTAAAGATGGAATAACTGCAAACTTACCTCAATGCTAGACAATTAACAAAGGGATAACCACATTTACACCAACAATATATGGTGGTATTTCTTCACTAGATTAACTGAATGCGGGTTTGTATCCCCACAGCTGTTCAACATTCGCATGATGGAAAATGGAACCAAACAACTGAAGTGATAGGTAGCAGGCAAATTGAAAATGAAAAAAAGAACAGAACAGTCAACTGAAGAACATCAGCATCACAGGAAAAATACTGCGATTTTCTCACTTCTTCCATGTTGGCACTATCAACATCCTTGCTCACTGCACTGTTTTGATCATTGCTATGAAAGCAAATAAATACCAAAATACAGTAGCGGTATTTGAATCCACACTGCCTAACCATATACCTATGTGGTCAGTACTCTTATCATGCAATGCAACTTCGACGGGTAGGCTACTACTTAAGTCAACATATCATCATCATTATCACCATCATCACCACCACCATCACTAATCTTATTCATATCTTATCTTGCCAGTCAACTCAAGCAGATAAATAAATTAATAAGGCAAACAATCACACAAAAATAATTCAGCACCCCCCTAAGTCTCCTAATTCAATTCACTGTCTACACTCAAAAGATATTATTATCTCTTACCTGCTATCTTCTATGGTTTTTTTCTTCCAAGATATCTCAAAATAGTCTTTGAGGGTGGCCATTGTTGATCTTTTCCCGGTTAGTGTTAGATAATGCCTTGAACTACAAGTCGATTTTGCACGCGGACATTACAGCTAGTAATGTATGTTATCAGCTCAAAATTTATTATATCATTGATAATAACTATTACATTGCATGTTTTATTATTTATTACTACTGCTGTCTGAAAATATCACGTTAATAATAACAAATGATTATGCTTATAGAGCAGTTTGAGTACTATTATTATTTATTTATAACAACCACTTTGTATCATAAATAAATAATTAATAATAATACTCAAACTGCAGCTGTGAGCATAAAATCATAATAATAATCATTTGTTTCTGATTATTATTATTGTTAGGAATGTCAGTACGAACAATTGTCGCTACATAACATTACCTACCCTTAACTAGTTCTATGCATACACTCTAACGCAACTGCTCTCTATGCATTTATTATTATTATTTTCTGTACACACAAGTATATATGTTGGACATGTGCAATCATTCATGCGATACTCTAACTACCACCTACTAGGTTTCATTGGCACACTCTAGCCAATTGTTTGTGCGAGGTGTGGCCTCCTTTATGTACTAATTTTATGTTACATAATTATATGTATAAATATGGATGTCAAAGGTAATAAAATCAGAGCAACTGTGAGCCTCAGATGATTGTTTACTACTACTCAGACTATAGTCAGTAGCACGAACAAGAGCACAGGATACAGACTACAGCTTGCACTACCGACTATCAGTGTAGTAAGGAACTTGGTAGAAAGCAATCGGTCAACTCGATCATTGCTGCGTATTCCCGCTAGTCGGTGTACGGTGCCAAGCATTTCTACTCGCCCGATATTCGGCACAGACAAGTCGGCCCTTGTTGCACCGACTGACTACAAAAAGGGCCGAACAGCCACTTCCAGTTGCATTTGTGATTGTGGGGAGTTGTGCAGGTGTGCGCAATACCGCAACAACCAAAATCCTGTACATTATTATCATTATTAACATAAACAGTTACAGACAGTAGTAATAATAATAATAAATAAGAAAACATCTAATGATAATTATTAATTAATGTAATAATAATAATAGTCAACAGTTATGATAATTATTATCATTATAGTATAATAATAATGATCATCAGAATAATAGTAAATTAATAATAATGTTATTGTAAAACAGTATTTATTAATTATTATAATAATATTTGATAGTAAAAAAAGATGATTGATGATAAATAATAATAATCATTATTAATTAATAATACTAAATTATTATTATTTATTATTATTAATTAATGTAGCCTCTCTATCTATTACTAAGTACCAACCTATCATTATTATGATTATTATTATTATCATCATAATAATTATTATTTAAATTTAATAATTAATAAGTTAATAATAATAATAAATAATAATAATTAATAATAGGTGAATACTTGGACTACATAATATTAACAATAATAGAAAATAAAAAGAATACAAAATAATGATAGCATAGCAATGGAATTCTACAAATCAGTTCTGGCTGACCCTCTTTCAAAACATAACAGAGGTATTGAAAAAAATGCATCTGCCATCACAGGGCCACTGCAGTGAGTGAGTAGTAGTAGTTGCAAGCATGTCTCTTTGCCTAAGTCCACTATCAAACACCATACATATACCCTACATACAGGGGTGTATGTGTAGGGTGTATTTATGGTGTTTGATAATGGACTTAGGCAAAGAGAAATGCTTGCAACTACTATAGCAGTGCCCTGTGTCTGCCATCAATCCAATGATTAATTATTAAAATTCTGTGTTTGTTTCTGCGGTTCATTGCTGGAATTCGTAGTTTTTTAGCTTATGAATCCCTGTGTTCTGTTAGTGTTAGGGAGGGGGGGGGGGGGGGTGGGGTGATATCGCCCCTCACGATACGAGTTTGAAAGTGGTCAATTAACAGCGATTGTAACTGATTCTCATTTTTCTAGTCTGAGAACAAAACGCTACAGACAAATAATTTACATTCAGTAACTTTTATAGTAATCTCATAAGATAGATAAAAATTCGTATCCATGTCAATATTTATCCTGTTTAGTTGTGTTGTTTTGGGTGAAAACAGAAATATTGAACATTGAAATCACGGAATATAAATTCCGTGATTGAAATTGAAGAAAAAAATTAATCAGAGTACTTGAGAACCCCCCTGACTCCCTGAACTCAAAAACATCATTTTTGGGCCACTTCATTTTGACACCTGGGGCGGCATGGCTGTCCCTGCCGCCCCTTAAACTACGGCCCTGAACAAAATTGTGAAAGATAGTATAAAATAACTTACTCATTTGCTGTAGAAATATTGCTAGCCATTTTTTTGTTGTTGTTTTGCTGACTAATGCTTGAAACGAAGTAAAAATGAAAACTGATACTGCTTAGAGAAAATACTTTCTCTTATATACAAAACATTGAAGTCATTTATCAAACATTAAGTCGTAGACTGATTTTCGATTATTACTACGATAAATGATGTTGTTTTAGAAAAAGTGGAAGTTGAATGGGAAGTTGGTTAAAAAATAGGAAGATAGAGATTAAATAGATGTAGGACTAGTTGTTAATAAGCTTTAGCTCTACATACACTCCTGTAAACTTTCTTTCTACCTAGCTAAAACTTTTGGATGTAGAGCATCGGATAAACAAATTTTACAAGTCCTAGATTGATACTCCTTTAAATATAGCTAGCTAGCTAGGACAAAACTTACAATTCATTTGAATGTCAACTCACATCCTTTAAACATATTTTATAGCAAAAATGTGCCGTATGATTAACTAGTTCAATTGCAGTTCATCGATATGCTCTACTACAACGACACACTACTTCGAACTATGTAGTCACCTGAACATATCCACAAACAATCATATAGACACATCAACAGCAAAACATCGATGCAGTGTAGTTCCATCTTTACATCATCAAACAGTAAATTAAATGTGAGAACTTCAATTATAGTTTACAACATTAAGTATGAGTTAGGAATGTAATAAATACTTTACAGGTATCTGATAGCATTTAAATATGTATATGTAACATATAACTCTTGATTCATTAGACAAAACAGCTTCCTAAAAATAGAAAATACACTATGTATGTTGATATATTGTTTGTATTTCACACAAAAAACACCTCCTAAAACTGAACTTATGAGATATTTTAAGAAAAGTAACAGTCTTGGATTTTCAAGCTTGTAAGTCTAACTAACAAAACAAGTGGATAAAGTCATACTTTGTTCACGTTTTTTTAGATGATACCGGAGATAACTGGAGTTAGAGTTATAACCACAATCCATTTTAAAATTAAGTTTTGTTGGAAGTGAGTGAATTTCTCATTAATTTTTTGGTGAAAGGGTGTACCCGTATTAACTAATATGTAATCAAACACAATAAAAACAGGAGATAAACGTAATCAATTTCTCTTCCTTTTAGGTTGAATTGATAAACCTATAATTCCAAAGTCTATGGAGGTTTTGTTGTTTGTTATTAATAGAAATAGCACGATATAAATAGGTCTTAGACGTAATTAATGACTTTTCTCGAGTGAATTTATAAAGCATAACATTGAAAAGGTCAAAACATATAGGATTAGCCGAGAGATAGTGATTAATGACTTTTCTGGAGTGAGTTTATTAGTGAAGTGACTTAGGTTATATTATAATTAATTACTTTTAAAAACTTGTGAAAATGAACTGTAAACATTACGTCGACTGAAATGATACCTAAAACGTCGCGCATAAATTTCGGCCTGACTGAAAACGGACTGAAAACTTTTAGGACGAGTACAAAATTATCGTAACTCGCTATAGCGGATATTCTAAGAAATATTGATTTTCTTGTTGATAACAATTAACGTAAATATTTTTAACGGATGTTACATGATCTCAATCGGTTTTTCCAACTGAATCACTTAGTTACTCGTAAACATTTGATACTCGCTTGATTTTTTTGTTGATAACAACAATGTCGCAATTGTGTTTATCGTAAATATTTTAAAAACGGATATCACGTGATTCCAGTTGGTTTTTCCTACTGAACCACTTAGTTACTCGTAAACATTTGAAAATTGATTGATATTTTCGTTGAGAAAACATTTCGCAAGTATCTTTTAACAAATATTACGGTGATTCCAATCAGTTTTCCTTACTAGATTACTTAGTTACTCATCAACATTTCATAATTGCTTTCATTAATAGTCGTTGCAAAGCAATATTGTATTTAAAAAATATTACTACGATTCCAACCAATTTCCTTACTGAATTACTTAATTACTCGCCGGCATTTCATAATTTCTTTCACTAATAATTACAAAGTAATATTGTAAATATATAATGCAGTAGATACTAAATTGACACAAATTTCATTCATATGATTTTAAAACTTAACTAATGTAGTTTTTACCAGAAATAATAATAATTTTTAAACAAAACCAAAAATTAACGCTGATTACATGTATGGTAAACATAATAACTGTAAATATATATATATAGATAACTAAAAGAAATATTTATGCTCAAGTCTCCTCTCTCTCTCCTCTAACCTCTCTCCTCTAGCCTCTCTCCTCTAACCTCTCTCCTCTAACCTCTCTCCTCTAACCTCTCTCCTCTAACCTCTCTCCTCTAACCTCTCTCCTCTAACCTCTCTCCTCTAACCTCTCTCCTCTAACCTCTCTCCTCTAACCTCTCTCCTCTAACCTCTCTCCTCTCTCCTCTCTCCTCTCTCCTCTCTCTAGATATATACAAATACATCTATTTTTATATGTAGACTCGATCTCGAATGCTGATGATATGTAGTCTCAAGTGAATAAATGGAGTTGAAGTACTTTGTATTACACAAAATTTACTGTAAATTTTAATCATCTAGAGGACTAATGCTCTCCTTTCTCCTCTCTCTCCTCTCTCCTCTTTCCCTCTCTCCTCTCTCTCAAGATATCTCCTCTCTCTCTCCTCTAACCTCTCTCCTCTAACCTCTCTCCTCTCTCCTCTCTCCTCTCTCCCCTCTCTAGATGTATACAAATACATCTATTTTTATATGTAAACTCGATCTCGAATGCTGATGATATGTAGTCTCAAGTGAATAAATTAAGTTAAAGTACTTTGTATTACACAAAATTTACTGTAAATTTTAATCATCTAGAGGGCTAATGCTCTCCTTTCTCCTCTCTCTCTCCTCTCTCCTCTTTCCCTCTCTCCTTTCTCTCTCAAGATATCATATGAGTCGGAATTACAAAAAATTATCAAAACTTAAATGCCATACATTCAAAATCTAGATGCCCTATGAGTTAGAATTATGTATATAATTATGTAAAAAAAATTATCAAAACTTAAATGCCATACATTCAAAATCTATATGCCATATAAGTTCAAATTAAGTAAAAAAATAATCAAAACTGAAATGCCACTTAAATGCCACTCAAATGCCACTCAAATGCCCCTCAAATGAAATAGAATACTAACTCGGCGAATTCATTCAACGCCATAACCCATTGCATCACCCCCGAGCACTCATCCACAAAAAACACTTGGTAGGGAGATCTGCTCATATATTACAACTCAGGTTTAGTGTAAGATCTTAGGTGGTTTTGAAAATTCTCTCCTAAGGCGGCCATCTTGTGCCAGCCCAGTATCAGCATACTGGATCAGCAAGGGGTCACTACCAATCCAGCGGGGGTGAAGACCGGCCCTGCAGGCTATGCCACTGGCACAGCAAGTTATCCTACTGGCACCGCACCTTGTATAGGCTGGGGGGTAGAATTCTAGCGCATCGCTGATTGGTGTGTTAGTAGCAAATGATCTGTTTACTAGTGGCATTCACCAAACCTCTACCGCCCTTTCATGAACAGAACGGATTTCTCATCATCATTAAATGGGTTTTAATTTTGCTGACACTTTTAGCCACTAGTAACTACTTAGACATCAACAATCATACTGATAACTTACTAAGACAATTGGGCACTAAAAGGCTTTCAAACTAGCATCCAACCTTTCAGATGCCGTTCGAGTATTTGTGCCCAAAATAATAAATAACTGCTTGAGATTAAGGATAACTTTACTAATAACATAAAATGTACGGTGTATCAGGGGCCAGGGGAATATTTTTTTAACGTTAAGGAAACAAATGGGTTGCTACAAGCTAAAAATTGGAAAACTTCATTTTTTGTGGTACAAGAGCAAACAACAACTCTCGATAATAAACAGGTGGAGCCATAGATTTGGCGAAAGTCTTTTGGAGCGTCGTCATCAATGGAACAAATGGACGGTGGGTACAAAAGATATAAAGAAAAAATATGGGGTTGATTAGAAGTTGTGGCTTTGTGCCAGAGTAAGCCAAGGGAAATAAGCAGAGGAAAAGTTAGGGAGTGGATTAGTTATTCATGCAATCTACCACAGTACACCACTCTGTCCAACTTCACATCAGTATTACCTAGTGTGCTGCAGCAGATCGAGCAGTTACAGTCTATTTGCAAACTCAATAAAGTGGCTTAGTTTTCTAAATTTGTTTATCCTTGTTGGGAAAAGCAAAACTCAATAAACTCAACTCAACAAAACTCAACTCAATAAAGTGGCTTAGTTTTCTAAATTTGTTTATCCTTGTTGGGAAAAGCAAAACTGTATATCAGATTAAACCTTACACTCTACTGATTTAGAAAATTTTGGTTAAATTTTTTTCAAATTGGTGTGCGACGCTTTTCTAGGGAAGTAAAGTGAAAAAGTTGCAAAAAGGGGTAAAACCACCAACTAGCTATTTCCTTTCCCAATACACCTCAAATGGTCTAATAAGTCAATAACTCTATCAAAGGGTCTACCTAAAGTTGCCCAGCCTTAAAAATTATCTTTTGCGATCCTCACTTCCTGTCACAATAAAGGCAACTCTGAAAACCACTAATTTTGATTTTTGTTAAAGTAGATTTTTTCAAATATACATGCAATCATCACAAAAATTATACGAATTTTTTTCAACATGTCAGCCTCAACCTGAACTTTCATGAAGATTCAAAAGATCACTGTGAACTGACGGGTGTTTTATTGCTAAATCTTGTATTCGGATTTGTCCCCAATATCGAATTATAAGATGATTTTATAAACATCTATGCCTAATATTGCTAGTATTCTGATTCTACAAGTGAAATATTTGGTTCAGATTTGAATTTCGACTGTTGAAATTGGTTTAAACCAAAACATTTAAAATTTAAAACTCAAGTTTTGTTTTATGAGAAATTTTTGCAAATTGCATTTAAACACAATTTTTTCAAAAGTCAAACAATAATACTATTTTTGTGGAATTTTTTTTCTGGCAGTAGAGCATCTCAGGCACATTAAAACAACCTGATTGGCCAGTTAAGATTGTGCAAATTTTTATTGCAACATGTAAATCGTGCTACCGACTTTATTAATTTTATATAAATACCAACCAAATAAATAGTGTGTAGTCTATGAGTTATTGTCTGCATGTTTTGTCTTTGTAGTGTGCTGACGTGATACAAATAGCAGCTTTGCCTCAAGTGAAGCGTAATGACATTGACAATGATGTTACATACTGTTATATTTTGCTAAAACCTGATTGGCCAGAAAGATGGTAGTGTGGTTTTTTGAATGGAAAGTAGAGTCTGGTCAGTGAGCTAGTAGAGTTTGTGCTGTTGAGTTTTGCATAGTTATGTAAAGTGGTGGAAGGGTTTTTGACAATAAAATAAACTGATATTAACCACAAACAATTTACTGCAAATTATCTACAAGCTATTTCGGCATACACTATGGCTAGTATGAAGTACTCAGACATCATAGGATCTTATGTGGATTATAATACAAGTGGGGAGTTCTCAATATGGGTGGAGAAACTCGAATTGGTGGCACAGCTTCAGTCTATCAAGGACAAGTTGAAGTTTCTACCGCTTTTTCTGTCAGGACCAGCTTTTGCTGTCTATCAACAGCTTACAGCTGCTGTGAAAACTGATTATGATAAACTAAAAAAAGAACTTACAACTGCGTTTAGCACTAATGCCTTCTCGTCGAATGACCAGCTGCGGAATAGAGTGCTATTGGAGGGTGAGTCAGTAGATGTTTATCTTGCTGATTTAAGAAGGCTAGTCAACCTGATGGGACAAACTGATGCTGAGCCGTTACTGAGATGTTCATTTGTAGTAGGACTGCCATCAGATGTTGCATTGCAGCTGAAGTCAACTGTTAATGTGGATAGTATGGAATTAGCGGAACTAGTTAGAAAAGCAAGGGCAATGATGGCGTCTAAGAGTGATGGTGGCAGCTTTGGGTGTGCAGGGTTTAGACAAGATAGTAGGACTGGATTTAGACAAGAAAAAAGAATAGATAACAGGATGGATAGTAGAAGAAATACACAGGATGCTAGGGCTGGGCAGTGCTACAACTGTTCCGGTGTTGGACATATTGCTAGAGATTGCCCTTCTAGTAGAACTGGCGCAAACCGAATTCGCAAATGTTACATATGTGAGTCAGTAGAACATTTGGCCAATAGATGTCCTCAACGTACGGGAAACGCGACCGGGGCAGCGTCTGCGTCGGATGCTCGCCCCTCGAAGCCACAGTAAAATCGGCGCTACCAATCATCATGACTGACGTTAATGGACTCGGTTGCAGATCGCTAGTTGACACAGGATGCCAACAAACCGTTGTGAGTTTGGGCGTTCTCAAAACAGTTGGTGCAAGGTACACACGGCAGAGGACAATTGTTACCATGTTAGATGGAAAAACTACAGAGTGCCTAGGGGAGGTTGATCTGTGTATAGTAGTGGAAGGTAAGACGGTGAATGTACAGTGTTTAGTATCAGAGACGTTGGTGTGTGGATGTTCTCTCATCATGGGAATGAATGCTATTAGAGGTTTAGGAGGACTGCATGTGAGTTCGAAAGGAGTGCCAAGATTTAAGGACGAGAATGGTACGAAAGAGCGAACAGTGGTGGCAGTTGGTGAAAGCTCCAGATTGCAAGTTGATGACACAGACTTCACGGCGCTGTTTGATGGAGAAAAATGGACAGTTAGATGGAAATGGAAGGATAGTGAGCCCACACTACGAAATCAGTGTGCTCAGTATAGGATAGATGTGGAGTGTCAGGAAGAGTATGAGTCAGAGATGGGACAGTGGATACAAGATGGGTGGTTGGAAGAGCACAATGAGTCAATCCACGGCATGGTTCAAGGGGTGATACCACTCATGGCAGCATTCCAACCAAACAAGCAGAGGAAAGTCAGGCCAGTGATGGATTACGGTAAAGAGCTTAATCAGTACATAAGCTGCAACCCAGGAGCAGATGTAGCAGTATGTCAAAACAAACTGCGGGAGTGGAGAAAGTTGGGAACTAACTGCTGTATGCTGGACTTAAAGAAAGCATATCTACAACTTCACGTGGACCAAGAACTCCAGAAGTTTCAAGCCATAAGGTATGGTAACAAGCTCTTTGTGATGACTAAAATGGGGTTTGGACTTAATGTTGCCCCGAAGATAATGAGCAAGGTGTTAAGCTGTGTGTTAGGATTAGACAGGAGAGTACATGCAGGTACAGACCATTACATAGATGATATCATCGTTGATTTGAACAAAGTCTCAGTCTCTCAGGTGAGAGAACACTTAGCGAAGTATGGGTTAGTAACGAAGGAGCCAGAGAGTATCAGTGATGCCCGAGTGTTGGGGCTTAGAGTAAAGAAAAATAGTTCAGGAAGGTTAGAATGGAGCAGAAACAATCCACTGAAAGGTGATATTGACTCACTCACAAAGAGAAAGCTGTTCTCTCTGTGTGGCAAGCTAGTGGGTCACTATCCAGTTGGCGGATGGTTGAGGGTGGCGTGTAGCTACATAAAGAGGCAGGCAAATGAATGCAGTTTGGACGACCCAATACCAGACGCAGTCAATCGGATGGTGAGAGAGGTTTTAGACAGGGTTCAGTCCAAAGATCCAGTCGGCGGCCAGTGGGCAGTAGTAGATAATGGAGAGGGAACTGTGTGGTGCGATGCTAGCAAGTTAGCTATTGGGGTTACTGTGGAGATAAGTGGTGAGCAAGTGGAAGATGGAAGCTGGTTACGCAAGGATGATGGTAATCACATCAATGTGGCGGAGCTTGAGGGAGTGATCAGAGGCATCAGTCTAGGAGTTAAGTGGAATATCAAGAAGCTTTGCGTTATGACTGATTCTGCAACGGTGTATAGCTGGGTAAAGTCGATCATTGCCAATAGCAAGCGCCCCAAGGTGTGTGGTCTAGGTGAGATGCTTACTAGGAGAAGGCTTAGTATGATAGCCGAGTTGGTAGATTTGTATAGTTTGGAAGTAGAGATGAGGTTAGTGAAGTCAGTGAAGAATAAAGCTGATGTGTTAACTCGTGTTCCGAAGAGTTGGTTAGACAGGAAAGTGTCCGTTGCAGTCGCCCAGCAGGGTAATCAAGGATCAATCCAGGACATTCGCGACTTACATGACACACATCATCTTGGTGTTGCTAAGACGTTGTATTTAGCAAGGCAAAGGTGGGGATCAGCAGTTAATGAGGAAGATGTGGCAACAGTTGTGTCAGAGTGCCACATTTGTAAGCGGATCGACCCAGCACCTATTAGGTGGGAGAAGGAGGAGCTAGGAGTACAGGTCAACTGGACAAGATTAGCTACTGATATCACTCACTATAACGGAACACCTTACTTAACAATCATAGATTGTGGACCGAGTCAATTTTCCTTGTGGAAAATGTTAAGAAATGAGACAGCAGAGAGTGTAGCCAAGGTGATAGAACAAGTGTTTTATGAGAGGGGAGCACCAAAGGAGATTCTGTCTGACAATGGTCCATGTTACCAGAGTCAAAGAATGAAGGATCTCCTGAGAAAATGGGGAGTAGAACATGTGTTCAGCTGTGCATATCGAGCGTCAGGCAATGGAATCATAGAGAGGCACCATCGGACAATAAAGAGAATGATGGCCCGAACAGACAAGGGTGTTCAGGAGATGTTGTATTGGTAAACTTCTCTCCAAAAGTTGATGGCGTAATTCCAGCGGAAGAGATCTATAGGAACGGCAAGCACAATCCACCAGATGTGTCAGGAAACTCGTTCAAGCCACGTGATAGTAGTTTGAATCCGTTCAAACCGAACGACATGGTGTATGTCAAGCCACATAACTCGAGGTGTACGACGCCATGGAAGATAGGAAGGGTAACAGCATTAGTGTCGAACACGGCTGTGCAGGTCGACTCAATGACTAGGCACATTAGTGACATGAGGTTGTGCCAAACATGCTCCCTGCCGAGCGATGAATTGTTTGCGAGCAACCAACATAATCAGCAGGCTGATGACAATGATAGTGATGCAAATGACGAGTATGGTGACGAACAAATTTGCAATGACAATGCACGAAGAGCAGTTAGGGAGAGGAAGCCCCCCTCGTGGTTAGCTGACTTTAATGTTCCGTGACAAATTGGTGATTAGAAATCAAGGGGAGGTGTAGTGTGCTGACGTGATACAAATAGCAGCTTTGCCTCAAGTGAAGCGTAATGACATTGACAACGATGTTACATACTGTTATATTTTGCTAAAACCTGATTGGCCAGAAAGATGGTAGTGTGGTTTTTTGAATGGAAAGTAGAGTCTGGTCAGTGAGCTAGTAGAGTTTGTGCTGTTGAGTTTTGCATAGTTATGTAAAGTGGTGGAAGGGTTTTTGACAATAAAATAAACTGATATTAACAACAAACAATTTACTGCAAATTATCTACAGTCTTAACTAATGCAAAAGCGAAGTTTCCAACTGCATGATTTTTTGCAATTACGAACCTATATACTTGTACATATAATGTATAAGATACATTTTACCATCACATGCACAAAAATGCAGCTTTAGACTCAAGATTATGCAATCTAAACTACTAGGCTTGTGTTTTAATAGTACTTTGAAAACTAGAGCAGTCTGTGAGTCCACCATCCATAGTGGATGAGTTATACTAGCTGCTATGCTAGTGTAATGAAATTGTGTGTTGGAGCCACAATATGGGGCACTGAAGTGGAGTTTCCCTTAAGTTTCACACCAGTGTGTGTATGTGTGCGCACTTGCAAGCTAGCACATTATAAAAAACTAACTGCGTAGATGAAGATTATACAGCTCCAGATGACTTGTACAGACTGGTGCATTAGAAAGAGGGAAATGCTGGCTTATCCTTAGCCAATAACTGTATATTATATTGAACTCATTAATTTATGTATTTTATTGGTAAATATAGCATGTATTGTTATTGTAGTTAGTTGGTATTTTGGTTCTGTCGCTGTTTAGTCAAATATCACAACAGCTCAGAGTCGTTACTCAAAGCTTGCTCAGACTGTGCTGGAATTACTTTGTCATTTATCGGTTACTGTCTAGGAAAATATAATTATATTCTTGTGAGACCTGCATGTTGCTTGTTATTCTGGCTGGAAACCATACTAATTTATTGCGCAGTAGTACAGAATCCGGCAAGAATTCTATTTCAATTACTGGCAACGCTTGCTAATAGTTGAAAGCAGGGTGGATATTTTTTTACAGAAGAACTTCTCTAGTAGAGTTCGGTAAAGGACGACAGTGAAATCCTTTACATTGGTAGCCGCAGTGGAATTATTCGGTCCTACTGATGTTTTCAGAGAAGCCCCCGGGGCTTTACCAACCCATCAGTAATTTTCTCCCACATGCCTTGCCCTAATACCTCCCAAGTACTAACACTCCTACGCCATCCATGGACATTATACAGCAAATCCCGACCTTGTATGGCTGTTCTGACCAGCATACAGCTAGCTCCTGTCCTGTATTTGCTTCTCTGATTGATACAGAGCCATTCCCAGCACTGTACATCGTCCTACAGCTCTCCTAATGACTAGTCAGAAAGTCAGGAGTTCTGGGAGAATGCTTGCTGGCACAGCAGAAGAAGTAGCCTTGACAGACTGGCACAGACACTCCAGTAGCCCAACTGTTAATTGCTCTGCACTTGTTGTGCAGAAATATGCAGCGTTGAAAACTTCTCTCGACAATTCCTTCATGCACTGAGTACCATACACCCACAAGTACAATATTCAGGCTTCAAAATTAAGATTACGTCAAAATGTAGCGTGCATTCAGCAATTTAAATTTTGCATATTTCTGCAGCTTTGCAGCCTTTGCATGCTGCACTTGATTGCTGGTTAAGTCATTAGTGTTCATAAATGGGACACCTGCTGAGCATTCCACAAAGTATACTCATAGGCAGAACTGCTTTTTAATGTTTTGATTGGCCAAAAATACTACAAAATATAGTATACACTTTCCAAAGCAGGCCAGTTTATAGCTTTTTTTCCTATTACCTTCATTAAAAAAAAATTCTGTGCTTATGCCTAGGAGTGAATGCTCCATATGTGGTGGATTTTAGCTGCACATGTGCCTTGCGCACTTATGTTGTTCTATAGGTGACTCTGACTGAGGTATTCAGTCAGACAGACCTTCCAGGAGCCATCATTTCAGAAGAAAAAGACCATACCTTGCCGGCCCTGCAGATATTATACCGGCCTTGCAGACACTATACCGGCCCTACAGCTTTCCTTACCGGCCCTGCAGTGATATACCGAGCCGGCAACAAGATGGCCGCTGTAGCTGGAGTTCCGAAAGTAGCCCAAGTTGCTTGAGGAGGACGAAGCCAGGACCTGCCTACCGTTACATTACTTCTATCTTGGACCTGGAGGCTGTCAAAGCCTGAGAACTGTACTATAGTATTATTTTTTAGCCACTAGGCACAATAAGAGTATTAGCTACATCGCTTCGCCGAACACATTGCAATAAAAATAATCAGACCAGCAATAAATTTAATCAATAAATAATCATTTTGTTCGGAATTCGTGGGTCAACAAAAAGTAGCTCACTGAATAAAAAAAATAATCAACGAGTGTTTATTTATATTGTTCGTAGATCGTGAATGAAACTGAACACTAAATAAATAATAAAAAGCGAGTTGATTTTTTATTTTATTTTCGTAGACCGGTTTTATATTCTTGAAAACCAATTTAAAATAATTGCAAGTGTTCAAAATTTACTAGATTGAAGGGCAGCTTGACAAACTATCCCAGTTTACAGCAGTTCAAGTTTTACTTTTTTCTTGATTATTAAAAAAATTGGGAGTTTTCTTCTTTAGGATTTGTTCGGTAAACTATAACATTTCTTTGAATATTACGTTGTTCTAAACTAATGTTCCGTTGCATACGCGACATATTAAATTATGAAAACTTATTACTTTTTGTATTTTGTTTGACGAACAGGTTGCGAATACTCTTACTGTCTCTTTAATATTGTGCACCATTGTATGTATTATTATTCTTATTGGTTGTTTTACTTCCTGTCATGTTTTATTAGATAGCTTAGCATGATGCAATGTACTTCCTGCCACCAGGCTATCTCAGGCGGGATTATACTCTATGCCACTTATCACTTACTGCTACTGCTGCTGACTATCTAGCAGTTGCCTCCCCAAAGCAAAGATATGTGGACAATAAATGTGTTTATTATATATAAACTATACCTAGTTTGTCTGAGCTGTGGGCTCACTAGTTGTAAAGTTGTGATCAACTTCACTGTTGCATTCAGCAGGTCTGACCGACCCTGCTTTATCTTTTGGAGAGAGGTGTTGTTTGGCTGTTACGCAAGCCGTTCGCTGTGAACAGCTGTCCATTAGTGGAAAGTAGTGGGAGCCCTACCAGCACGATCCGCTACACGTGTACAAATATTTGAACAGTACTAAAAAGTTGCAAGAGTACAAGAAAGAGATTTGCTGCAAACATGATCAGGATAATGGAAAATCACTTTCAACATTTTATTTTTCATTTGTTGTGAGATAGTGAATGGTGATAGCTGTAAGTGATACAGCATCATCCTTATTTCATCATACACTTACCGCTCAGTTTGTCAGACGCCTACAGCTCAGTTCACCACCGACGAGTTTTAGATTTTATCAAATTATTTGTTATTCCGTATTACTGAGTTCAAGCTTCAATAAGCAACATGGAGCGACTACAAGCATCATAACACTTTGAAAGCTCTACATAATTGCTATCACCCTCCCCCAAGAATCCGTGGCCTATGTTTCACAATTATAGGGAAGGTGGGCTAGGGATCTACAAATTCTGGAGCACAGCTGCTTTCTAGAACGCATAGCTCCAGGAGACCAAGTATTTGCTGGCAGAGGTTTCCCAATCAGAGGGGAACTTTTACCCAAATGAGCTAATCTAGTACTCCCTCCTGTTGCCAGAGGGAAAGCACAGATGACCTCACTAATGTAGCTAAGGCTACAACAGTGGCAAAGGTCGAAATTCATGTTGAGCGGGTGATTAGAAGAATTAAAACTGTTCGCATACTATCACAAATCATCCCCATCAGTCTGCTACCCCATGCTGATGATATGCTTTTGTTATGTTGTGCAATGGCCAACATGAATGTCTCACTAGGGAGTTCATGGGACGAAGTTGTACCTCAAAGTCAACCTAATGAATAGTGTGCGGCTGCCTTCTATCTTTATTTTCATATAATCCTCCAATAACGAAGGAAGTGTTTAAGCTCAGCTGCTTTCAATGTCACATCTCTCATATTCATCCATATCAGAAATACATGAGAAACAACCGGATGAACAGGCGTAACCGCAGTTGTAAACAACAGTTAGTGGCTGTGCCAATAAATCCTGGATCACGCTTCTTCCCATGGTACTTTAGGGGTACTTTGGTTCATCAGGGTGCGGGTGGAGAATATAACACACATAATAGCGGTCTAATAGTGTTTCATCGCCGCAAAAAATTCAGCGAAACTCAGGCCTCTATTTTACCTTGATGGGTAGAACATACTAAGTGTAAAGCTTAATGGACGCTAGTAAAAGAATGCAATGAGCCCACACTGTTTGGTAATTTTAGGTCTCCGTTCAAGAAAGTTGTTCTACTACTTACTGTAATATCAATTGGTCTCTCATCAGCATAAAAAATTACCTACTTGCCTCCGTTGTATGTGATTTATCTGTATATTTGTTTTGTACCAAAGTACTATTAAGCAAAAAATAGTAAATCTATAATGAATAAAATTGATAGTATAACAATACAGTAACTGAGTGAACTGATTAAACCATAGCCAGAGACACATACAGCTGCATCAGTCTACAACTCTGATTGACAAACCAATACTTAAGCATAACACAAAAGCAGCATAACGTCCATGGGTGCTGCTGCTCTTCAACACTACACATGAACTGGCCTGCTTTTGAGGATGATTACTATATTTTGTGGTATTTTTGGCCAATCAAAACATTAAAAAGCAGAGCTGCCTAGGACTATACTTCGTGGAATGCCCAGCAAGTGTCCCATTTATGAACACTACTGATTTAACCAGCAATCAAGTGCAGCATGCAAATGCTGCAAAAGCGGCCGAAATGTGCAAAAATTAAATTGCTAAATGCACGCTACTTTTTGATGAAATCTTAATTTTAAAGCATGCATATTGTACTTGTGGGTGTATGGTACTCTGTGTATGAAAGAATTGTTCAGAGAATTTTTCAACGCTGCATATTTCTGCACAACCAGTGCAGAGCAGTTAACAGTTGGGCTTCAGGCAAGTTAATTATTAACTTTTGGACTAATTGCATGCATGCACACAAATACACATCACAGAGAGAATACATTGCATTTTTTAAGTAGGTTATAAATTTAACGCTTTTTGCACAATATGAGAAAATCAATTATAGCCTGGTAACCTTTCAAGGAAACATGGGGCAGGTAACTCCTTAAACTAAAACTACTAAAGAAACCCATAGAACTTTGTCTTTACCTGGCCTGGCCTTTACACATAACTGCAAGCCTCTCAAGTTCATCATTATCGGTGATGGAGAGTCTTTCATAGCTTGTTTGCTTGAGATGGCAGAAACCAATGCCTGGAGAGCTCACACTGCCCTTCTCCATGTCAGTGAACCCCTTTGGGATGAAGCAATGTAATGTGACAAACCGAACACTCTTCAGAGAGTCTTCACAGCCCTCCGTGCCCATTACTGTTTGACACACCATCAAGCATTGCAGCGCTTTGCTCACCTCCAGAAACCACAAAAGACTTCATTACAGGAGCACGCTAAGGAAGTGAAGAAACTCCTCTGGATGGTCTGTGATAACAGACCTTTCCCACAACCCCCCCCCCCCCCTCTACTCAACAAATTGAGGGAACAGTTACCTCCACTCTGGGTCACCTCTACATTTAGCGCCACTTGCTTGCATCGAACCCTCAGAGCTTAGAAGAGACCGTCAAAACCACAGGCGAATTCTCTCTGATCAAAAACTTCCATGAAAGTAAATCACAATTTAAGGTATTTAACATGATCTTCAAGACTTCTGCTCTAAATGCAAAAAAGAGCTCCTTTTATAGGAGAATGGGAGGAAAGTTCACCCCCTTATTAGGGTGAACCAATCACATATCACAATAATAATGATACAGCAATCAGAACATGCAATAGAAAATTAGTATACAAAGCTATCCAATGGTATAAGCGAGCACATGGCAAAGTATGCTGGGCCACCTTTCCCACTCATTTCTTGGCTGGGAACTTTTCCAGTCCTTATTAGGGCATCTAACTCTTTAGTCTGTCTTCTAGGCTACGGTACTTTGCTCATTCACCTTTTGGGGTGGGCATCCAGTTCTATAGGCCCCAGGCTAACTGAATCAACTTCTTTGGATACTGGCCCGGGGTAGCTGACCCGGGGTAACCCCGGGGAAGGATATATATTTTGTATAGAGTATATACAGGGCTGGAGTCGTTGGTAACCAACTTATGGGAGAATTTGTACAGATGCGGAGGGGGAAAGGCTCAGGGGTTGTCTCTCGCTTGGTTGTTGACAGGGCAAGGGGTGGAGGGGGTCTTGAGCTGGGTGGTAGACTGTATCATGCAAATCTCCCACAATATTATGAATTTTAGCATATATTAACCTAATCTCTTTCATCTATTCTGAAAAATTTATCGGCCAATATTTTTCTGAAATATTTTTCTACCAAAAAAGTACAACATTGTTCAACTTTTGATTAGTTAATAAATTGGAATTCTTATGGAATACACCCATTTGGTAATACAATCTTAACAAATAAAATGAAGTAAAATTATGCCGATTGTCTAATAGGACTGAAATCCGGCCCAGTTAGTAGTTCGCGAATGGACCGAAAACACGCCCAGTTGATAGTCTGCAGGTGGACCGAAAGCAGGCCCGGTAGATAACTGAAGGACCGAAAACAGGCCCGGGTGATATTCTAAACTTTTATTATGATTTAACTTGCCGTGTAATTAATCACCACCTCTAGTAGCAGTAATATAGGCAGAGGTTTACTTAACAACGAACTAATAGTCTCTGTTAACTTGCAGTGTCAATAGACTTGCCCTGCTAAACTAGTGTTAGTGCAGTGACTACTATGAGACGTAGATTTCTATAACTGCCACGTAGTAGAGAAGCAGAGTTATTTAAAGTATGAGCACAACATTATTCACTGCCAACTCTGGCACAAATAAAAATAAATCAAGCTTATATAATAGTAGTATTCTAAATTATGTCCCTGATTAGACAAAATTTTAATAGGTCAACTACATACATTTTTACACAACCTCTGACAGTAACTGTTTGCACCAGAACTGATTAAACAACACTTACAACAATTTTTAAACATCCACAACACAAATTTGTAACTTATGGTAATAATAAAATAATAATATTTAATAGATAATAATTAAAACAATGGAACATAATACAACAATGCAAAGAGTAGATTACTTTAGACAGCACTCACTATTGATGACTTATTTCACCAGTCCGTTCGCTTTGATGCTATATAACTACTGACACATCTTGGCAGCATCAGTGCTGAGCGGCTACCACTAGCAGCAACATTACAATCTTTTGCTACTAGTGCAGCTTTTTGCGCAGAGGTCCCTGGGAGTTGGAAAAGCATGAGTGAGTCCACCAAAGGTCATTACATAGCTCGTGATGTCCACTTCACCTCTAAAGAGAGGGAGGCTGAGCATGAGTGCCTCTTCCACAATGGCCCTTTTCAGATGGCACCCATATACGAGAGGAAACTCTTATTGCACTACTCTTCCCACTGAGCCTCTACTAAGCTAACCACAGTTGATTTGTGCCACGTATCCCATATATAAGTACCATATTGAATGGTCCTTAGAGATAGTAGCACATCTGCGGGAGCCGAGAGGATACCCTTGAGGCAGTGTATTGACATTGGACAGAGAGCTCCACGCCAATTAAGTACAACGGCGCCCACTTTGATCTCCTTGACACCAGTTTTTGCACTGCAGGCCGCTAGAACCTCTGGTTCACTATATTTGCGCACCTTATTGCCGTACACTTCAGCTGGATCAATGGCGTCTGAGCACACGGCCACATCCAAAAGTAGGACCTGATCACCTTTGTGTGCTAAGAGATCTGGCTTGAGAACCCCTTTAGAGGTCTTGAGACGAGGTTCCCAGCCTACGTTGTACCCCCTCTTCTTGAGGGTCTCCGAGACAAACTTAGCTATAGCACCATGCCGATGAATTCTAGCACCGTGAGATCTCGGGCAAGTCTGTAGCACATGCGCTGTTGAGTGAGTGGTATTTATACACACTGGGCATTTGGAATCAGTGTGCGGGTTCATCCTCTTCCTCACCACTCCACTGATGAGTAAGAGTTGAATTGAATTTATCCTTGGTTCGTATCAACATTCCACCGCAGGTTTACTTCAAGAACTTAGGTTTTAAAATTTCAATTTTGCCGTTTAAAACCAATTTGAACAGTCTAAGTTCAAGTTTAAATCAAATGTTTTATTTGTAGACCTGGGGTACCAGCAACATTATGCTTACATATTTAAAAAAAACATTTGATAGTTTGAAATTGGGGACAAATTCGACTACAAAGTTTAGCAATAAAGCATCCGTCAGTTCACAGCAAATAATCAAATTTTTATGAAATGTTATGTTGATACTAAGAACATGTTTGAGAAGATGTCATATAAGTTTGGTGATGATTGCATTTATATTTGAAAAGATCAGCTTCAACATAAGTTAAAGTTAGTGGTTTTCGGAGTCGCCCTTGCTGTGACAAGAAGTGAAAACGCCTAGATAGTTTTTAAGACTGGGCAGCTTTAAGTAGCCCCTTGGATGTTATCTGATAAAGTTATTGACTTATTAGACCATTTGAGGTGTGTTGGTACCCTTTGATAGAGTTATTGACTTATTAGACCATTTGAGGTGTGTTGGTACCCTTTGATAGAGTTATTGACTGATTAGACCATTTGAGGTGTGTTGGTAAAGGAAATAGTGTAGTGTTTTTGCGTTTACACCATCGACACAACGGCCTCCATGTACTCCTGATTGCAATAGTTAATGTCCAGACAATGATAAACGGTTCCTTGTTAACAATAATTTATTATACACATTCTGTTTAGCAAGATATAAGTATGCTAACAAATCCACTAATACTATAATCCATCCACAACACTTCTCAGCAATCCACAATAACTTCTGCCTCCCTGATCTCCAGCAATTCGTTTTATAGGAAGAGATCAGGAAGGCACACTCCCTTATTAGGGTACATCAATCTAACAAGTTATTACAACGTAATAGCAAATCATTACAACCAATACAAAAATGTACACAAAGGCAATCAATAGGAGTAGTGCACACATGGCACATTGTTCACTAGATCCAGGGCTCCTCATCCTTTAGCTTGGGTTCCACTCCAATGCCCTCATCTCCTGTCTGGCTTCAGCAGGCTCCTATGTTTAGTATTCGCTCAAGCTTGTCCATTGGTGGCCATTTATGACAGAGTAGCTCGGTATAGCGGCCATTTATGACAGAGTATCTCGGTATAGCATGTATACTTGATCATGCATGGTGGATAGATGAGTTACCTAACTGCTAACCTTCAGGGATACTTCTAATCAAAGGGAAGGGGTTCTTTTGCACTCTTTCAGGGGTGACAAGGGGTACAGGGTAGGGGGTTGAGGGGGAAGGGAAGGGGCTGGGGTCACTGGTTTTACACAAATCTCCCACAATAGCTAGTTGGTGGTTTTACCCAGTTTTTGCAACTTTTTTTAATTTACGCCGCTGGTTAAGCATTGCACACCAATTTGAAAAGAAGCGACCAAAATCTTACTTAGTGGAGTGTGGACTTTAATTTGATATAAATTTTTGCGTTTTCCAAGAAGGGTACACAGAACTCCAAAATTTTAGATTTTGCAAGCCGACTATCAGTGCAGCTGATCTTTTACATGCTTGTCCCATCCCTGCAAACCAAAATACACAAAACTTCACCTCATTCTGCAGCACATAATCTCACCTGAAAAAGATAATAATATATTCTGGTACAAAATACTCAATACAAGCTTGGCAATGCAGGTTAATGCTTATCAACAACGATATAAACATTAGGTTCTTGAGCAATGGAGGAATACTGGCTCCCAAAGTCTCTACACACAGATCTATAGCTTGTCTGAGATAGTGAAATGATTGATGATTTCTGCTATTTATTGATAGCTCACATTACTCGCCCTCTTCCCCTAGAGTTTGGTCCAATGAACCATCAAACCTGATATGCTTTTATCCAGTTAGCTAAAAGTGTAAAGCAAACTCTCACTCTATATATGCCCTAGTAGCTCCATTTTTGGCTCAACGCCAGCTGGCTAGGGCAACAAATTTCATAACCAGTATCCAATTTTGGCAGCACAGTAGTGACCTTGATGGTTAAGTTGCCAGCACTGAATCTCCCAACAGCGCACCCTTGGGGTCTTTGAACACTTGAAGTCTTTGTTAATATGCAGAAGAATGACTAATGGGATTTTCCCAGAAAATCCCATGAGAATTGTTATTGCCAGCTGTCAAACATTTGCAGTAACTTGACCTGTTTGCAGAGGAGGTAGTGAACTAGAAACCATTACAGCTAACAAATGTAAGTATTGCTAGTAATTTATAGTGTCTTTGAGGTGTGGTTGAATGACAATTTGGTGGGCTTGGACGTTCGCAGCTGATGATGTAATACAATTACCTGTAAAGTAATGTATCAATTCTTCCAGGTAAACAACCAAGAGCCGACACAACTGTGAGTGAAGATGGCAGAGGGTGGAGAAAAAGACAGACCAGAGCAGTTTGTGGTATGTTAAATATACATACAGTACTGTAATATATTATAGTCTACTTTGAGCTCTCTTTCACCTCAATTTGAAATTTTAGTGAGCGATTTATTGACCGCAATTACAAATTGATTCAGCTCATCAATCAATACCTTGCGCTGCTAATAAAAATTCAAACCCCAAAGTTGTTTTGCAAATCAATGTTCAAATTCATGTTAGAACCAGTTATCACACAACACAGATCATCAAAAAGGGCAGAGAAATAGACTATTTTATGAGCGTATTTTGTTCAATGTGCTACTATGGAAACCATGTACTCGTTGTGAATGACCCTGACATTAGAGACCAACCATTGAAGGCACAGCGATAATAAACCAATTGATGAGCTTATGTCGTCCAATGGTTCAATAAAATTTGAGCATCGCAGTCGACAAATTTTCCAAACTAAACCATTTGTAATGCCGCACCAGAGTTTGACAGTTTACTGGTTGTTTATTTATGAGAACTGTAAACTACAACAATAAGTGTGTTGTCAACAGCAATCAGACAGAAAATGAACTTAAAACACAAATAAAGTTGCAGTCAACACAGACAAAAAGTACCCAAAGAAACTGAAAAACCCACAAGTATGAGTAACGACAAATCTCTATTGGCCCCTATCAGTGCTGAGCATTAATAAAACAGCAAAATGATGTTCTGGTGTGCTCTCATGAACATTTCTACTATCAATGAAAATGACCAGGTGGCTGATGCTTATAAACAAAATTAGCTAGCTAATAACAAAGCGTTAACTAGTTTGAACAAATAGCTGAGTATTTAGCAATGACATAAGCAAAGCAATTAAGCATTGTAGCCGGCTGAACACGGCTCGCGCAACACCGAGCTCCACAATATTTGCTATCTTTGCTCAGCAACTAATTAGCTTTGACTAGGAAAAATAGTTTCATTTAATTTCAAAGATTCAATCTTGTGTGACCCAGCCAATATTCGGCACATTTTTTATCAAGAAAGCAGAAAATAAAAAGGGAAAGATCTATTACTAAGAATTTATGTATCACATTGCTAAATTTTTTGTTGTTCAGAATGCATTTTCGTATATAAAAAGGCTTATTACTGCTGCTTAGACAATGCCCACAGAAACATTTGCGGTCAAAGTGCAGTTTAGTGCAATCTGGTCTGTATTGCTGGTTGTCTTGTGATATTTTCCTACAGCTGCAAAACCAAATAAATAAGAAAAGCAAACATAGTTGTTTGCTGGCAAAGTCAGCTGTGGGTGGTGAGAAAAACTTCTTGAAAACAGCAACATAACACACTGGATGTCATTGAGTGATGGACATGAAAAGTGATCGTAAATAATTAATTAACACTATTATTAAATAATGGTACAGGTATCAAATTTTTGCTACAACCATATAATTTACGATTTTTTATCCCTTTAACAAAAAACTATCATTATGATTCATTACATAAACTTTTTATTGTCTTGTGCTATAAATAGTTGAGTAACTAACTACAAGCAATCATTTAGTGACTTTCCATGACGCGACGCCGTAGTGCTACGTTGTAGCGCCACTGGTTTTCCCCTCTCGAAAATGGGTATATCGCTACTGCTGTCGTGATGATGTGGCACTATTGAAAGTCGCTATTGAGTAGCGACCTATAATAGCGCCAGACCACTGAAGCGTTATGGAAAAAGGGAATGTCGTAGCACTACTGGTTTGCACATGCGTGTATTGAATTTCCAGCATTACAGCAGTCGAAATAATTAAATGATTTCTTTGGACAGAAATTTCAGTGTTCTGAGACAGTTGCCATTCAAGATCGTTTATATTAATTAAAAATGATGCAGAATAAGTGATCACAAATATATTTATGTGTTTTATTTTAGATTATTTGTTTTTTCTCTCCCTATTTTACAATTTGGTAATAATAATAAAAAATAAATAAAAATAAATAATCAATTGGCCGTGCCGTGGTTGAATAATCATAATAATAAAACAAATAATTATTTTAAATTTAATAAATAAATTACACATTAGCCAAGCACTGCTGCTTCAAAATTTTACCTGTGGAGTATGTAGTATTAGATGAAACAAACACAAGAAAAGCATTTAAAACTAACTGTTGGTTGAAACAATTTTGCTTCCTACAGTAGTTAGTTTCACTCATTGACTCATTAGCTCAAAGTCACCGTTGACTCGCTAATTAGGGGTCATGACCTTTGATCCTCCAGTATTGCTGGCTCATGGAAAAACGTGATGGTTTATCGCTATTGAGAAGCACTGAGCCATGACACCATAATGTAGCGCTACATGGAAAGTTAGTAATTGTTGGTGATATTGCTACACGGCTTGATGTATTGCCTGATACTAATGGATACTTTCAACTTCCTGTCCGAGTACATATGCCTAGTTTAAATAGAATTTGGAGACATTAGGGTTTCCTAATAAGAGAGATAACAGCAATAAAAACCTGGCAAATAGCTTATTGTCGATGATGGCAATAAGCTTTTGTGGCAAATACTTAGGGTAAAAATTTGCTATGTCATCAGCTACAATTCTGTTTCTGCATTAAACTCTCAGCATCACTAAAGCAAATACAAATCACCAGCTTATCACGATATGGATACACATTACGTATTCAAAGCAGCATGAGCAGAATTTGTATTGTAGAAAAATTTTAGCTCTTTTTTAGCAATTTTTGACTGTATATATGTAATGGAATTTGCCTAGTGTGGCCAGTCATCAGTCAGTGCATTTGCTTGTTTTTATCAACAAACAATGCAAGTTGTGAGCGAGCAATGGATTGTGGAATGCCCTAGCTGAGTAAGCACAAGCTTGCTTAGTTGATAGCACTGAGTACGAGGCAGATGAGCTAGGCGCCTTACTTATAGTCAAGATCAGTACGCTAAGGATTACAAGCTAAGGATTACAAGCTAAGGATTACTATGATCAGCAATGGTTTGACGTCATTTATTACTGTTATTACTTTGAATATTTTGCTTTCATCAATAAAAGAATATACAACCCATATTCTAACCATTTGGTAGAGCTAATCATTAGCGACAACGGCATAACTTTCCATAGTTGAAAACTTCATTGGCCTTAATTACTTCAGGCAAAAAAATTCCACTGAAGCAGATGCAGTCAACATGCTGCTTAGTGCTCTACAGACTAGCATTGCTGGCTGTCGTTATTTCTATCATATAATTATTGGTTTAGTTTCTCATTTTTTAACCACGTGTAAGAGTGAGTAAATAAAAAATTTATAACCAAGTTGGCTGCTGGCAGGGAAATCTGTGTGATGACAAGGGATTTTTGTAGCACATTGACTGTTATCATTGAATTAAGGATGAGGATTATAATAATAATAGGAAGTAAATAAAGAAGTTTTTAACAATAATAATAATTATAAATAAATAATAATTATTATAATAAATTATCAAAGTTTAGGATGAGATACTATTAATTATTATTTTTTCATTAAACAACAACAATTCATTATCAGCAGCAAAAGTTAATTAGTTTCAATTTGGTTGTATTGCTCCATAAACAATTGTATAACAAACCACAAATGATCGTTGGCGTCATTACAGCAAAGCTAGCTGCCATATGTTTACCACTAAGGAAGAATTAGTGACTTCCGGCTTGATCACGCATGCCTAGTTTTATTGAATGTACAATAAAATCTCGGAGCTTAACTTGTTGTCAAGGAAGTCGCTAAATCTTAGCGACAAATCTTAGCGCTAAAATTTGGCGACAAGTGTAGCGACAAAAACGCTCTCATGACAAATTTTCTTGGTTGCTACACTTATCGCTAAAACTTTTTGTGACATTGAAACATACTAATTGTGATGTTAGTCGTGTTAGTCATTCAAGCGTATTGTAGCGGAATTTTATGTCCACTACCTTCCGCTAGAGGGTTGTGCTGGTAGACGCGCAGTCTTGGTCAGCCACAACAATACTGTCAGCCACTTCAGGCCTGACAATCTACAGTCTAACTCAACTCAGAGGTGAGCCCGTGCCGGGATGGCACAAACAAAGTGTTGCAAAGTGAACGACCGACTTTAACAACGGTAATGAGCCCTCGGCTCAGACATTCACACTCGGAGCTTTCAAGTAGTGTATAAATATATCCTTTATTCATAGCAGAATATAAGGAGGCAATCCAATGTAATGCTGAGTGGTAATGCACTGCACAGCTAAGAGGTAATGCAAAGAGTATCACAACATCTCTGCGTTTTATAGGCAGAGTTACAGGAAGTATCGACTGAATGTTTCCAGCCATGCACAGGAAGCATAGCAGGAAGTTATATGGCATATAGTAAACAGTATTGTCCAATACAATAATGATAACTGAATTAAAGAGCACTGGCGCCCAGAAGTAAGGGGCGGAGTCTATGGTTTGCTTGGTTAGTGATACATCAATATAAACCCTGGGAGTTCTTTGGTCTTGATCAGCCTTTGGTTCACATTTCTCTACATCTAAGGGTAGATAGCTTCGGGAAGTGGCATCTGGAGGTACTTGGGCTAGGTTTTGTTTCTCTGGTTATGGCGGCCATCTTGCTACTGACCCGAGGTAGCTACCCAGGGTCGGGGTAGTAAATATCCGGGGTCGGAGTAGTAATATCCAATGCGGGGACGATTAATTATTATTAATAATCACTTGTCAGAGCAATACAATCACTACAATAGATTCTGTTCTTCGTCTATTGCATTCATTGGAGGCATGCCTGTGATAGCCACCATCAGGGGACCTCTGCGCAGTAGTGGTCACTGTATGTAGCCAGTGAAATCCAGTTCAGTATTATATGGGGCTTTTAATGTAGGAGAAACTTCAGAGCAACACAGTTTTTTATAACCTTTATTTTCCCTAACGGTTTTTTGTCGACAAATCTGTCAACTTTTTCGAACATACTGTGGAGTCTTTTTTACCTATGCCAATGAACTGAATATCATGGCACTCACTTAGGTTTTCAATGTTTTTAGCTATGAGCCATGTAACCCATGAATGTTTTTAATTTTGAAGGGCTCAATTGAATTGTTTTGATGATGGAGGTATATAATTATCTTCATAGTTATCACGGACAATAGCATCTAAAAATCAGTCCAAGAAAATAAATAGTTGCCTTTTCCTGCAAACTGGGTTTTTCCCAAAAAATATATTTTCATGTGAAGCTGTTCTTCAAACATTAGATAAAAACGCACAACCAAAGCAAATTATTTGTTAGTGGGGAAACTCAAAACACAATGATTGCCGGCTTATATAAAACAATGGACAAAATCCGAAAATCCCCATAGTTAATTTGGTATTCCCCAGTGCTTGAAAACTTTCTCAGGTTGCACGTTTTCCTCTATTTCGTACCAAAAAGGTTATTTCCGGGTTTTTTCCAACTAAGAAAAAAATGAAGCCACTCGTCAACCGTAATTTCTCCCAAGCAATACAAAGGCACATAGACTCATAAATTATTAACTCATCAAGCTTGTGAGGCTAAGGCTAAATCTGTTATATTAGAGAAAAACGCGCAGCCTGTGCAAAAGTTTTATTATTGGGGAAACCCAAAAAGTAATTATTCCGGGCTTATATAAAAAATTGACAAAATCTGGAAATCTCGGTAACTAACCAGGGTTTCCCCACTGTTTAAAAACTTTCTCAGGCTGCGTGTTTTTCTCTACTGCGGGAGATTTGCATTGTTAGTTAAGAACGGCCCCTCCCCACCCCCTTCCATCCAAAACCCCTACACCCCTTGCCCTGTGAGTAATGAAGGTTTAAAGTAATCCTGGAGCCTTCTCCCTTCTGTATCTACACCTATTTCCCCAAACTTTGGATACCGGCTACCCCTACCCTGTATAGACCCTGTATCCCATGTATATAAACATATAGCACCTACTCCGGGTCAACCCGGGTCAGTCCAGAAAAATGGCTGATTAAGATAGCCTGGGATCTAGAGGACTGGATACCCACCTCTAGAAGTCGGAGACTGAAGATGGAAAGCCTAGTAACAGAGACCAAGGAAGTGAATGACCATATAATGAGGGGAAAATTTCCATTACTCTAAAAAGAGCGGGAAAGCAGTCCAGAGCTGTTTTGTCATGTGCTCACTCTTATCATTGGCTTGCATTATTTACCCGGATCGTGTTGTATGTTTTGATTGATGCATTGTTTCTATTATTATGTATGATTGGTTCATCCCTAATAAGGGAGTGAATTTTTTTCCTTTCCTTCTATAAAAGAAGCTCTTGTGTTGCTTTACAAGAGGAAGTCTTGTGGATTGTGTTTATGTACCATTATGTATTGCCAAACAGAATTAGATAATAAAGTAGTTATTCATGTAACCTCCGGTGTAGTGTGTCTGGGTCGTGGACCCCATGCAGTGCTAACGCCTATCCGAGGTAGACCCCAAAGTGTTGGAGAAAAGGAGAGTGAATGCTGTTGTGTCGGTATTAGAGGACACAAATTTATTACAATACCTCAATGGCTTTAATGTAGATAATTAAAGTTGGGCTAGCATTTCAAATTGCATCAATTTTGGTATGCCTGGAGAAAGCCCATCAATTGACGCAATGCATGGCGACTGTAGAGCATCTTTTGTTAATGAGAAGGCTACCCAGGCTTGAGTAAAACAACTGCAATTCTACCCATGGAAGCCAACTAGTATCTTGGAAGCATTGTTTAGCTTTGTGTGTTAGTAGTATAAAAGGAGCAGATCTGCATGTCGAGGCTTAAGGACAAGATCGTTATCCTGGGCAAAGTGTTTTTTTAGTGGCACCAGGTGTCCAGTAGAACCCATAGAGTACTTTTTTGTGTGCGCCAGGTGTTGATGTTTCCAGTTTGTATTGTAGTTTAGTTTTATATGGTTGCATCATTTTTATTGTGTGCTTTAATTTTGTTGTAATTGTATGAGTAACCAAGTATTTATTGTGCAGGGTTTGTTTATATTGGGGTTTGTATCATGATTTAGATTGTTGTGTTGAATGTAAAAAAATGGAGTGGTATTTTATTATAATGCTATTGATCGGCAAAATATCAACAGAAGAAGATGTAGAGATGAGAGTGATCAATGAAAACGATAATGTTGATGGTACTACGAGTGAAGTAATAGATGTTTTGCCAAGTCTGAAACGAAAAGTGCTAATAGTTAAGATGATATTGGTATTTGTTATAGGATTTTCTACTTTTGGAGGTGCTCCGGAGTTTAGTATTTATGAAAGCGCTGTCAAATAATTACAAAAAAACAAGAGCCTCTCCTGATCGAATCATAAATGAAACTATTGGGAAATGACAAACATCTAATTCATCATGAATGGTAATGCTGAAGGATTTGACTCAAGGATGCGATCCACTTTTAAGGCGAAGATTGCGGGTCCTACTGGTTCAGGAAAGACGCAAGCGACTTTAAAAATGATTGAAGCTAGTCAGATTATAGCTTATCCTCCACCGGTAGAAAAAAAATTACTGTTATGGTGCCTATCAAAAAGCCTTTGACAATTTATCCAGCGTGATATTTCATGAGGGACTAATGGATATAACGACGAGTTTCTCCAGAGATGGACAAAACAGATGGTTGATAATTGGTGATTTGATGGATGAAGTTTCTGGTAAAGTTGATGCCAATGCTTTGTATCTGAAACATATTCATCATTTCAACATAAGCGTCCTTCTTATTGTACAGAATCTGTTTCTAAAAGGAAATCGTACAACTTCCTTGAATAGTCACTATTTTTATTTTTCAAAAACCCTCGGGACGCTTCTTCGGTTACTTATTTGGCTCGTCAATGATTTCCCTGAAGGACAAAATATGTACAAGAAGCCTTTGAAAAAGTGACAAAGAAAACATTGTTTTGATATTACATACATATTTGAGAATTGTCTGACCTCCACAGACCTTAATCAATCAGAGCAAAGGGCTAGTATGCAATTCAATCAGTGCAGGATCAACAGTCAACGAGAGAACATTTATTATGAGCTCCCTCTCTACTATGCAGTCATCATTCCCCTGCATCTCTATTTCTCATACCAACTATTCAGTAACCAGAGGACTTTAATACTTCAACATCATTTTATTGGGGCTTATGCCACATGTGCAAACTGCTGGGTTAAGTCTCTATGCTTCCGTGGTAAGACATCCTCATTTAGTAGAACATTCTTCGCTGTGTGTCAACAGGATATTATTGAAACATGTAGTGCTATACCTTGTGCTTTGAATTTGATGTAGTAATAGCTTATTTGATGTTATATTGTTAGAAATGTTATGTAGGGAAACACGTATCTTATTTATGTCATTAATTAATTTACAGGAGCATTGAGGGGCTCACCTGCACTTTAACCTATTCTCATTTGGTGGTGTATACCTTTAACAATTGTGAGCTTATTTTCTGTTATGCACTTTTATTCTGTTGTTCACTGTTATTTCACATTCTCTCATAAAATGGCAGCATCTTAGATTTATATGTCAGTTTTTCATGATACATAAAAAATTGTGTCACATTCTGTAAAGAGTGTAATTTGATGTACTATACTGAGATTCTCTGATCTTTTATTATTTTATTACTCTGTTTAACTCTGTCTGTTCAGGGTACTATCAATAAAGTTGCCAATAAACTCAAACCACCATACTGAGAAAGTCATTATCTTTTCTATGAATAGCCATGACTCAGCGAACAGATGATCATCACAGACTATTGGAAAACTTTGCAATAGGTCAACCTATGGTATTACTTGTACCCAAGTAAAAGCATATAAATACAATAACTATTCGTTTCATCTGACATGTATTTTGTTACTCAACTGTGCAACACATTGGTAATGTAATGACTAACGCTCTGCAACAAAAATTGAGAAGAAATGCGGCGCTGTCGTTATCACTCAACACCGCATCCGCTTCGATTCAAGAGTCTGTAATAGCTAATGCGAAAAAAGATCGTATTATAACTCTAATGGATTGCGCTAAAGCTATTATAAATGGAACAATACTATTGTCATCTGCTCAGTATAATCAGTTGCAGCGAAGATCAAAGGATTTCGTTACTCTGGTTAGGAAATCATCGATAGACTATAAAAAACTTCTGCTACAAAAGGAGGATTTCTAGCTCCCCTACTAGGACCTATCCTCAGCATAGTAGCTCCTGGTATACTGAAAATTGTATTAGGATGAGGACAGAGATGAGCATCTCCACCAAAATGATGAGGAATAGGATGGCTATTCTATCTCTGGATGACTTTAGTAAGAGAGGAAAAATTGCTATAGTCGAAAAGGCCAACTTGGATCTGTGTCAATCGTTGATAGAAACTGTCAAAAACATTATATTAGGCAACGTTTCTCTGGAATCAAAACAGTTTTTCAAATTGCAGTGCTACAAGAAGGAGCTGCCCAAACTAATTGGCAAAGCAACCGTCGGTGATATGCATAGAATTTTGACTCAAACCGGTAGAGGCATTCTTTTGGACGCTATAATCACACCTATTGCACCCGTTTTATCGTCAATAAAACCAATAAAGCTATGAGTTTCCAACCTTTGAAATTTTCTAGACCTTTTTTTCTAGTGTCTGAAAATGAGTACAATAGATTAATGAGAAAAGTTGACAATGATAAAGAGACGGAGGAAAAAACACCGTATTACAACCCCATGGAAGAAAAAATGGCGAGAGAAATGAAACGAAAGCGAGAAGCTTTGTTAGAAACATCATATGAATTCGATTTGTCCGAGCACAAACAGTTGGACAAAGAAATTCAAAATATGCGCAGCTATTTTAGCGATGTCAGGAACATTAAAAATGGTCCCCAACGAATGGATAACTGGTCTCCTGTCAAGAAACCAAAGCAACAACCTAAATCACCATTTGCTAATTGCACGATGATCGATGACAAGCCTAATTTCCTTTCACCAATCGATCCTACTCCTTCCACCTCCATGTTGGATGCTACTGATGAATCGTTGTTGAGAAAAAAAGTATTTGATTCTGATAACTGGTCTATGGATAATGGAGAAGGTGATGATGAGGGTATGAAGGGGCGTTTAGATGAGTTTGAGAAAAAATTATCCAGTATGACTAACAGTGAAGGCGATTGAGCGATCGGTGTCAGAATGTTGGTACACTTGAGTGAAATTGGTAAGTACAATTCCGATAAGGACATGCTCAAAATTGGAGACAGGTGTTTGAATCCTAAGATATCAAAAAAATTATTGCAAGATGTTCTAACCAATACGGGCTCGATAAAATAGGAAAATGGGAACTACAGCAATTTTAAAAGTCTGCTATCAAATTAAGGGATCATAACTGTTAGGAGGTCATCACGACAAACACGTAAGGGAAGATCTTTGGCTATTGTGGGAACTGGAAAATGGATGGTGATGAGTTAAAATAGTTGTATTGAAATCCCGCATTGCACACATCTCCGCGAGGAGCTAGAGCTTTACTGCAAGCTCGTAGAAAACATGAGGGGGAAAAAATAATTTGCATAATGGCTGAGCGGAGAGGATGTCTACATGCTGCCCAAAAAAGTGACGACCAAATTTAAGCACCAGCCCACGATTGTAGCTGGAATATGAGAGCAACTTCTAGTCGATTTGATGAATGTGCTATCTCAAAAAGAAGAAAACGATGACACGGCATTTTTACTAACAGATGTCGATTCTCTATCCAGAAAAAGTTGGGCCGTTCCACTCATCTCCAAAGCTGGTCACATTGTAGCCAGAGGTGTGAGCAGGATACTGGACGGAGAAAACTACAAGGCTTTACAATCAGATAAAGGTAAAGAGTTTGACAATCATCTCAAGAGCCTGCTGGCTGAGAGGAAAATCAAGCGTTTACAACCGGAAACGAGGCGATAAAAGCTTCGTTGGTGGAGCGTTTCAACAGGACTTTAAAAGAGAAGATTTACCGATATTTGATGTACTAAGATGATGACAGATACATCAATGTTTTACCCCAGATGGTTAGCGCATACAACAAAACTATGCACACCACATAGGTATGAGACCGAACAACATAAATTTTCAAAACCAAGAACTCGTGTGGAATCGAGTGTACGAAGGAGGTGAGCACCGCATGGCTAAAGAACAAAAATTGAAAGCTGGAGATTGTTCGAGAATTAGCAAGGTGAGAGGGGCTTTTGAGAGAGGATACTCTCTGAATTGGACCATCGAGGTCTTTATAATCACCGTCGTGCTCACCCACAAAAAACCTATTGTAAGGTGAAAGATCTGGCTGAAAAGTTGATCGAGGGAACCTTTTAAAAAAAAGAATTGCAAAAAGTAAAGAAACCGAAAATTTACAGAATCAAAAAGATTTTGGAAAGAAGAGTGTGAAGAAGTAAGAGACTGTCTGCCTGACATTATGATCTCCCGTTCTAAACACTTCAACATACTGGCATCAAAACCTTTCAACCTGTTGAGCCTCCGGTCAGTTTTGGCAGTGGGAGGGCTGCTGAGAGAGGCCTGGAGAAGGGACTGGAGAACAGTGAGTATGGCTGAAAGGTGGGAGTGTAGGCTCTGTAGCAATTTCAGCTTACTTGACCGCTTCAGGGCTTATGCTTGCCTAATGCAAATGGTGTTCCCTGCTTTCAGCTCTACAGGCTGTGCAGTAGGGTTCATGCACCTAACGAGAATGGACCCCTTAAGGCCAAGCTCATTTAAGCTGTTTGCTATAGGAAGACCTCCAGGTCAGAGCTGTCATTAAACAAAGGGGAAGCAGCTCTGTGTGATAGCCTTCCACAGGATAGCGGACCCCCATGCACTGAGGTAGATGCATAGTTTGGAGCACTTGAATATTGTTCACCAACAATACCATGATTGTCTGTACAACGCACCTTTTTTTCATCTATCACTATGCTTGACTCGCCGAGTATCATGTTGCAATCATGGGAACTGAAGAAAGGCTTACTGCTGACCACAGAAATTGCTTCAGTCTTAACATCACAGAGAAGGAGGGCAGCTCTCACTTTGCTATAAAAGGGGATCTGCGCACCATCAGTCAGAATAGCATAAGACTCGCTTTCTTGTGCGGTCTGCCTTGTACACTCAGGTAACGGATTGGCTATCCGCTCGGACAGGAAATTTTGTATGCAGCCTGTATTTACTAAAAGTGTGATGGGCTTGCATTCCACCTTTCAAGGAAAAAAATGCTGTCCTGGTAGAGCCTTTCTATTTGAAAACTGATCAACCGAGTTGGTTGAACTTTGGCAGCATTGTTAGGAAGCTACTTTTTTTCTTTGAGGTGAGAAAAACTTTCTGCCAGCAGACTGGCTTCTGTGATTGACGGTTTGCTGTCCTCAGCAGGAGTTTGCCAGTACTTCACGGGACCTACCGGTTAAATGGGGCTAGATCAAAAACGAAGTGTACAGTAGTGAAGGGTTTGTGAAGCTCCGGCCATCTGTTTCTCCTTGTAGGACAGCATAACGGTTGGATGTCAAAAGTTGCCACTGTAGGGAGAAAGTGAAGCCTTCTTACAAGGGGGTGGTCGAGGAAATTGAGGAGGTGATCTATCAGTCATTGGGTTGCACTTCTAGACTCTTGTTAACTGCTCTTTTTACCTCTGTGCCCAACTGTAGTTAGTTGGTTGGTGAGTGATGGTTGCTGTTGTGGAAGTGGGTGGTGCACTGGAGCACATGTGGTGGCAACAGTATAGGTGTGAATGTGTTCTGATTGGGGTGAGGAAGGGTGCTATAGCACAAAAGAGGAAACCTGAAAAGGAGGGAGTGGGTCAAGAGAAAGTTTGCCGTACTTTTCCTCTTTCTCATCAACCATTCTTACTCGTGATGGTTTTGTACTTGGAAATGCCTTGATTTTAAAGGAATTTACCTCCAGCTCCTACAGCTTTTTCATGGCTTTGAGGTTTTAGTGCTAACAGATAGCATTGCAGCTATGGGCGGTTGAGAGTTTAGGTGAATGTCTCCAGGATCGTTTGCTCTACTTGTCTTTCAAACAAGTCTCCATAAGCCACACTAACCAGCCTCTCTACTTCATTGGGATGTTCCTGTAGGGAAGTTATTTGTTACTTTTGTAAATGGATAATCTGTTGTAGAGCTTCACGGTGGATTAACCATAAGCCAACATAGAGGGCAGTAAACACTCCTCACGGGTGCAGGGTTTTCTACTCTCTAACACTTTCTAATGAAGTACCTTTCTTGCATGAAATACGGTTGTATGGGCTCCCGAGTCATATATTTTGGAGAGTTATAGAAATCAAGAAATAAAATATTCAAAGTCTCCAGTACCAATAAACCTCAGGGACTTGAAGCTGTGTGCAAAGGGTGGGTGGGGGGAGGGGGGCTGTAGCACTTCATTCAGTGTCTGGACTAGCCTGTCTAGAGCCGTGCCAGCTGGTAATCTACCAGCACTTCTAGCTTTTTGTGCTGCCGTTGGAAATCAAGAAACATTTGTCTGGGCTCCTGCAGGTCCTCCTGTGTTGGGGAACGGTACCATAAGGCTGGGGGTAGCTGTATCTGCTTCAGGAAGACTGTAGGATCAAACACCAAGTCAGTAACAACTGTTTTATTTCAATTCCGACATTGGGGACTACTGTAGAAGCTGTCCCGAATCTTGTGTTGTTGCAGCATAGTCCAAGGGGGGGGGGGGGGGGCAGGGTGACTCTGAAGTCAAGGGGGGGGGGGGGGGAGGAGAGAATAACAAGATTGGGAGATGCCTGTATTCAACTTTGTAGAGCTGCAAAAAACATCCCTGTGTTGGTAACGGGAGTGATACCGGTTCCTATGCTGGTGACTGCTGTAGAAATTGTCTCACTGGGTTGGAAGTTGCTGTAGCAGGTGGGGGTGGAGTGGGGATCACTTCCGAGTCAAGGGGTGGAGTACCAAAAAGTTAGGAGGTGTCTGTATTTGACTCTGAGTAGCTGCAAGATCAGTCTTCTTGTCGGTAATAGCTGCAGGGACACAGGTAGGACTGCTGGTGCTTGTAGAGATCCGTAGCAAGTCAGGAATGCTTGTAGAGATTTGTAGCAGGGAAAAATTTCTGCAGCAGAGTCAGAGCCACATTTGAATGCCTGTGGCATTGTTGGGGCTGGCAGTGTTTGCTTTCGGAGCACTGTTACAGGGTCACCATACCAAGTAGTGATAGAGAGATTACTCATTGACCAATTACCAAGTTGATACTTGTTGCAGCAATATCAGTAGTTAGGGAAAAAGAGTAAGGACTGGGGTAGGATGTGGTGGCATCTTTTATAGTAGAGTTTGTACATCCGTACAATCCCACTGCTGCCAGCAATGTAAAGGATTTTGGCCTAACCTTCACCAAACACTACTAGAGAGAGCACATTAGAAAGCACTATCTGTTCTGCTGTCAACAACTTTCACTATAACATAGTCATTGAATGAAAATCTAGTTGTATTTCACTGACTATTATTAGTCAGTGAACCTATCAGACCAAAAAGATTAGGTATAATGTCACAGCAAGTATATTTCCCTATACACATTAGGGTTCACAATATAGATACAAAGGTAACACCAGTCAACTTCTCTGTACAAGTGTGTAACACAATCTAACCCACTCTACAAAACACGCAATAATGGCTAAATTTATAGAAAATAATACGGAAAACGAATGAGTTGAAATCCTAGATCAGCCATTGGTCCATTCGAGTTTCAGGAAGTGTAATGCATCACTGAAACAGTCAGATTAGAAGTGTCCATCACAATGGCAGCCACCTTGATTCATCATTATGTTGTATATGTCTCGTCCCACAGTGCCTGCTTGGCAACTCCATAGGCTTATATTAAATACCATTTCTACCTCTTCTTGTCTTTGTAAGTTGAAATAGTGTGTCCCAAGCATTATCTTTAAGCTATCAAAATTAAACCCTGTAATTCTATCTTGAAAAACTTTATCACTCCTGCACAATAGTGGTTGTCAAATATTAACCTACATAATTCTTTGTTTTTGGGTGTCGTAACATGCCACACTTTACTAGTAAGAACGGTTTCAATAAATGCAGCAATGCATTCTGTAGCCGAAGTGAAAATATTGATTGCACTGAACGTGGTAGATAAGTGGTGATTCCTTAATTTGGTTCAGAAAAAGGCTCATGCAGCCAAGTAGAAATCATTTACAGACCTTGTCCGTCATGCATCAGCTATCTTAATTTAATAAAAAAAACATCTTTACTCGATAATTTAGATTTCTGAGACGGACCTAAAAAGATTCAAAGCAGCCTACAACCACAGTAAAGGTGGAATGTACAACTTGGATGTACAGGTGACCTACTTGATCAAGTTGGCTGATGGATACTTTGACAGATACAAAAACAGTAGAGACAAGAACATATTTGATGCACTGAAGGTACAATCAGCAATCAATTGTTTATCAAAAAGATTTTTAACTGCATTTACTGTCTTTGAATAACCTCTGAGTAGCCATCAACAAGCTCGGACCATTTTCTTTTTGCTATTAAACCTGTCAAAGATTAAGAATTTGTAATCCTAACCTTTTCCATTAATCTTATTTTTTAATCTTAGGTATTTATGCGATGTAAATGCAATGATGGGGCAGTAAAGTCATCATCCATCTACATGCATGCTTGTAGAATGAGATTAGCAAAGCTCAATTTGGATTTGTCAGCCCAGGAACAAATAACAGATATAATATCACAATAGTGTAATATCACAATGATAAACAAATATGTATGTATTTATGTATGCAACTGTGAACAAAACTTTTATCGAACGCAGAACTAAAAAGGAAAAAAAAACAAACTAAAACTAGTTGCTATTTAAAACTTTAAATTGATATGCCCGGTAAGTTGCAATTTTTTAAATGATTATTATAATATGTTATCAATTAATTGTATTGTTTGTGCTGAAAAATAATAATAATAATAATGATAATGATAATAATAATAATAAAAAACAACAATTTAATGAAAAGTATATAATTGTTTATTATTAAAATGAATAAAGATAGTAATATAAAAATTGTTTTAAAAAATAAATCATATTACATCACATTACATGTTATTATTACATAAGATATTATGATAATTATTATTATTGGTAACTCTTACGTATCTGTTATAGTTTTTTTTTTATTATTATTACCAACAATTAGCCAATACAAACGGATTTTTCAAATCAGCCTTGGGACATTAAAAAACATATCATGGCGTAGAATCATATCTTGCAGTCACAATAGTGGTAAACTTTTTTTTGTCTCTCGTTGATAGTTACTGAGAAAATGAGTTTTAAAAATGTCTCTCCCAGCACCAAAATTAATTTGTTTTATACTCGCACAGCGGATAGTTTTACTCCTCATTATTGATACATTAGAGTGAAATCCGTGATGCGTGACCAAGCGTGCGATATTAATTTGTGGTTAGTTACCAATTACTTCATTGTAATATATAAAAATAAAACGTTTTTATTTGGCAAGGAAATTATTAAATCTATTTTCATTCCAGATGTAAATGATCTATAGCAAATAGTATATCAACAGGTTGGTAATCTGATAGGCTAGTGATATAACATGAACTAAAATCATATGGTTCCCCGGCGCACTGGGAAATTTCTCGTTTACATCGTGGTTTCCAAACATTTTTTCCCAAGTCCACAGCTATGTAAACGGTCCAGTGATTGGTTAATCTAGTTTAGCAAAGTGTATTCTATTAAACCATTTTAAAATTTTGTTTCTAGCAGCCTGTGGTCCCAAGTTATTGAAAATTTAGGAGTTCCAGAATATTTTGAAACTGAAAAAAACCGGGTGCTACAAATACTTATATCAATGCTTTTGACGCGTGACGTCATATTTCGTGATCAATTTGTAGACGCTACACAATCATAATTTTATTAGGAAGCTTTAGTTATTATTTATTTATTACATTCCGGGTGTTTTATAAGCATTTCCGATCATAAAACTTTCCATTGGATGGAGGATAATGAGATTTATCGTAGCAAAATGTATGTATACCAAGGTAATGATATCAATCTGGATCCCTGAAATAGATCCCAAAACTGTCCTAGTTTAGAATCATAACAACATTCAGGGTCTCTCCATTGCACTCCAATTGACAGAAAAATAGTAGCCTGAGAACAAGTGATAGTTTTCTCGTTTTTTAACAACGCTCACCTACAAACTTGTTGATTCACTTTGAGTCAAATTGACTTGTTCAAAGTGACAAGATGAACATTTTCATGATTTTTCTTCAGGATAACATGATTGAAATTTAGCGACAAAGGTAAGGTTAAGTCACGAAACACTCAAAAAGGCATCTCTCTCTTTGTGTAAACAAACTGATAGATGTGTTTAACATAATAAACAGTATCATAGTGACATAACTGGGGTTTCTTATTATCAGATTCACTGAGTCATAAAGGTTAATCTTTGTGATCCTAAAAATTGATTAATCTGGTTAATCTTTAAAATAACACGCGATTCTTTGACAGCCTCATTTGCTATGTGTGTGCATTAGATTGCTATTGTTCATGGGTGTTTGTGCGTGGTGTTTGTTTGTTGAAAAGTGAAGCAGTCAAAATTGGTCTTCAGCCTTAAGGTTAATTCAGTTGCGGCTTGCTAATGGTGAATTGTCCAAACAATTGATTTATTATTTTTTGGATAACTTCCGGTCGGAAAAGCAGAAAGTAAAATTACTTTTTGTTTCAGGCACATGCCTTGTACAATTCGATTGGACGCAGATGTGAAGGAGATCCAATGTGGAGTGAAAAAGCATTTGATGTCCAACAAACCTATTGGAATGGTGAAGTTACACTGGACCGGAAAGAATCTTTGGAGGTGACAAACAAATTGGCAACCGAACTACAGCGAATCAGGCAAGAAACAGAGGTCATGTTGAACTCAAAAGGAAAAGCTAAAGACACATTTCTTACAAAACTACAAGAGCGTAAAGACAAAAAAAGGCACATGGAGGAGTTTTGCCATGAAATGGCTGTTATCTCTCTCAACTGTACTGATCAAATGAGCACATTTTGTAAAATGATATTTGAGCACTCTGTAAAGATTTTGAATCAACCACCACCCTGTGCATTTAGTGTGATAGCATTGGGTTCAATTGCAAAAGGAGAAGCAACTCCTTATTCTGATTTGGAATTTTTATTTCTACTTGAAAGTAAAAATGGAGATTCCATAAGATATTTTGAATGTCTGGCAATGACCTCGTATTTTCTCATTGGTAACTTACGCGAGACATCTCTTGAAAGCATGGGGATTACTGAGCTGCAAAACTGGTTTGAGGACAGGGAAATGTGTGGGTTTCACATCGATGGTCTAAAAGAAGGAGCAGGTAATATCCCAACATCAAACACACCAGAAACTCTCAACTCAAACATCATGACACCTGATGAGTTGCTGATAAAGTACAAAACTCTGCTAGATCAGCCAGTGAGCGAGAATGCAAGAAGAGGAGATTTAACTGCAATGCTACAGTACACGTCAACTGTCTTTTCCCATGGTTCAGAAGCAGAAAACTTGATAGGTGAGTTTTTGCTGCAAAGGAAAAACATGCCCATTAATGGTACCAGACAGGAAATGAATGAAGAAATGTTCAGATCAGATGTCACAAAGTTCAACTTTAGACCAGATATGGGGCTGATTGAGAGAGGATACTTAGTGAATGCAAAGAGAGAAATATACAGATATCCCTCCATACTGCTGTACGATATTTCCATTCTTGCTAACTTTCATGAAACAAATTCATGGGAAACTTTGACCAGTCTCAGAGAGAAACTAGTAATTTCTGAATCTATTCATCAGTCACTCTTTTTCCTCCTTGCTTGTGCCTGCTTTGTTCGTCTTTCGGCTTACTTGTTTCATAATTCTTGCGATGATCGCATATCTGTATTGCACAATGCAAAATTCTTGAATGTTTGTGTTTCTCAGCCACATTTGGCATCAAAAGAGATAGGGCGAAGATGGTACATGCCCAAATCTTTCTTTGTCAAACATTGCGAGCATTCTGTGCCTTTGAAAAATCACATAGAAGAGTGCAGCAGTGTAGAGATCATGCAATTGTTAAAAATGGAGGTTGAGCTGCCAGCTTGGATAGTTAAATTTCAAACACTCCATTGCTGTCATGAGTGGACAAAGGCTTGGAGCATTTTTGAAACAAAAGTTGGTGAACAAATACTTCAAAAAGACCCAACAAAAATGATAGATGGGTTTAAAGTGTTAGTAGGGGGAGATTTTACCAAAATCTGGTTTTGTGTCAAGGCTTTAGGCTACTCGTTGTTTCAAGAAAGAATGTACCCTGAAGCTTACCAATGCCACACCATTTTCTTGAACCAGTTGACTGATACCAGCGACTCCGTTGATTCAGAGCAGATACAGTTGATCATCGCAGAGGTTTTAGAAGAGCTTGGCATGTGCCTATTTTATCAATACGATTACAGGGCTGCCGAAACAGAGTTTCAGAAATCTCTTGAAATTCGTGTGAACTTTCTTGGTAGCAGCCATCATCTTGTTGGAAAAATCAATCTGTGCATTGGAAAGTGCCTCAGATTTTTGAAAACATATGATGTAGCTGAAAATTATCTGGTTGTTGCTGCAAAAATATATCATCCTCTCGCATCGCGTCCCATCAAATATGATTATTATGGCGAGCCTTTACCTGAAAACGATGTGGAATGTGACCTAAAGAGTGTGTCGTCACCAGAGGAGTTACTGAGTTACATGAACAACTCATCAATCAACCTCGGCTGTGTGCTGTGGAACCTAGGTAATGTATACTTCTCATTGAAGTATTACTGGCAAGCTTTCAATTATTTCAGCGTGGCCCAGAGAATGTACGAAGAAGCTTACGGAGAAGACGCATGTCACAAGGACATCGCGGAAGGACTTCTAGCCTTGCTATACAGCAGTGACATGCTCCATGAGTATTCAGCTGCAGATGTTTATGCCAGAAAAGGTATTCTTGTGATTACCCAAATCTTCAATGCTAAAATGTTACCTGCGATTCGAAAAGCTGAAGCTCTTGGCTCGGAGGCTTACTACAAAGCCGTTGTTGAAACTTTTCGCAAACTACCCGGATACAAAGTTGCACATATTGAGACTGCAGGTATTGCTCGCTTCTTTGCTTTTCACTTGATCCACATGGGGCACTGCAAACTTGCAGAGAAGTTGATCAAACTGTTTTTGTCGATGTACAAAAACACGTTTAAGTGTAAAGACAATGACGAAGGAATTGGTAAAGCATTTTCTTTTTATGGGCTCAACTACTGGAAATGGGGAAAAATTGAGAAGGCTAAAGAGCATTTTACAAAAGCCTTGAGCATTTTGGACAACAATGGATTACAGTACGCTAAATTGGAAGCAGCAGAAACCCTACAAAACATGGGACTCATGTATGCAGAGCTCAAGGACTACCCACAAGCTAGAAATTATCTCACACAATCCAGAGACCGATTCCTCAGATGCTGTAGAGAGGATGACCACCCTAAAGTGGTGGAGGTGAAGAGACAACTAGCCAGTTTACCATCTCTTCCTTTCTAGCCATGGTGTATCGTACAGAAGACTGATAGTGCATCCGTAGTATTGATCCCCTCATTTCCATGTGGTCAGCACTAATGCTTAGAAGACTGCTGTTATATTTGCTTTTATGCTAATTCTCTTCTTCAACAATGACCAACCATTGCAATTTATACCTCATTTTCATATACTGGAACGTTTTGATGACATCCAAAACTTTGATGATTATTTTTCTTCCCGAAGATTCATGTTTTTTTTAATGATGATCTTCAACTTGTTAAAGCATTATATTTATTTTATACCAAATAAGGACACATTACAGTGATTATTGTTAATCGGAACCTAGTATGTTGTGCAATTGACAGCGTTTGTTAACATTAGATTTTAAGGTTGTTTTGATATATTTTTCTGAGTGTCTTGTAATGATAGACAAGTGCTAAATGATGAAACTACTACCCGCCAACCTGCAAATAACTAAAATTAACTGACTGCTGCGTAGTAGCTAGTAACATGATGGGTAGAGCCAAACAAATAAAAAGCTTCTACGCTTAGTTTTTGTGAAAACCAACGGAAGGTTATCATCATTGCATAAATCTTGAGAATTGCAGTGAAATGCACTATAAGCATCCTTTTTTGAAACAATTTTTGAATAGATCACATAAATTAATTTTTGAACTTGTATGAGACAAAGATCATGAAACTGACTCTCACTTGTAGTTTGTAAATCATTGCTAAGTGTGAACTACATGATTGGATTGGCTACTCTTCACTGATGTTTTGGTCCCGATGTACCTATATGATGGATCGTTACGATGTGGCCGTGACTACACAAGCAGATGCATCATGCCGATGTACTAGTGCACATTGGTAAACTGCTTTTGAACTAGCCTATCATACAGCACAAAGCATGACTTAATGTTTGTCTCATTTCCGGCTGCAAATTATTTTTTATACACTGAATGATAATTGAAAAACACATTCATTGCAACGTAGATTCATTTTTTCTCACACTAAAAAACCCATGACTTTTATTGAATTATTTTGGATTTCCGTAGTATCAAATCATAAGCAATTTGTCATAAATCGTCATTTATTTTTGTAATTGTGATTATCGATTATTATTGTTGTTAAATGTTATTACCAATGATCACTATTTTATGAGCCATGAAAAATAAACTCATGTGCCTGAATTGTTTTTGGCAACAACTGCATTACATCAGGATTATTTCGGTGCAAAGGGATAGATGTACAAGTTCTATAACATCAGCATTATTTCGGAATTTGAAGTTGGTAACAACGATTATATAGTATATGTAATTGTTGTTGATAAAATCTGTTAGCATAAGTGTGTTGTAAATGGTTAAACTTGATCAGTTTGTAAACATATTCTGTTTCAACCAATCAGAGGACGCCGATTGGCCTGCAGCATCGGGAATAAACCAACATATTGGTTTGGCTTACAATCAAGCCCCACAATACGTAAATACCTCGGCCGCACACATCGTAAGCCATTGGCAAACATTTGCCTGTGTAGTCAAGCTTTAATGATTTACTAAACTTTTTTCTCTAAACTTTGAGAATTTAACTTGGCTAAAATATCAATGGCAGGAAGTGACTCATAGTGAGTCTTTTGATGAGCAATGTCTTGCAACTGCTGTCACAGTAACTATCGTTACCATAGTTACAGTAATCTATGTATGGCTTTTATCCTCACACTTCAGTATCTTCCTTTTTCTTGTGAGAGCATGAGGTAATTTATTGTCACTTTGCTTTTCTGCTTTAATGTTTCCATCCGAAATAAAGATTTTAATTTAAATGTACAAGTCGTCATTGTAAACTGTTTCATGCAGAGCTTTAGAGAATTAGTAACTGACTGGGAACTGACTACTGCATTGCTTTCTTTTCTGTTATATTTTTCACATAACTATAATTATGTTTTTTCCTCCAAGTCTTCAACTTCTAAGTAACTTAATTTTTTTAATAAAAAAGTTTCTTGTTTTGTAAAACACTTGAATAATGAGCAGCTCATTAACATTAGGGTCCATGCAGGTAAGGGTACAACTACAGTGAATCACATATACTTCCATGAACTAATAAGCAAAATGGTCTTTCTCAGAAATAGAATAACTCCAAATTTGTTATAAAGTAATAGTTTACAGAGAAGACAACTCTACGAAATACACTGTTGTCAACAGTAATGATAACCTATAGCCTCTACTGTTGAAAAAAATATCAGTGAGATTTTGCAGCTGTAGGTGTTTAAAGAAAAATGGCTGCAGTTACCATTATTTTGATTCATTTGATTATTTTGATTGATTTTTATTTTGACTCAGCTGAGACGCGACATTATTATTTTCATTGAATGTAAATTATTAGAAGAAACAAAATAAAACACGCAATCATCAGTTGCTGTATATTGTTAACCCTGTTTTAAAGTCAATTGATTCTAGTGTAGAATAATTCAGTGTCTCTTTAAGCTACCATCAACTTTACTAGAAAGTGTTCTGTCCAACTCTACCTCAACTTGACCTATACATGACTTTCCACCATGGATAAATTATAATAGGAATGCCAGCTACGGCCACGATTCAACTGAAGCCGTTTGTGGGAGTCGCCATGTTAATGCCATTTTTCGCAGTTGTCTGCCCCTGTTAGTAGTAATATATGAGCAGATCTCCCTACCAAGTGCTTTTTTGTAGGGTCATAATCTGGGGTGATGCAATGGGTTACGGCGTTGAATGAATTCGCCGAGTTCATATTGTATTTTATTTGAGGGGCATTTGAGTGGCATTTGAGTGGCATTTAAGTGGAATTTGAGTTTTGATTATTTTTTTACCTAATTTGAACTTATACGGTATATAGATTTTGAATGTATGGCATTTAAGTTATGATAATTTTTTACATAATTGTATACATAATTATAACTCATAGGGTATCTAGATTTTGAATGTGTGGCATTTAAGGTTTGATAATTTTTTGTAATTCCGACTCATATGATATCTTGAGAGAGAGGGGAGAGAGGAAATATATCTACATTGAATAAATACAGTGATTAAAAATGAAACAATATATGAATATATACATTTATTGTGTAATAAGTAGGGAAAATCTCATATAATATAGCTAGAGTCAGTAAATACTAAGTAACTGAAGTTTTTAGCTATTTCAACTGGATAAAAAAGTACAGTCACTCGTATAATGCTTGGGATAGGAAGATCTTCAAATGTTTTGCAAACCGGAACTTTTGGTGAGTTAATCACTTGAGAACCTTTAGACTTTTCTATGAATCAATATATGATTGTATACACTTATTGTATAATAAGTAGGGAAAATCTCGCCATATAATATAGTTAGAGTCGGTAAATAGTAAGTAATACAAAACAGTACAACTTGTAATGTCAATCAATACACAGGTTTTTTTATACATTCATTATCCACTTGAGACTACCTGTTGTCAGCATTTGATATTGAGTTTACATACCATCAACACCAAGCTGTTCGTCAAAATCTTGTAATTCGTTTTCTAGGAATTCCTTAAGAACTTCATCCTCATTATTTGTTTTTGTTAGCACCTCATTGGAATTGGTTTGTGTGCAATATTGCTCCCAATCACTAGCGTTGGTTGAAGAAATGAAGACAACATTGTGGTATGGAATAGGATTTCTATTCTTACTCTGTTTTTTTCCTACTGTAAATCATCACACCAGGTGCACATCTTTTAGCTTCCTCGTTGTATCTGATTGGTAGTAAAAGCGTTCTCGTCTCTCTTTTTCCATTCTTTTCAGCGACATAGCGAATGCAATTTACAATGGATTCTTCTCAATTGAATCGGAAAGGAATGAATCTTTCTACAACTTCGATGTAAGCAAAAATGGAACAATCTTTGAAATTGCTGAGATACTCGATGTCGTAAGCGAGTTTGAGTTCTTCTTCACTCATTTTTCTCAGTTTTTCAGCTTCAGCAGTAGCTTCCATTGTGGTTAAGCGTTTTGTGCTGATACGCTTGACATTGTAGTAAGTAGTCTCTGGTTTTTTTGAGTTTTCCATCTCACCCAAGTACAAAATGTTGAAAGGTAATGGGTAGTTATCAATATTGAAGCTTTCAACTACTCTACTTGGGCAAACAACTTTCTGAAAATTCACTCCAGTTGAATTATCAAGATAAGTGAGAATGTAGTAATTTCCGTATGCACCAGTACTCTGTTCAATAGAAACGATTTGCAAAACTGATGGAACAGGAAGTGATGCTAGTGTAAGAAACCCTCCAATCTTTTTCAAATCACATGCCTTCCATTTTTGGAGAGATTTGGCCATCTTGAGAGCTCTGTCAGCATCAGTGAGCAATTCTTTTTGTTCCATATTGTTTGATGTTGTGGGTAAAACCAGTTTTGGAAGAGCTCGTCTCTTTATTGTTGCTTCTTTTGTGACAGAGTTAGAGTTTTTTCTTTTGGAGGGTGTTTTGAATGTTTTTTGTTTGTTTTCGATTGGTTTTAAATCCGTGTAAGAAGCAGAAAAATCCTCCATAGTATTCTAAAAAAGAAAGAAATAATATATAATTCAGCTTTTCATGCGGAACTAAAAGATTATTTATTTCATACTTTACATTATAGCTAAACTAATTTTGATCTTTGCTAGGTAGGGAATAATAAATTTTTTAAATTTTACCTTTTATAAAGAGAAAGTTTTTAGTAGTTGCAATGGAAAGTGTAGTAGATGTTACTTCTCCGCTCATTGTTGTAGAACTGGATGCTTTCTGTGTGAAAACAGTGGCTCTTAAATAGCTAAAGTTGCACTGGTTGAACTCTATGAATACCAACCTTCGTTATAATATAACTATGAATCAGAATTTTATCCACGCGAAAACCAATGCTTTCGCGGGAATAAATAATTTCTTTTCACGCAAATAGAAACTGTTGCTTTCGCGGGAATACAAATTTTATTTTCACGCGGATACAAACCAATGCTTTCGCGGGAATAAACACTTTATTTTCACGCGAATGGAAACCGTTGCTTTCGCGGGAATAAATAATTTATTTTCACGCGAATAGAAGCTGTTGTTTTTGCGGGAATACAAAAATTTTATTTTCACGCGGATACAAACCAATGCTTTCGCGGGAATAAATAATTTATTTTCACGCGAATAGAAACTGTTGCTTTCGCTGGAATACAAATTTTATTTTCACGCGGATACAAAGCAATGCTTTCGCGTGAAAATATTTATTCCCGCAAAAACATTGGTTTGTATCCGCGTGAAAATAAAATTTGTATTCCCGCGCAAGCAACAGTTGCTATTCACGTGAAAATGAATTATTTATTCCCGCGAAAGCATTGGTTTGTATCCGCGTGAAAATAAAACTTGTATTCCCGCGAAAGCAACAGTTTCTATTCTCGTGAAAATAAAGTATTTATTCCCGCAAAAGCTATGGTTTGTATCCGTGTGAAAATAAAATTTGTATTCCCGCGAAAGCAACAGTTTCTATTCGCGTGAAAAAAAATTAATTATTCCCGCGAAAGCAACGGTTTCCATTCGCGTGAAAATAAAATTTCTTTTCCCGCAGAAGCAATGGTTTCCATTCGCGTGAAAATAAAAGATTCATTCCCGCGAAAGCAACGGTTTCCATTCGCGTGAAAATAAAATATTTATTCCCGCGAAAGCAACGGTTTCCATTCGCGTGAAAATAAATTATTTATTCCCGTGAAAGCATTGGGTTGTATTCGCGTGAAAAAATACTGATTCATAGGATTTAATCAGTGCAACTTTACCTGTTTAAGAGCCACTGTTTTCACACAGAAAGCATCCAGTTCTACAACAGCGATCGGAGGAGCAACATCAACTACTACATCCACTAACTATTAAAAGTTTTTCTGAGTGAATTTGAAAGTTTTCATTGAATTTAAGTCTTAATTATCTGACTTAATTATCTCACTTAATTATTTGTTTACTTAAAAAGTAATGCTTTCACACAATAAATCACTCATTCTAACAACAGTAACTGAAAACTCGACATCTACTATATAATATACCAACTGACTACTAGGAGTTTTATTCACAAGGTAAAATTTATTAGCTGAAACGTTTAACTTACCTTTTTTTGTGCTATTGTTACTTCTATTAAAAGTAATGATTTTATTGTTATTATAGTACTATGGAAACAGAAGACGAGGATACTGATGTAGACATACGTAAGGAATGGGAATGGCTCATGAAAAATCAAAATGATATCAGTTTTTCAAATGCTGATAATGAATACATGAATGATGAATGTAATGCTGAATATGAAAATAAAACGGAGATGGAACTTGAAAATGCTTTTCAAGACACACCTTCAACTTGTCAAGTTTCAGCAACTACTGAAAATACGATAATCTTTGATACGCAGTAAGTTTTTAAAATCATAAATTAATAATGTTAGTAGAATAATTCTTTTTGCTGGTTTTTTAGAGTTATCTCATGAATCAGCAAAATTAATGCGTTATCTCTTTATTGTAGACAGGACTCAGAATATCAGAGAATGAATGTAAAAGAGGGAGTTGAGAATTCATCTCATAGTACACAGTGAGTTTTTAAAAACCTAACTAATAATAATGTTTGAGACATTTTTTTTCCAATTCCATTTTAAAAATTAATTGATAATATTGTTTAAGTCATTTTTTTTTTGTTACATTTAATAAAAAATGTATGTGAATGTTTTATAGAACAACTATTATGTGTTAACATTTCTATTGTAGACAAAGTTTAAATTATCGGGAGGAGAATGTAGAAGAAAAAACCCCTGAAGTTTCCCCTAATTGGAAATGGTTAGAAGAAAATCTCATTTGTTTTCGTTTACCTGATGAAACAATCAATCAAACAGGGTTTGGCGCTGAACCTTCATCATCAAAGACTAACATAATAGCTCAAGATATAGAGCCAGTTGTGGAGGAGATAGTTGAAGAAAATGAGAATGATCCAATGATAGAAAATGAAGAAGAAGAAGAAGAAGAAGAAGAAGAAGAAGAAGAAGAGGAAGAAGCACAAGAGGAAGAACAAGAAGAAGAAGAAATGGAAGATTTAAATTTTGAAAGACCTAGCCGAGTATCAACCCTAGATAATGTTGATGATAGCACAGCTCCAACTTTTCCAGATGAAGAATGGGATGATTTGATAGCTAGATATTGGGGAGCTATGAAAACGAAACATAGAGCTGGATAAGTCATAGAAATTTTAAATGTAAGACTTTGGGATGGGATTCCAAGAGACCAAGCTGATACCTACCAAAATGACTATCATGATTCAAGGGTGTTAGAAGTGCTAAAAAAAGTTTGGAGACAATTGAGCTCGAGAGCAAAAGTCAACTGTAGCGTAGGTTGTATACTAGAAAATAAAAATGATGGTGAACTCCGATACTTTCACTCATCATCAAACAATGCTACCGTATATCCAAAAGCTAAACTGATTGGAACTGAGGGAGATGTTGATGACTTTTTTGTTGATGTTATGGAGACTGATCATCGTACAAATAGCTTGAGACGGAGACCAAATACGACTTGGAGATTGATGTTAATCACAAACATTTCGTTTTATTTCTACAAACTACTTGGAATGGGAAAAGTTGGATCACCACCAGAGCATTTACCCTCTCACCTCATTAACAACAGACACATACAAACCATGTTAAAAAACACAAAAGGAATACGAATTACCGTCAATCTTTGTTTTTTTAGATGTCTAGCATTACACAAAGAACTACAAAAAAATGATGGAATTGCAAAAGATCCGATAATTAAGGAGGTGAAGGAGTACCAACAACAATATCATAATTTCATCTATGGTGATAGTGCTAAAAGTTGTGGTGGGGAAGGAGTAACAGAAGCTGATTTATTGCTTTTGGAGCGTGCATTTCAACTGAAGATAACAGTGTTTTCTTTAAATGATGATATGACTTCAACAGTTATTTGGAATTCAAACTCCAGTTATAAGGAGAATCTATATTTGGATCTTTATGTCAATCACTTCAGTCTTATTACAAACTTGGAAGGATATGTCAGAACTTACAGATGTCCAACGTGTTCTACTTGTTATGACAGATTGGGGAATTTGAAAAGACACAGATGTTCAATCTCAGACGCAACAAATCTGGAGTTTTCTGCAGGGCAATACAAACCTACCGCTACAATATTCGACAAACTGAAGATTCAATTCGGGATAGATATCGGGTCAGATGATTCCTTGAGATACCTTCCGTTTTTTGCAACATTCGATATAGAGTGTTTGTTACCTAATTGCGAAAAAGATCGAGATACAGACAGAACCATTTACACTAACGAGCATCAACTTTTAAGTATTTCAATTTGTTCAAATGTACCGGGCTTCAACAACCCACGTTGTATTGTCAATAACGGGGATGATGATGAGTGTGTTGAAAAGTTCATTGAATACTTGGAAGATATTAGTGAAGAATCATATAGCCGATTGGAAGAACACTTTTCACAAATCAAAAAACAGATAGAAGGTGAATTACAACGATTGGAAAAAGCTGAAGAAAAGTTTCGTACTGATTATGAACAAAATCGTTTCAGACGGAGATTAGGAGCTGAAAAAGTTCTGGATGATTTGTACAGCTATATGAGAAAACTTCCTATTCTAGGATTCAATTCACAGACTTATGATGTTAATGTGATGAAAGGAAAACTGCTTCAAAAATTGAAAGATGTCTCCGGCAAAGATTTTGATTTTGTTATAAAAAAAGGAAGCAAGATGCCTGTTATCGGAATAGGATCTTTTTTGTTTTTAGATTGTACAAACTTTATCGCTCCTGGATATAGCTATGAAATGTATCTCAAAGCATACAAATGTGAAGACGGAAAAGGATTTTTTCCTTATGAATGGATGAAAGACTTGGAACAACTTAATCAAAGACATCTACCTCCAAGAGAAGCTTTTTACAGTTCTTTAAAACAAAAGAACATCAGTGAAGAAGAGTACATAATTTGTCAAGAAACATGGAAAGATAACAACATGAGGACAATGAGGGATTTTTTAAAATGGTACAACAACTTGGATGTAAAACCATTTGTTCAAGCATTGGAAAGACAAAGATCGATCTACAGAGAGCATGGGATTGATATGTTAAAAGACGGTATATCTTTACCAGGATTAGCGATTCGATGGATGTTCAACAAAGCTCCTCAACCACCTCCTCCATACCTCTCTACACACTTGGATTTCCATGAACTTGGTAACTCGTTTCGACAGACTCTCCCAATTTGTCTGATTGACAACTGCAATGCAGAACTTTATCCTCTAATAAAGAAAAACATAGTTGGTGGACCAAGTCTAGTGATGCATAGATATCACGAAAAAGGTATAACTAAAATTAGAGAACATTGGTTGGGAAAAGAAGCAAAAGTTTGTGATAGAATCTATGGAGTTGATGCAAATGCGCTCTATTTATGGTGTATGATGCAATCAATGCCTACTGGTTATCATTGAAGAAGAAAAATCGAAAACTCCTTTTTTGCTGAACCAGTAAAATTTAGCAAGGTAGCTCATAGTTGGTTACAGTTTCAAATGTTTTCAAAAAAAATCAATATCAAGCATCAGCTCAATGGAGGAGAAGTTGCTTTTGGACAGCGAGGATTACCAGTTGATGGATTCTGTGTTGAAAATCGTCATGTCTTTCAATTCCATGGGTGTTTTTGGCATGGACACAACTGCTCTTATAACAATGCTAAAGAACAAGAGTTTCAAGCTAGTGGAAGAAAATCAAAAGCAAATCTGTTTAAAACTACAATGGAAAATGAAGAATATCTTCGAGCGCTAGGTTACACTGTAATCTCGATTTGGGAGTGTGAGTGGATGAAACGTGTAAAAACTCATACAAATTTACAAAAATTTGTCAACACGTTTTACGATTCTTTCTACCCTAAAATACTTGAAAAAAAACTAAATCAAGAAGAAGTGTTGTCGAGAGTTCAATCAGAGGAATTCTTCGGATTTGTTGAATGTGACATCGAAGTTCCTGAGGAAGAGGAAGAAAAGTTCTCCGAAATGCCTCCGATTTTTAAAAATACGATGTTAACCAGAGAACACTTGAGCGAAGAAATGAAAGTCTTTGCTGAAGCCGAAGGTTTTTTAAAGACTCCTCAACGCTCATTAGTTGGAAGTATGTTCGGAGATAAGATATTGCTAATGAGCCCTTTGTTAAAATGGTACTTGAAACAAGGATTGAAAGTCACCAAAGTTTATCAGCTAATAGAATATATTCCTAGAAAAGCTTTTGAAGCTTTTGGAACATCAGTTTCAGACGCTAGGCGAATGGGAGATGTAGATCCTAGTCAAGAATTACTCGCTACTACTAGCAAGTTGGTAGGAAATTCTGCTTATGGAAAAACAATCACTGATAAAGAAAAACACACCACCATCAAGTTCATCGAAGGGGCGAGAAAAGCTTCATTTCGTATCAGAGGGACCAAATTCATCTCCATGGAAGAGATAGCAGATGATTTTTATGAAATCGTAACCTGTAAACGACTAGTAAGTTTTAAAAACAATTATTTTGCAATTCAAAATTTATATTCTCCAAGTTTACTTTGCTAATCGGTATCACCATCATTTCAGCTAACTATGAACGTTCCAGTACACTTGGGTTTTTCCGTGCTACAGTATGCTAAACTGAGAATGCTACAGTTTTACTACGACTTTATGGATAAGTAAGTAAAACCTAATTCCATACCATTATTATGTATAAGTAAGTAAAACTTCCAAATAATTGAAATCGAAACAATCTTTTTATTTATAGATATATTGACAGAAGTGATTTCCAATATGTTGAAATGGATACAGATAGCGCATACATGGCGTTGAGCGGAACATTAGAAACACTGCTAAAACCAAGTATGAAAAAAGAGTTTTACAATGAATATGGTGATTGGTTTCCACGCCCATACTGTGACAAACATAGGGATGAGTTTTTAAGAACCAAAACAATGGGTTTAGAATGGAGCATGCAAGACTGTTGTGAAAAAGTACTAAAACACGGAAAAAGAACACCCGGGCTGTTTAAAGAGGAGTTTACCAGGGATGGAATTGTTGCAGTTAACTCTAAATCCTATTACTGCTGGGGAGAAAAAGGAAACAAGTTTAGCTCAAAAGGTTTGAACAAACGAATTAATCAATTGAACAAAGACAGTTTTCTAAATGTATTGAACACAAAAAAGCCGTTTATGGGTAAAAATCGAGGATTTGTAGTAAAGGATCAAAAAATGTTGACATACAACCAAATAAAGCGAGGACTCACATATTTTTATGCTAAAAGACGAGTGTGTTCTGATGGAGTATCTACCGAACCTACTTTGGCTTAAATAAAAACCTTCATAATAGACTTCTTTTACCACAGTTACTATAACTATATATATATATATATATATATATATATATATATATATATATATATATATATATATATAATACAAGAAATCTTTCATCATCCTTATAAATATCGATAACGAATAGATGAATATTTAACTTCATCATCCAATATATTTTATAGCATTCAATGTATATATGAGTTCGAATTATGTATCTAGCTATATTATATGAGGAAATTTTGCCCCTACTTATTATGTAATAAATGTATATAGTCATACATTGATTCACTTTTAATCAATGTATTTATTCAAGGTAGATACATCTCCTCTCTCCTCTCTCTCAAGATGCTATATGAGTTCGATTCATGTAAAGAAATTATCAAAACTTAAATGACATACATTCAAAATCTATATACCATATAAGTTCAAATTAAGTAAAAAAATAATCAATACTCAAATGCCACTTAAATGCCACTCAAATGCCCCTCAAATAAAATACAATATAAACTCGACGAATTCATTCAACGCCGTAACCCATTGCATCACCCCAGATTATGACCCCACAAAAAACACTTGGTAGGGAGATCTGCTCATATATTACTACTCCTGTTATTGTGTATCCTTCTATCCCGAAATTCAATATCATGTTCTTTTCAGTATTTTGGAGACTTCATCCATAGCGGAGGTTATTTCCAGTTTTTAATGATTTAAACATAGTTGCTCATGTCTATAGTTTTTAGTTCTTACTAAAAAAGGACCAAATCAACGATAATATACCTGGAATCACTGGCAATATTGCGAAAACCGTAAATTGACATTGCTTTTAATCATAATTTTTAAATCTCTTCAATGGAAGACTGTAACTACTACATTTATCACAAGTTGAATGTGGCCAATTGTAAAAGTGACTTGTATCCGGTCTTTACAAAATCGCTAAACTTAAACTCCCTCGAATTGGGTATGTGATATGTGATATGTGTGTATTACTTCCAATCCAGGAATGTTTACAGAAAAATACATAAAACACATGGTAAAAATTTAGCAGTAAAACTTTGTTGCAGGAAAAAGCTCCCCAGGAAAGCAACAATAATGAAGGAAAAAGTTGATATTACATGAACGTTTAAAAGAACAAAATCTAACTGAGGATATACTTGGGGTTTCTCAGAAAGTTCCTATCGCATTTAGTAGTACGCGATTTTGATATATATATGTTTGATGTGCTGAGGCGACGAGAAAAACGTACACTATCTGGCCTTTTTAGAATGAGCTGGTGTAGGGTGTGTGTGGCATCGTTTTTGACTTTAGTGGCATACTTTCTACAAATGTTGTTCAGGTTGCTTCATATCGTCTATAGATCAGCTGCTGTCAGCCGTGATTGGTAGTGCTCAAGCTCTGGAAATATAATTCTAAGAGCCAACTTCTGAGAGCTTTCTAGTTCTTCTTGCTGACTGGAAGGGTACCAGGCAGCAGCAGCAGTATGTGTCAGTGTGAGTATAATCTGGGATTTGTACAACACAACAAGGCTTTCTTGATTCACACCAAATTTCTTCATTATCACAAACCATGGCATTACTCATTAGCAGCTTTCTTGATAGAGATGATGTGGCAGCCAAAGTTGAGATGGTTACCTACCACCACACCAAGTAATTTGGCCTGGTTTTCCGTTTCTACCTGGTGTGTGTTGTTGATGGTATATGTGTCTGACATAATTCATGTTTTCATGAGAGAAACGTCGAGCACCTTGGTCTTTGATGCACTGAGCATCATTTGATTGCTAGTTGACCAATTAGAGCATTCATAAATTAGCTGTTGTCCTTTGCTTGGTGGTCTGAAGTGGATCTCCATTGGTGTGCTGCATACGACTGTAGCGTCCCTAGAATTGAGAGGGAAAAGGGACGCCGTGTCGTCTGCGTATTTAACCACAGAACCACTGCTGAATTGTAACGAGTCCACAAAGGCTAGTCATAGAGTGGGGCCAAGCAAGGTCCCCTGCGGAACTCCAGCGTCAAATTTTGTTGTGTGCCAGCGCACCCCATGAGGCTTCAGAGACACACATTGTGTGTGGTCACTTAGATAGTTTGATATCAGTGATGTCATCATTGCAGGTATTTTGAAACATCTCAGCTCATGGATCAGCAAGTCATGCTGCATCATATCGAATGAATTACTGAAATCATATGGTATGAGCTGAGTGCCGAAATTCTTCTCGTCATCAAGAAATCGGCCTGCACTGTTGAGCAGAGATACCAGAGCATCAGTACAGCCTACACCATCCAAGTAAACAAACTGATTGCGCAGTAATTTATGTAGCAACTGGGCTCTCAGTGCTTTATTGATAGAGTTCTCAATTAGTTTCCAGACATGCCAATCCTGTTATACTTTATAGTAAAAATGTAGGAGCAGATCTCTGTCATGGTGTCTAAAGAAGAGAAGGTTCTCCTGGTTCCAAGTGCCTTTTTGTTGGCACCAGTTACCATGAGAACCTGAACAGTACATTTTTGTGCGCCAGTTTAATGGTCTTAATTTTGTTTGTGATTGTATGATTAACTAAGTATTAATTGTGCAGGGGGTTGTTTAAATTAGGGTTTTTATGATGATTTAGATTGTGGGGATTGAGTATTGTATAAAATCGATGTGTTGTATTATTGTACTTCAACAACAAAATATGCTAAATTTTTCTGTTTCCATCAACAAAATCGTAAAAAAAAGGGAACGCCAACAAAATTGAATCGTCAAAAGATGCAAAAGTCCATAGGATAAAAAGGACAAGCTATTGCACAGTCTACACTAAGCTTTTGACTGATATATTTTATATATTTGTGAAGTACATGGTTATATACACTCTTTTAAAATAATGAAAAAACTATTCAATGCATATCTATGTTGCTTTTTTTCTTATATGATAAAGTTGTACAACATTATAGCAGTTAATTTATATACAGTACTCAATCCCCAATCTAAATCATCATACAAACCCTAATACAAACAACCCCTGAGCAAAAAATACTTAGTTAATCATACAAGTACAAACAAAATTAGAACTAACAAACTGGTGCACAAAAAAAGTACCCTTTTAGGTTCTCATGGTAACTGGTGCCAACAAAATGACACTTGGAGCCAGGAAAACTTTCTTATCCTTAGACACCATGACAGAGATCTGCTCCTACATTCCTACTATGGTGTATTACATGATTGCCAGCTACTGGATTTGAGGGTGTCTAAAGTTTAGCAATTTTGTAAAAACCGGATACATGGGACACCCATTAGCAGCCAGATTCTTCTTTGATCTCAGTTCTCGTTATCAATGGTGATTATTTAAGTAATTTTGTTATTGCCCTTAGTTCATGAACAAATCTGAGTTCTCATCATCATCAAATGTGTTCAATTTCGCTGAAATTTTCAGTCGCTAGTAATTACTTAGATATCCTACTGGTAATTAACTGATACTCTTGGAATCTGAAAAATTTTCAAACTAGTTTCGAACGTTTAGGAAATAGTTGAACTGTTTGTGCCCAAACTAATGAATAAATGTGTGACATGAAGGAGAGGCTTATAGACAATATAAGATACACGGTGTATCAAGAGCTGGGAGAATATTTCTTTAACATAAAGAAACAAATGGGTCACTACAAGTTAAAATTGGACAACTTAAATTTTTGTGGTATAGGAGGAAACAAATAAAGCATTTTGGAGCAGCGGAATAAATGGCAGAAGTGGACTGTGGGTACAAAAGATATAAAGAAAAAATATGAGATTGTTTACAAGTTGTGGGTTTGTGAAAATATGGGATTGTTTGCAAGTTGTGGCTTCGTGAAAAAGTAAGTCAAGGGAAATAAGCAGAGAGGAAAAGTGAGAGAATGCATTCTTCCACAGTACACCACTCCTCCCAACTTCACATTAGTATTACCTAGTGTGCTGCAGCAGAGTGGGCTGTTATTGCAGTTGACCTACTACATGCTTACCTCATTCCTGCAGACAAATACACAAAACTCTACCTCATTCTGCAGCACATAATCTCACCTGAAAAAGATAATAATATATTCTGGTACAAATTACTCAATACAAGCTTGGAAATGCAGGTTAATGCTTATCAATAACGATATAAACATTAGGCTCTTGAGCAATGGACAGAGTACATTGTCTCTACTGTCCCACAGTCTCTACACACAGACCTAGAGCTTGTCTGAGATAGTGAAATGATTGATGATTTCTGCTATTTATTGATAGCTCACATTACTTGCCCTTTCTACATAGAGTTGGATCCAACAAAACAACAAGGAGCAACAATATTTTTAGCCAGCTATCTAAAAGCGTAAAAGCTTGGCTACCCAGGCTGATGTTTGCTATTAGAAGGCCCTATGGTAGGTATGGTTGATATATTTGCACATTGTGGAGTTTACTTGCAAGCCAAACCAACATGTTGATCTATACCCAACGCAGAAGGCACATCATCACCCACTGATTGGTGAAAACAAAAGATGTTTGTAAGTGCATCAAGTTTAACCATTTACAACACATTTCTGCTAGAAAAATTATTGTCAATGACAATTATTGTTGTCATTCACTTGAAATTCCGAAGGAATGCTGAGGTTATAGAACTTTTCATCCGTCCCTTTGCACTAGGGTAGCGTTATATTTATACCATAGACAAGATATACTAGGGTTTTTAGCTGCAACCTCCTTATATAACTTTAATCGCAAGTCAAATCTAGTCGTTTGTGGGGAGTCCCTGTGATAGGCTACTTTTGAGAAAGTTTCCAATAAAAAGTTTGCAAATCCTCATGTCAACAATCATATATATATATATCACTAGCAGAACTACCCGGCGTTGCTCGTGGAGATAACATAAAAATTGCAAAAATGATGTTAGGGAGATCAAGAGGGGCTAGTGTTATGGAGTTTTTCTCCAATTTTGACTTGCCAGTTGGCTTGAGGATGCTCAATTTGTCTACATGTTTCAGTCATTATGTAACTGGTTATATCTTTTACGAAATGCGCTGTCAGAGCATCTAACAGTTCTTGGAAAATGTTTTTGTCTGCACTAATTATAAATTTATAGACGCATGGGTGTGCCAACTTCCCTCTTGCTTCATAACATAATTGAATCTTTGAACATAATCACACAACATCTGCAGAAGTGTAATGGTTGTTCCATGCAACACATTGCTCTCCCTATTGCACACCACCACCACCAATATCAACAACTTGCAAAAACGATGACTTTTCTTTTTGAAGAGTTGAGCGTGCAACTCTTTCGTAATAGCTCGAGTCTAGATATTCCAGGGTGTAAAAAGCATTTTCTTAAGTTTATTTTCCCACCAAAGAAGATCGTCATAAAGCATGGATTATTTTTCCAAAAGGTCACCTCAAGGCTTTGCTGTAGTTGTGCATTTAGTGAAAAACCAACTCAAAGAATCTGGTGGATATTCAAGTATTTGTATTTTAAATGTCCATATCAAAACATATGCTTAGATTTCAGAGAGGGACTTAAAAAGATTCAAAGCAGCCTACAACCACAGTAAGGGTGGAATGTACAACTTGGATGTACAGGTGACCTACTTAATCAAGTTGGCTGATGGATACTTTGACAGATACAAGAGCAGTAGAGACAAGAACATATTTGATGCACTGAAGGTACAATCAGCAATCAACTGTTTATCAAAAAGATTTTTAACTGCATTTACTGTCTTGGAATAACCTCTGAGTAGCCATCAACAAGCTCGGACCATTTTCTTTTTGCTATTAAACCTGTCAAAGATTAAGAATTTGTAATCCTAACCTTTTCCATTAATCTTATTTTTTAATCTTATGTATTCATGTGATGTAAATGTAATGATTTGGCAGTAAAGTCATCATCCATTTACCTGCATGCTTGAAGAATGGAGTTAGCAAATCTCAATATGGATTTGTCAGTCCAGGAACAAATAACAGATTAATATCAAAATAGTGTAATATCACAATGATAAACATATGTATGTATGTATTTATGTATGCAACTGTGAACAAAAGTTTTATTGAATGCAGAACTCCAATCGACAGGAAAATAATAGCCTGAGAACTAGTGATAGTTTTCTCGTTTTGCAACAACACTCACCTACAAACTTGTTGATTCACTTCGAGTCAAATTGACTTGTTCAAAGTGACAAGATGGACATTTTCATGATTTTTCTTCAGGATAACATGATTGAAATTTAGTGACACAGGTAAGGTTATGTGACAAAACACTCAAAAAGGCATCTCCCTCTTTGGGTAAACAAACTGATAGATGTGTTTAGCATAATAAACAGTATCATAGTGACGTAACTGGGGTTTCTTATTATCAGATTCACTGAGCCATAAAAGGTTAATCTTTTTGGTCTTAAAAATCAATTAATCTTGCTTATCTTTAAAATAACGCTATTCTTTGACGCCTTATTTGCTATGTGTGTGTGCATTAGATTGTTATTGTTCATGGGTGTTTGGGCATGGTGTTTGTTTGTTGAAAAGTGAAGCAGCCAAAGTTGGTCTTCGACCTTAAGGTTAATTCAGTTGCAGCTTGCTAATAAAGAATTGTCCAAACAATTGATTTAGTATTTTTTTGGATACTTTCCGGTCGGAAAAGCAGAAAGTAAATGACTTTTTGTTTCAGGCACATGCCTTGTACAACTCGATTGGATGCAGATGTAAAGGAGATCCAGTGTGGAGTGAAAAAGCATTTGATGTTCAACAAACTTATTGGAATGGTGAAGTTACACTGGACCGGAAAGAATCTTTGGAGGTGACAAACAAATTGGCAACCGAACTACAGCGAATCAGGCAAGAAACAGAGGTCATGTTGAACTCAAAAGGAAAAGCTAAAGACACATTTCTTACAAAACTACAAGAGTGCAAAGACAAAAAAAGGCACATGGAGGAGTTTTGCCATGAAATGGCTGCTATCTCTCTCAACTGTACTGATCAAATGAGCAAATTTTGTAAAATGATATTTGAGCATTCTGTAAAGATTTTGAATCAACCACCACCCTGTGCATTTAGTGTGATAGCATTGGGTTCAATTGCAAAAGGAGAAGCAACTCCTTATTCTGATTTGGACTTTTTATTTCTACTTAAAAGTAAAAATGAAGATTCCATAAGATACTTCGAATGTCTGGCAATGACCTCGTATTTTCTCATTGGTAACTTACGCGAGACATCTCTTGAAAGCATGGGGATTGCTGAGCTGCAAAACTGGTTTGAAGACAGGCAAATGTGTGGGTTTCACATCGATGGTTTAAAAGAAGGAGCAGGTAATATCCCAACATCAAACACACCAGAAACTCTCAACTCAAACATCATGACACCTGATGAGTTGCTGATAAAGTACAAAACTTTGCTAGACCAGCCAGTGAGCGAGAATGCAAGAAGAGGAGATTTAACGGCAATGCTTCAGTACACTTCAACTGTCTTTTCCCATGGTCCAGAAGCAGAAAACTTGATAGGTGTGTTTTTGCTGCAAAGAAAAAACATGCCCATTAATGGTTCCAGACAGAAGATGAATGAAGAAATGTTCGTATCAGATGTCACAAAGTTCAACTTTAGACCAGATATGGGGCTGATTGAGAGAGGATACTTAGTGAATGCAAAGAGAGAAATATACAGATATCCCTCCATACTGCTGTACAATATTTCCATTCTTGCTAACTTTCATGAAACGAATTCATGGGAAACTTTGACCAGTCTCAGAGAGAAACAAGTGATTTCTGAATCTATTCACCGGTCACTTTTTTTCCTCCTTGCTTGTGCTTGCTTTGTTCGTCTTTCGGCTTACTTGTTTCACAAGTCTTGCGACAATCGCATATCTGTATTGCACAATGCGAAACTCTTGGATATTCATGTTTCTCAGCCACATTTGGCATCAAAAGAGATAGGGCGAAGATGGTATATGCCCAAATCTTTCTTTGTCAAACATTGCGAGCATGCTGTGCCTTTGAAGAATCACATAGAAAAGTGCAGCAGTGTAGAGATCATTCAGTTGTTAAAAATGGATGTTGAACTGCCAGCTTGGATAGTAAAATTTCAAACACTCCATTGCTGCCATGAGTGGACAAAAGCATGGAGCATTTTTGAAACAAAAGTCGGTGAACAAATACTTAATGAAAACTCAACAAAAATGATAGATGAGTTTAAAGTGTTAGTAGGGGGAGATTTCACCAAAATCTGGTTTTGCGTCAAAGCTTTGGGCTACGTGTTGTTTCAAGAAAGAAAGTACCCGGAAGCTTACCAATGCCACACCATTTTCTTGAAGCAATTGAACAATACCAGAAACTCTGTTGATTCAGAACAGATCCAGTTGATCATCGCAGAGGTTTTAGAACAGCTTGGAATGTGCCTATTTTATCAATACGATTACAGGGCTGCCGAAAAATAGTTCAACAAATCTCTTGAAATTCGTGTAAACCTTCTTGGTAGCAGCCATCATCTTGTTGGAAAAATCAACCTGTGCATTGGAAAGTGCTCCTTATATTTGAAAACATTTGATGTAGCTGAAAAGTATCTGGTTGTTGCTGCAAAGATATATCATCCTCTCGCATCGAGTCCCATCAAATATGATTATTATGGCGAGCCTGTACCTGAAAACTATGTGGAACGTGACCTAGAGAGTGTGTCGTCACCAAAGGAGTTATTGAGTTACATGAACAACTCATCAATCAACCTCGGCTGTGTGCTGTGGAACCTAGGTAATGTATACTTTTCATTGAAGGATTACTGGCAAGCTTTCAATTATTTCAGCGTGGCCCAGAGAATGTATGAGGAAGCTTATGGCAAAGATGCGTGTCACAAGGACATCACAGAAGGACTTCTAGCTTTGATGTACAGCAATGACATGCTCCATGAGTATTCAGCTGCGGATGTTTATGCCAGAAAAGGTATTCTTGTGATTACACAAATCTTCAATGCTAAAATGTTACCTGCGATTCAAATGGCCGAAGCTCTCGGCTCAGAGGCTTACTACAAAGCCGTTGTTGAAACCTTTTTTAATCTACCCGGATACAAGGTTGAACATCTTGAGACGGCAGCTATTGGCCGCTTTTTTGCTTTTCACTTGATTCACATGGGGCACTACAAACTTGCAGAGAAGTTAATTACGTTTTGTCTGTCGATGTACAAAAGCACTGGTGCGTTTGATGACAATGATGAAGAAACTGGTAAATCAATTTCTTTCTTGGCGCTGAACTACTGGAAATGGGGAAAGCATGTGGAAGCTGAAAAACACTTCACAAAAGCCTTGGCAATGTTGAACAGCAAAGAAGGACAGTTTGCAGACTTAGAGGCAGCCGAGACACTACAAAACATGGGACTCATGTATGCAGAGCTCAAGGACTACCCACAAGCTAGGGATTATCTCACACAATCCAGAGACCGATTCCTCAGCTGCTGTAAAAAGGATGACCACCCGAAAGTGGTGGAGTTGGGAAGACAACTAGCCAGTTTACCTGCCTTTTCTCGCTAGATGTGATGTACAGAAAAGTAATAGTGCATCTGCAGCAGTAATCACCTTCACTTCTATACTGATGTTCAAAAGAATGCTGTTTTAATGTTTTTCTTTATGATTCTCTTTTTGTACAATGACTAATAATTGTTATTTACATCTTGTTATTACTTATTAAATTGGTCTGAATGATTACATGGCGAAATTTTCAACTCTTTTCAATGATGATGTTAAAGTTGCTGAGACGCTCTATGCTACAGTCTATCCCATAGCAGGTTACAGTGACTGCTCATAATTAGAATTTTGTATGCTGTGCAACTACAGTATCTATATTTTTTTAACTTTATATTTTATGATTGCTGTGATACATTTTTTGTGTCTTTCAATAATAAAGAAGTGCTAAATGCTGACACTGCTGCCCAGCTAACAAACATAACAAGTAAATAACCAACAGTAACTGACTGGTAGTAGCTAATAACAAAGTTTGCAATGGCAAACAGATGCAAACCTTTCCCACTTTGTTTATTGTATAAATCACCATTTGGAGTTTAAAATCATTGCATACATCCTTATGGCTATTCAGCACTCTTTGACGCCAAGGAAAGACAATTCGTTTAGAAGTAAGAAGTTTTGCATTCCGAGAGGAGGTTTTGATGGTCGGGTATATATGACATAGGATAAGGGTAAGCGGTTCGTCTTACTCTTTTTGTGCTTGCATCACGACTGGCTGCGAGGAACTTCAATATTTTTCTGAAGGTATAAATGTGTGAGTTTCTGGTGCATTAGTGTAAACAGATTCAGACAAAAGAATAAAATATCAAGTTATCTTATTGGAGTTGTCTGCTTTATGCTGAACAAAAGTATCTTGTGAACACAACTCCAACAATCCTTTCCAATTTAAAGAATAGTAATAGGTTTTTTTACAGTCAGCCTACGCATAGCTATTGAACAGACAACATCTCACTCAAACACCCATTTTTATATGTTTTATACTTATGCACGATTATCAGTTGCTATTTTGCATTTTTATTTTATTATATTGTGCAGGATTTCACTGTGGGGGTGTGAGTTGGTAGCTCGGCCTACCTGCACAACCTCCCGAACTGTGATGGCAACTGTGTCTAATGCTCCTAGCAATACAATCCTCCCACAGGTCGACTTAGTAGACTGAGGAGTGGTGATTAACCATCCCAGTTACTAGTGAGCTGCCGATTGCGTTAGCTGTTATCAGTGTGTGAAGCAAGGTCGAACTTTGAAGGGCGAACTAGTCAAACTAGGTTCGGCCAGCAGAGGTTCGGTTGACTTGTTTCAGTGCAGTGCAGAGGTCGAACATTGAAGGCGAATTAGGCAAGCTAAGTTCGGCCAGCAGAGGTTCGGTTGACTTGTTTCAGTGCTGTGCAGAGGTCGAACATTGAAGGCGAAGTTAGTCAAAGCTAAGTTCGGCCAGCAGAGGTCCAGACTGATCTGCCTATATATTACTACTCGAGTAATGGTGCGCAGTGAAGTTATTTGTTAGAACAAAGAAACTTCTGAGAGTGTGCAAGCTGACTCTGATTTATTTGACATAAACATCCGTATTTATGCATGCAATTACATAACTGATTAGACTGATAAATGAGTAGACAAAAGGTGGCCACACCTAGCACAATGGATTGGCTAGTGTGTGCCAATAAAATGTAAGAGGCTGTACTAAAGTGATTGCTTGGCTGAATCCACATGGCAAACATATAATATTGAATGCAAGGGTAAAAGTAGAACAAGTATACATAGAACTAATGTAGCTAGAGCGCATGCATAGAACTGTCTAATGAGTGTACTGGAATAATATATGGTCGTGAAAGTAATAGAATGTAAATAGAAAGTACATGGGGGGGTAACTGTCAGCGCCGTCCGTCACAATATTCCATTAGTAGGAACAATGCCTTGGAAAATGCTGATTAAATTATTATTCCCCTTGATGTCATAAACAGCACACATTGGTGCATTTTTGTTGATTTTCAACAACTCATGCAAGACGCTAGATGAGTCTGGGGATAACTATAGCTGATCATCTCATTTGCCAAGGGGACATAACTGCGATTTGAGTTCGGCTGCTCCTTGGTTGCGGTCTGTCTAGCAGTACTCTCCTGAGAGCTGGGCAAAGATGAGTTGAGTTAGATTGGTAACCAGTTGAGATTACTACAGCTGGGAGCCTATCTGTCACTATGCTGACACCATGCTAGTATAACCCTCACTAGGCTGAGCACAGATATATTTAGCTAACTATGTAGCTAAGGAAGATAACTACAACTGGAGGTTTCTCTCAGCGCAGATATCAGGCTAGCAAAACCCTCCCTAGGGAAGGGCACTGATATATCTAGTTATCCATGCAACTAGAACAGATGGCTGCAGCCGGAAAAGACTATCTACCTCAGAGCAGGATCACCAGGCTAGCAAACTCTCTCCAGAGCTGGCACGGGTAATATAAATAAGCGGTAATCAAGCTATTCGCGCAGTTGATTCCACTCTTACTGATTCAGAAATAACCAAGTCTGTATGTTCAGAGTCTCAACATCAACTGATATATTTACAAAACTCTTTCAGTTTATGTACAGAGCAAAACGCGGAAGCCCACAGTAAAATTGTGAGTGAAATTTTCGCAAACAAAAGACAATGAATAGTAGAATGGAAGCTGGATTTCTACTTCAAGCTCAAGCACCACAACGTTGAAGTAATTATTGTCCACATATATTTTTGAAGGGTAGCGATTGGATCTTCATTGCCTATACATATGCAAGCGTCCCGGTGGGCATTTGTATTATTTACTACACACACAGGTAGAAGAATGATTATTCTCAATCGATTAATAATTATAATGCGCCAAACATGGTTGCACTTCTCCACAGCCCCATTTTCCTAGGCGCTTCCTACAGAATGGTCCCCTCAAGTGGTCGCCCCCACTGATGGCATCCTCCATCCATGGTCACGTCTTTCTGTGGTGAGCTCCTGCAGTGGTCGCCTCCTCTTTTGGCAACTTGTTACAGTGTTCACTTCCTCCCATGTTGGCCTCCCAAAATGTTTTTTTTTTAATCTAATAGCTACTTCAAACTAAAATAAACAAATGGGATGTATTATTACAATTATAACAAGCAGATACTTTCCAGATTTAAAAAACTACGACCACGGGTAATCATAATAAGTGTTAATGACATATTCATCTTGAACTGTAACTGTTTGCTCACAATTTATTTATGATAAAATAATATCTACTAATAATAATAAATCATGATAAGCATGGCTAACATCTTCAACGTATACTCTAATGATTTGCTCAGCAACTCTGTTTAAGGAATAACTATGAGATTTTTACGATAAAATAATAATTAACATGTTTTCTTTGTATAAACTGTATACTACAAATTATATAAATAACTGAAAAAGATGAGTGTGCTAATAAATAGAAAAAAAAAAACAAAAAGTGAATATAATTAATCACGGAAACAAAGAAAGATTAACTAGAATTAACTAAAATTATTAACTAAACTTTACTTTTGAAGCAACCTTTCGGCCTGCGATTTCTGCTTTGCTCAAAACCTCACAAGTTAATACTATATCAGACAGATCTACCGATGATAATTTTTACCTGCTCAAGAGTTGTCACATCTCTGTATTTTGAGAGAGCAAGTCATGACAACTCCTGAGCAGAGAGATTATCAGCTTTTGACTTGTCACCAAATACTGTATATATACGTCATTAATAAAGAACTAGAATCAATACTTGACCAGGTCATGTTTTGCCAACAAATAAATCAGCCAAGCAAATATATTTTATTTGATAACAAAGGCTAAGTTTTTTTTAATATGACCAAATAATTAAGTGGTCCGATGAAATGTATGTGCAGCACATTTGCCTTCTCTCAGTATAGATGAAATAGGCATGCATAAAACGTACAGACGAACAAATATTTTTCTGTCTTACATTTGTAGACAAAGTAACAATCAGTTGGTAGCATAAAACACAAACAAGTCCATTATAAGTCATACATGGTTTTACAGGCCTTTCTATAGGCAATGAGGCTGAAGGACAGTCGTCAGCAAAAGGGTCAGCACTTAGTGTAAGGGCTGGACGACAAGCGTGCAATCAAAAAGTAGGGAAATAAACTTTAATGCTAAATCTATCACAATATACAGTTATTTACTTTCAAGTCAAGCATGTTCTTTTAGGATATTTTATTTAAAAGCAGCAAAAAAACAGCAGAACGAGAGTGTCAGTTGCCACAATGAAGATGGCAGAATAAATTTATGGATAACCAAGAAAATATCTTTAGGTAATGGCTGCTAGACGACACAGCTTTTCCCTTGAGCAACATTCTTCAGTATTACAGCTTAATAGTGAAGTGAAAGCAGCATCATCTTTGGCTGTGATTGGATAAGCTGAAATGTTTTAAGGAATCAGATTGGTTGTTACTTTAGTTGCATGGTTTCTTTTTTGATTAGATGCAAATGCTGTGCAGAAATTGAGTGCCTGAAAGTTGAAGTTAGTTTTGTTTAGCATACTTGTTGCTGAATACAGTTGATTACAATACTTGTTAGGAAAACACAGTTTACATTAAATCATCATAGTTTTTTATGCATCTGAGCCAAAGAAGATACTTTCATCATTGACGACAATAAGTTAAGAAGAAGGGGCCAGTAGTAGCAAGGATAGAGGCAACTGAGTATCTGTCAGTAACAGAACGGGCCAAGACAAAATGGTAGTCAAGCTGCTGAGTCTGTAAGTATCCACACCAAGTGACTGGCAAAGTAGAGGATAAACTCATCTGTGTCAGTAGTGGTGCAGAGAATGCTATAAACTTTCCTAACAAAGCCCAATCAAACTTTTATTATAGCAAACTAGAAAAGTTTCACATCAAACTATTTTTATGCTAAGTATTATGTTAATATAAACTCTTCACAACCTTCAACATTTTGTGTTTACACTAATTCTGTACTGGATAAAACTGAAATCAAAACACTTGTGAAGCCTGTCATCATAATGGCATGTTATGCATACAAAAACACGAACTAAATAAACCTAAATCTTGAATCACAGCTTATAATTGCAAATGCTTGACTGCTTTGTGTGTGTGAAAACCCTAAAAGACTCTTTCTATAACTAGCACAATTACTTCATACTTGTGTAAATAATGACGTTTGCTTGACTGCAGTCTTAAAATATTGCACATGTTCCAGTGGTAAGGTTGGCTTTTGTTGTCCTTGTTTTTGTAAGGGTTTCAGTAACCCTGCCTATTGTTGCCAATAATTTATCATTTCAATCATGAAAACTGTTTACCAACCCCCAGTACGAGCTATACTAGAGTTAAGAGGGATAGCGACCACCTTTCTCAAACAGTTCAATTACCAAAAACAGTTCATAGCCAGATTAAATTATTTACTACAGTATGTTTCAGTTTTGTTATTTAATTTGTTCTTATATCCTTGCTTATCTGTTTAAAATGCTTTCAGAAGAAAGAAAACACATTAATTTCAGTGTAGAAATTCAAATGCGCCTGCCAAAGAGTTTCTATTACAAGTTTGGACATTACATAAAAACACCAACAATTTTTGGATTTTTAGAAAATGGAAAAGAACCGTTTTTAGATCCATCACACCCTTGGCACCAGAAACAACTTGTAACAGTTTATTTTTAGCCTAGACCAACCATGAAGTGCCTCATCAGCTGTGGCGAACATTGGAAGTTTTTTACAGCTCTTTCTGCTCTAATCTGATTTATTGCTTTGCGCAAAATTGCTGTGATAATTATTTTTATAATGTGATGTTTTATGACTTCAGTCATTTACTTGAGCAATAAAATCTTGGTTTTAGGAATATAAAATTAACTGTTGTAGGTACCAGTCATTTTCATACACGATTGTTACTGCCATTGTATTCTTCTGTGATAACTTGGTAGGTCTGTCAATTCCTGGTTGATGTTGTGCTACGGCACCTGAGTGCAGGTGTACACTTGAATATTTTAGGTAAATATTCCATTGCACCCGACACTGTGACGAACGATGGCAGAAATTGGAGGACAAGAGAGACCTGAGGATGAGTTTGTTGTAAGTTATATATCCACATACATTGTGTGCAAGCTGAAGGCATACATGTTAGTATATCTATGTATATGTGTAAACATGAACAACATCTGTCTGTCTGTGATTCCATTTGAGCAGAAGCCTAAACTGCTACGATTAGAGAAAAAAAACTGCTGTAAAACATTGCATTGAATTGAGTATACTGGGGGTTTAAATTTGCTAACTTTTCTCTAACCAGATACATTTGTAGATTCGATGTATTTTTCAATAGTGCAGGTGGAGACGAGTCATGAAAAGTCACATTTTTCTAGTAATAAGTGGATAAAGTGTCAACAATCAACTCCATGTTGGTTTATGACTCACATTACTACCTTCCACTACACAAAGATAGCAAGATTCTTTCACAATATTGTTTTTGTAAGTTAATTGTCTCAGTAGTTGTTTTCAATATATCAGCTTAATGTCGTCAGTCTCATTTTTCAATTTGAGCTCAAAGAGAGGAAAAATGGAGAGGGTAGAGTGACGCAGGGGAGGAACACAGTAGAGGTATAGCATAGTAAAAAATGAAGGTCGGGTGGGGTTGGTGAGGTGGAGTAAAGTGGAGAGGGGGAGAGCTGAGAGAGTACAGAAAGGGCTGGCATACTTAAATACGGCCGGTAAATCTGCTAGCGTACATATGTCTACGTATTTACACATGCAAATGGGTATGTATACATAAAGTGTATTGTAGTAGACTTCCTCCTGTTTACTACTGACACAACAACATCTATTCCAACCAGACACTAATAGCTTGTTTAGGACCCAGAAAAATCACACAGAGTTCACACAAATAAATACTTTAGTACATTAATCTATTTACAACATAGTAAAGGAATAGCACAACGATCCACTAACTTTTGCCTTCTCACATGTACTGCAGCTCCTTTTATAGGAGAATACAGGAAATCTCTTCCTCTTATTAGGGGTGACTCAATAACATACAATGATACAAAATATCTACTAATAAAAAGATTCAACACAAAACACAATAAAAAGGTAGACCAATGAAAGAAGTGAGCACATGGCAAGATGGCTCAAGATTCTCTTCCCGCTCTTTAGTTTGGTGGTGGAAATCTTCTACTTCTTATAAAGCACCTATACTTCCTAGTCTCTGCTCATATCATTTGCATTGCTTGGGTCTCCATAAGGCGACGGGTTTCCAGCTCCTGAGGTCAAAGGCTACCTTTAGCAGCCACCTTTATTGGCTGGCTGGCGGTACTGACCCGGAGTGACCCGGGGTAGGTTCTCTATGATATATATATATATGTACAACACAGGGTCTATACAGGCCTGTGGTAGACCCGGGGTTGCCGGTGTCCCTATATCCGGAATAATACATATATGTGATAAAGGGAAAAGCTCTGGGTCGACTCAAAACTTCTGTTGCTGGTAGAGTAAAGGATGTAAGGGGATTTAGAGTCAGAGAAGGTGGGGAAGGGGTCTAGTTTGTTAATCACAGGGAGACCACTTTCCTTCTAATAAAATTGCAGTTTTTGAAGCCAACCAATAGTATGCCACATAAACTCTAGGCAACGTAAAACTTACCGATCCTGCTGATACATCACCATTAGCCATTGCCAACAAACTATTGCATCATTTATTTGTTTTGGCCCATGAATTGTTGCCTCTATGTCACGTCACTTGGGCTCAAATCAATAGTTTCTTACTAGCCAGTGGAAAGTTCCAAAAGTGTTTTGAAGTACAGCACAGTAAAGGTGATTTTTAACAACATTAACTTCATCTGCATTGTATTAACTCAATAGGAAAAAGTGTGAAACAAAAATATACATATGTGCGGCGTTTAGCTGGTGGCCAAGCACAATACTGCTAAGAAAGAAAACCAACATGCTATCAAAGGACCATGATTATTGTAACATTGTTTTATTTGAGCCCTCTGCTGCTCCTGCTACTTTTGTACTCAAGTAGACGCCAGCTAAACTTCTTTCTTGGTTTCTTTGAGTTTTCTTTGTAGGAGCCATATTGACTTTCAAGGCAACCCCGCAGAGATACAGTGTTTTTACATAGGCAGCATTGATATTAGTAGATGTAATCATTGCTGTTTGCCCTTGGAGAAGCACCACCCCCACCCCCTTGTCATACCCCTTGACCCGTCCCTCTAGAGCCACCCACTTCTTCCTGCACTCATCTCCCCGAACCTCACACTTATAGGTCAATTTCCTCTCAACAAAAGAAGAGCTGCCTTTCCTCCACTGTATGAAAATAACTTCAGCATGAATTTATACTTTTTGACGCATAGTGCAAAGTTTGAAAATCCAAATTTAAAATTGAACTTTCAAATCTTACAGTGATCTCACTCTGTCTCTACCCTGCTTTAACATTCTTACATTCAAATTCATATTATAGCTCTTTTTGTGTTAACTAACTAGCTCATTACTTTTTACCACATTGTTTTTTTATACCTGAAACTATACTATACGAAGTTGGTGAAAGTGAGTACTAAATGGTGTTGCATAACAGAAAGGCACAAGTGCAATACTATTGTTATTGTATAAATGATAAATGATGAAAGGGAAAGAGATGAAATAATGAGAACTTAACGAGACTTCTTTGAGCCGATAGGAAACAAATAAAACTTATTTTATGACATTATCTTTAGTTTACAACAACTAGTAGGCGATAGTTTGATTCAAATGACAAACAAATATTTTTATAATTTTTTTCAGAACTTTATCTTGCAAACTAAGCTGATATTGGGAAAAAATAGAAAAACGGTGTAGAAAAAAAGTTTTGCCCTAAAATCAAAAGGGATAATCATGAACAATGATAAGCAAGTGAAAAATGGCGGAACTATTTTTAATAACAATGATGCAGTTCGTCTTGATGACAGTATTTTCCTTTTTCAAGTCTGAGCTGTTTAATGTTACCAAAATTTTCTCTGGTGAATTTTTTCCTTCAAGATCTGCTACTCCATGCCTCAGTTGTCTTCGTTCAATAAAAGTTACTGTTTTTTTTGCAATATTTAGATTTCTGAGTCGGACCTAAAAAGATTCAAAGCAGCCTACAACCACAGTAAGGGTGGAATGTACAACTTGGATGTACAGGTGACCTACTTAATCAAGCTAGCTGATGGTTACTTTGACAGATATAAGACTAGCGGAGACCAGAACTTGTTCGATGCACTCAAGGTATGATATATTTACTAACTATCTTGCATCAGGAGGTCTCTTTGCTGCTAGATTATTGTGCATCAACTTGACAATAGAGCAAAATTTCTTTCTTTGCTCATTGTGTTTAGGAATGTTTTGACTGCTACAATAAAGCTGATGATATCCTAGACCCTTCTGCATCGGATTACATTTTCTATACATTAAAATCAAACACAACTCATCGTCAAGTGGCTGAGTTAAGTAATGCTTTAATGTGAAAAATCGATGGCGCATAATTGTTCTCCATCATGTTGCATACCTTTAGATATTATACTTAGTCAAGCACTCAATACGTTATGTAAGCAACAGAAATCTCAAAAATCAATTTCCAATCCCATTCAGTATTGTTTGAAGGCTTCAATAACTTACAATGGTCATATATAATCACTAGCTGGCTTATCCATTGTAAACAACAAAGAGTGAATACAGTCAGACATTTTGTTGCATTTTACTCAGCCTCTTTTTCCTCCGTTCACCCTTGCCTTCTTCAGTGGTCGTCTTCTCCAGTAGTTGACTCGACCCCTACACGCCTCCTTTCACAGTGACCTTCTCCAGTGGTCGCCTCATTCTATGGTTGCCTTCACATCATCATCTTCTCCAGTGGTCGCCTCATTCTATGGTTGCCTTCACATCATCATCTTCTCCAGTGGTCGCCTCATTCTATGGTTGCCTTCACATCATCACCTTCTCCAGTGGTCGCCTCATTCTATGGTTGCCTTCACATCATCACCTTCTCCAGTGGTCGCCTCATTCTATGGTTGCCTTCACATCATCACCTTCTCCAGTGGTCACTTCATTCTATGGTTGCCTTCACATCATCACCTTCTCCAGTGGTCGCCTCATTCTATGGTTGCCTTCACATCATCATCTTCTCCAGTGGTCGCCTCATTCTATGGTTGCCTTCACATCATCACCTTCTCCAGTGGTCGCCTCTTGCTATGGTTACCTTCACATCATCACCTTCTCCAGTGGTCGCCTCATTCTATGGTTGCCTTCACATCATCACCTTCTCCAGTGGTCGCCTCATTCTATGGTTGCCTTCACATCATCACCTTCTCCAGTGGTCGCCTCATTCTATGGTTGCCTTCACATCATCATCTTCTCCAGTGGTCGCCTCATTCTATGGTTGCCTTCACATCATCACCTTCTCCAGTGGTCGCCTCATTCTATGGTTGCCTTCACATCATCACCTTCTCCAGTGGTCGCCTCATTCTATGGTTGCCTTCACATCATCATCTTCTCCAGTGGTCGCCTCATTCTATGGTTGCCTTCACATCATCACCTTCTCCAGTGGTCGCCTCTTGCTATGGTTACCTTCACATCATCACCTTCTCCAGTGGTCGCCTCATTCTATGGTTGCCTTCACATCATCACCTTCTCCAGTGGTCGCCTCATTCTATGGTTGCCTTCACATCATCATCTTCTCCAGTGGTCGCCTCATTCTATGGTTGCCTTCACATCATCATCTTCTCCAGTGGTCGCCTCATTCTATGGTTGCCTTCACATCATCACCTTCTCCAGTGGTCGCCTCATTCTATGGTTGCCTTCACATCATCATCTTCTCCAATGGTTGCCTCTTGCTATGGTTGCCTTCACATTGTCATCTTCTCCAGTGGTCGCCTCATTCTATGGTTGCCTTCACATCATCATCTTCTCCAATGGTTGCCTCTTGCTATGGTTGCCTTCACATTGTCACCTTCTCCAGTGGTCGCCTCATCCTATGGTTGCCTTCATATCATCACCTCCTCCAGTGGTACTCTCCACCCCTCACCTACTAACAGTTAATAACTGTTTTCCCATGAGTGCGTACTTTGACAGTAACTATCAACAAGAGTTAGCAGGAGAATGATGGAGGTGAGAACACAATCAAATGACAATGTTATTGAAGAATATTACAGTAGTAATATGATGATCTATCACTTTTTTACCATTTTGAAACTAATAATGAAGATCCGTTTCTTAAGAAAGTTTGTTGTGATTATTTTTGACATTCCCTGTTGTCACTGTTGTCATAAACCAAGTTTTTGATTACACATAAGCGATAAAAAGCTAGCAATAATGACTGTAACTCGAAATAGGTAGAATATTAATGCTAAGGAATAGTAATAATGATAAACTATTAAAAAAACTGGTAATGACAATAAGACTAATTGAAATAGATATCATTAACAATTAATACTGCTAATAGTTATAATCAATAAATAATTATTATTCTTTCCTGTATTTTTCCTTGTAGTCATATTTTTGTTTTAAGAATTAAATATTTAACAAAAACTAATTTTTTTAATCTGTGAACAATTGTTGTGGGGAGTAGATAAATGATTATGATGGTGTATATGTATTATGTAATCAACATAATCTTTAGTAGAGGAGTAGCTGTTGAAGAAACAAACTAATCATGATTTGGCAGGTTTTATTGTTGCTCTAACTGAAATTGAGGTTGTCGATGCATACCATTATTAAGGAAGGCTGAGGTTTGTGCATTTGCATGCGATGGTTGGCTGAGGACCATAAATACTGAATGTTACTGATAATTTGATTAATAAAAACATAATAGACCGCATATAACAACATTAAAGGCATGGTGAGCGCAGCAACAATGCAAATGACACAGAGTGGACAACTCTGAAATTATCAAAAAACATGAAGCTATGGATGCAGTGTATCTATCACTGCACATATATTAATTGTTTTGCTTTGAATCTTTTGGGAAATTACAAAAAATTTTGAGCATTCCAAAACATAAGAAACACAAAAAATTACCAGTTGGGAACAAATGGTACATTTAAACTCTCTCCGTACATTAGATTAATGCAATGGACTGCTTTTACAGCAGTTCTTGTTTCTCTCGGTGTTGTGGTTCAGAGGTCCAGTAGCATGCAATAACGGACAAATACACACACAGATAGGTGCACAGGTGAACACGTAGACGCACAAACAAACAAACAAAGAGACAGACATAAAGACGGACAAGTATTTTTCAGAAGTATATATTCAGATGGTAGTTTTTCAAGCAATGATATTACATTACAGATGAATAAAATACATTTCTCAGTGCAATCAGGTGCTTTGTTTGCCAAAATTGTTTAAAAAAAATAATTTGCTGGAACTTAATGTCATAAGAAAAATGATATGCTCTTGCCAGAGGCTTGAAAACATTTTGGGCAAATAGTATTACAATGTTTAAGAATCCTATAGAAATATGAATATTGTTTGCTGTCTTGCTAATAAAAAAGAATACAAAGTTTTTTTTTCAGAAAAATCTATGAAGGTATAACATGAGTCATCTTTAGCATAACATTCAAAGGAAACATTTGCAGGTATGTGAAATGAGAAAATGACCATGGTTCACCACTACTACGGATTTAAATACAGGTGCTGCAAGTTTGCACAAACAAGTGCCTAGCAACCAACTTTTCCCTTGTATCCAAAAATGACCTCTGATCCCTGTGTTGACAATCCCATCCCTAAACCCCTTTCAAACTGGATTCTAACGGCAAAAACACTCCAAAGTTCAGCCTCTGGCCTGTACGAGCTTTTGTATGAAAACTATCAGCAAGTTGTGGAACATCTTTTTGGGAAGGAGATTTGGATGGGATTGGTCAGTGGTTTGGATGCAAGAAATTAAATGAAATGAGTTGGTTGGAGGGAGGGGAGGGGGGGGGGGGGAGGGAAAGGAGGAGGGAGGGTTGTTAGAAACGGTAAAGCAGATGGAGACAAAGATAAAGCTAGACTCAAGGAGAAACAGATCTTAATGTTATGAAAACCCATCAAAAGGAAATATAAAACAGAATAAAATTCTGCCCCAAACGATGAATGTCAGAATAGACATAAGAGAACTTACTTTATGCCCTAAATTGCATTCTGATTGCTTATGGTAACAATCATGGGTTGTGTTTTACAAAGCAATGGCTGGAATTATTAGGTTGATTGCTGATACTGCAAAAGCAACTGTTTTTGTAAAATATTCTGCTAAAATGTAATTAGTTGGCAAAACATACCATTATGAGTATAAGGTAATTGTCTCCCCATAGTACTCAAGGGTACACAACTCTAACCCTAACAATAGATGGAAGATGCCAACCCTTCCTCAAATGAGCTAAAGTTGGTTACCTTTTAGATTTGTAATGTAATGGCTATGTAATGTGATTGTTAAAAATAGCAGAGCTGAGAATAAAATTTTCACAGAGCTATCAACCACTTCCTCTTTTTATCTCTACAAGGATTTTTTGCAACATTGGAGTAGATCTCAAGAAAAATCAGACCAGCCAACATATCATGTTTGACAAAGTTAGTAGAAACTTGTGTGACTCGGTGTTAAGTATGGTTGATATATTGGACAAAACAGTCCGATGCATTTTGGATCCTACCGTATTTCAGATGGGCTGTTTTCTTTTTCATCAGCAAATGTGTCAAATGCTGGGCATTTGTTTAGATCGGTATCAGTTTTGTTAGCAGTTGTGATGAGCGAAAAATTGATCCAAACAAAAAAAGAGTTAAGGTAGAAATCGCTAAAGCTTTAAATAAGATAAATCAGAAACTGCAAGTGTACTCTAGCTCTCTGAAAAAATAGATTTTAACAGCATATAGTTGTCTATAATATAAAATTGTATTTATCGATGCCAAAACTCTGCAGTCTTGGAAGCAAACTTGATAGATTGTTGGAAAGTTGAAAGTTGAAAGAAAAGTTTCTTTTGTGCGCTGAACCTACTATAGCATAGTTATGTTTTCTTGTGAGGAAAATAATTTTTTGCACAAAAGAAACCAATCTTGTATACCTATCCTTTGGCATGAAAATTTTGTTTCCTTTTCATGAAACCATAGCTATATTTTTAAGGCTCTTTGCACGAAAAAAAACTTGTCTTTGTGCAAAAAACATAGCTCTAATTGTTTTTTTTGCAGAAAAATACTTTGGTAATGTGGACGTTTTTCTTTTTTCTGATACATTCTATCAGTTTTACTTTCAAAAAATTTTACTAAAAAACCACAAGATGTCTTCATCAACACACGAATCTTTATAAATACTTTTTATGTTCTAGTTATAACACTGTCAAACCTCATTATCTTTTAGTAGGAGACGTTTTCTGCTTGTCATCATTTAAAAAAAACACGACTTTTACTATAACATTTTGATTTAAGATTCTCACTTAAGAATGTACTTTGTCTCAAATAACTTTATAAACAACAACTATACAAGCGTCATTTAACAAAACAAAATTATGAAAGAAACCTTCAATAATTTGTGAGTCTTTATGAATAATTGTTATACACTAGTCCAAAGATGTAATAAAGGTGTTTAAAAGTACCATACCTCTTAAACCAAATTTTTAAGTGTCAACAACGTGCATTGATATGCTGTGTAGAAACTACTGGAATGAGGAGAAACTGCTTTAGAATGATCTATGATTTCTGATTTGTACGCGAAACAGATGAATCTAGGAATTTTCTAAAAAATTTTAAAAACTCTCCAACAGCAACTACATTTTTCCCTTTATTTTAAATCTAATGATAGCAAATTGCTACAAAGGAATTCTTGATTATGCAGACTTTTAGTCACATTTTAAATTAACCTTTAAAAATCTACTTTTACAATTTGACATGCACTAGATCTTATTAGTAGAAGTTGAGAAATACTTATTCAAGAGGTGATTACATCTATGTGTGCAAAACTGATGAACTATAGAATATCTCAGAAGATATAGAATTCCTCCAACAACTTCAACAAACATCCGAATTCTGGTAACTAAAACTCCTAGTCCAACTAAAACTGCCACAACAACTACAACTGCAATAATCATGACAACTCCAAAGGCAGTTGCGATTGTTGAGTGTACATGGCAAACAAATACACTGTACGCACAAAACCTCTACAACAAATACATATCTACCATCATGTTATAGAGTTTTCAGTTATATCAAGATAACATATGTTTCAGGAATGAGCCTGTCTGTGTCGAAAAATGATGAACTGATGAATGAAAAATGTTTTGTCATCATCATTGATCTTAAATGTAACAATATTTTTTGTGATGTAATTGAGTATTTTACATGTTAAAAAAATATGTAGCAAAATAATGGAGGAATAATTAAAATTTTTAAAGCAATATTACCATCAACGTTAATTTTTTATTTAGCTTAGGCGTTACCATCCATCATATACTTTATCTATTACAAATTTTATCTATTTTACTTATTACGCAAGCTACTATCTGTAATATAAGTTTGAAATGAATAAACTACAACAATGAAGCCAATATCCAAACTGTGATAAAAACATTTGACAAAAAACAAAAATAACTTGCAACTGAGTGATGACTCAAACCAATGCCATGTAACACAAGTAAAAGAGTAAAAAATGTCTACCAGGGATAGCAAAATAAAGTAAAAAAAATGAAGAAAACAAAGGAAACATCTCAACAGGAATCTAAACTGAGAAGAAAACCGTCAGCATAATTAAGTAGTTTTCACAAAAAAACTACTCTTGAGATTAACAAAACAATTAATCTGAAAGGTTTGTTCAAAAAGTGCCAACTATTAAATAACCTAATATTTTGACAAGTCTATTTTTTATCAGAAATCTGCTCTTATGTTACTAAAAATAAAAATAAGGTTTGACAACTCTGTGCAAAGTATATTCTCAGCTCAACTATGGTTAACATACATATCGAATGACACAGCAATTACATTACAAGTCTGCCAATAATCGACACGGTATGTTGACTGGTCAGTTTCTTTTATTAAGATCTGCTCCTATATTACTACCATTGGCCTATCTTCACCTGTGCAATAATTTGGCTATCAGCTCTCTCTCCAGCGTTGGATACAGAAATGTTTAGCTGACCATTTAATTAGAAGGGAGATGAATATGACCAGAGGTCTATCTGTCTCAGAGCCAAATACCAGGCTAGCATCTCTCTCTAGAGCTGGGCGCAAGTAAACACAAATAACTAACATAGTAGTTATTGGAGCACAGCTGGCTCCGCCCTTCCTTATTCAGAAAATTTAAGCCCTGTAAGTTCAGAGCCTCAATATGAATCAGTTTATTCCACGAGAACCAGTATAATGAGCGTGTTGGTGACGGCTCAATCATGTACACAATAACTTTTAACTGACCAATAGGAATATGGCTGACTATCAGAAGTGTAAGCAAAAAATACAGATAAATTGATAATAAAAATATTGTGACATAGAAAAATAAAATAAAAAGCATAAAATGAGTCTTTTAGGTAGCAAGGAATCTAATCATAAATAATATACATGCAAATATAATAGGAAAATATTTATCTAATAGCCATTTCTATGGAAGAATTGCATTGACGAGGGAAAGTGGAGTCTATTCAGTGACATTCTGTAGTCTTCCAATAGTTTGTCAGTGCTGATAGATTTTTCCTAGGTAGTAGTTTTCCTACTCTTTCTCTCTCTCCACATTTTTCTGCAGTTTGAGTGGGCAGTAAAAGTTCCCTGAGGAATTCTTTGAGATATGCATGTGGCCATTTTCACCATCTTTCCGAACTGCCGTTGAAATGTGCTTCTCTGAATAGATGCTTTGTGCTGTGCATAACTATTGCTTTTACAGAAGAAATGCCAATAATTCTGTACCAAGTCAGACGCTAGTGTCTGCAGTACCATGGTACTATACCGGCAAAGGCGCTAGCCTTGAGTCGGGCAAAACTGGAGATCAGCAGCGGAGAGCGCTGCAGCCAATCTATCTCTTCTGCTTGTCACCTCACCACCTTAGTTTTTTTTTCAGGAAATGCACCTCTAGCACAAATTGGTTGTTGCAGGGCTATTGTTTGTATATACTTTATTATTATTTATTTCATTTACTTGTCATTTCAATGAATGCTATACGAAACTGTTTTTTTCTCATTAGGAGTTAACTCATACCCTATGATTATAGTGACTATTAAAACCAAACACCGTCGTTGTGCCAATTTTGCTAAGCTTGAAACCCTAGCATTCTCAACTAGTCAGGTAAACATCAAAGAGCTGATCTTGTCAAACCGCATTTTTAATGTCACAACTTCTTCACTGGGAGTTCCTTAGTATGTCGTAAGCTAACATACGTTTGTACATTCATGCTTGTGCATGAAACTTTTATGATAGATCTGAACTCTAAAATAGCGCAACGCTCGTGATAGAAAAAAATTAGGTTGAAGCAAAACAAAAATAAACTCTGCTTTGATTTCAAACACTGACAGCTAAAAATCATAAGATAACTTTTTTGTGTCTGAATGTATGTAACAGTATTTGGAAACCAATCCATGTTTCGACATTGCCATCATACTGTATCAATAGAGTCATCACTAGACCATTCATAAAGAATCTCTCAAGCAATAAAATGACTAGCACCACTATAATCGCTAAACTCGATGTAAAGGACATTAACAACAAAGGTTTTAATTGGCTCCTGGCAAGAAAATTGAACAATTGCATTGTCATTAGAGATCAATTTTTTACATCATAAAATTCATGTTATGAAAAAGAGTAAAGCAATTTAAATAAAAACCAATGCATAACATTTAAAAAATCAACAGCTTCTTGTCATGTTAGTTCAAGAAAAAATTCTTCTTCTAAAGCTTCAAAAAGTAATTTTTGCAGAGGGTATCAATAGCAACGTTTTTTGTTTCAGGCACATGCCCTGTACAACTCAATTGGATACAGATGTAAAGGAGATCCAGTGTGGAGAGCCAAAGCATTTGAAGTCCAACAAGCGTATTGGAATGGTCAAGTTAACCAAAACTATCAAGAATCTTTGGAGGTGAGCAATTTACTGGTAGGAGAGCTACTGCGGATAAGATGTGAAATGAAGGCTAAATTAAACTCAAAAGAGAGCTCAACAAGCAAGTTTCTCAAAGCATTGGAAGGCGGCGAAGATACCACGGGAAATATGAGATTATTTTGTGATGAAATGGCAGCAATCTCTCTCAACTGTACTGGTCAGATGAACAATTTTTGTGAGCTCATCTTTGAACACTGCATCCGCGTTTTGAAAGAGCCTCCACCCTGTGCATTCAATGTGATAGCATTAGGGTCAATCGCAAAAGGAGAAGCAACTCCTTACTCAGATTTTGAGTTTTTATTTCTTGTTGAAAAGAAAGATGAAACCATCATGAAGTACTTTGAATGTCTAGCTATGACCTCTTATTTCTTCATTGGCAATTTACGGGAAACACCACTTGGAGCCATGCAGATTGCTGAGCTACAAGGCTGGTTTGAAGACAGGCAAAAGTGTGGGTTTCACATTGATGGTTTAAAAGAAGGAGCAGGTAATATTCCAACATCAAACACACCAGAAACTCTCAACTCAAACATCATGACAGCTGATGACCTAGTGACCCGTTACAAAGCTTTGTTAGATGAACCAATAGCAGAGAATGCGATAAAAGGAGACTTTACTGCGATGTTGCAGTACCCATCAGTGATATTTTCTCATGGACAAACAGCAGAATCTTTGATTGATGAGTTTTTAATGGAGACAGAAGGTGTGCTCATTCAGGAATCAAGGCAACAAATGAATGAAGAAATGTTCAAAACAGACGTATCCAAGTTTAACTTCAGACCAAACATGGAACTGATTGAAAAAGGATACATACTGAATGCAAAAAGAGAAATATACAGATACCCTTCAATTCTTCTGTACGATACTTCAATTCTAGCAAATTTCCATAAAGTCAATTCTTGGGAAACTTTGAACAGTCTGAGGGAAACAGAAGCGATTTCTGAATCTATTCACGAGTCACTCTTCTTTCTGCTTTCATGTGCCTGTTTTGTTCGTCTCTCTGCTTACCTGTTCCATGACTCGTGTGATGATCGCATCTCATTATTGTCCAATGCTGTGCTTGCTGACGTCAATGTTTCACTTCAACACGTCTCCTCAAAAGGAATAGGACAAAGGTGGTACATGCCCAAGTCATTTTTTGTCAGACACTGCGAATATTCTGTTCCTTTAAAAAACCACATAGAAAAATGCAGCAATGTTGAGATCATGCAGCTACTTCAGATGGGAATCGAAGAGCCAAACTGGATAGTGAAGTTTCAAACACTTCATTGTTGTCATGAATGGACAGGTGCTTGGAGCCTCTTTGAACAGAAAATAGGTCAACAAGTATTACAAGAGCATCCAATGGAAATGATAGAAAAATTCAAGGTGCTAGTAGATCAGGATTTTTCCAAACTTTGGTTTTGCATCAAAGCACTAGGCTATCTGTTGTTTCAAGACAGGAAATACAAGGAAGCCTACGAGTGTCACACAGCTTTTTTAAATCACCTGGAGGATGCTAAGGAGTCAATCGAATCAGAAGAAAATCAGTTAATAATTGCAGACGTTTTGGAAGAGCTTGGAACATGTTCAATTTATCGACGTAACCATGAAACAGCTGAAACAGAGTACAAGCAGTCACTTGAAATTTGCTTGCGCTTTCTCAGCAAAAATAGCCATCTGGTAGGGAGAAGCAATCTCTACATTGGCAGGTGTCTCAGGCTCATGAAAAATTATGATGCTGCGGAACTGCATTTAGTGAAAGCTGCAATAATATATCATTCTCTCGCTTCTTCTCCAACCCAGTGCAATTATTTTGGTGAGCCTGTGGTCAGTGAACAAGAGGAATGCATGCTAGAAAGCACACTGTCACCAGAGGAATTTTTGAGTTACATGAACAACTCTTCTGTTTTGCTAGGTCGTGTGCTGTGGAACTTGGGCAATGTATATTTTTCACTGAAATATTATGAGCGAGCTTTTAATTATTTCTGTGCATCTGAGAGAATGTTTGAGGAGGCTTATGGAAGTCAAGCGTGTCACAAAGACATCGCTGAAGGCCTGTTAGCTTTAGCGTACAGCAGTGATATGCTAGGGGAGTGCTCTGCAGCTGATCAGTATTTTAGAAACTGCTCACTAGTCATCACTCAAATTTTTAATCCCAAGTTGATTCGTGCCATCAAGCTTGCCGAAAAAGGTGGATCTACGGTATACTGCACAGTTCTTGTTGATAGTTTCCTCCAACTTCGTGGATATAAAGTTGCGCATGAAGAAACTGCAGGGGTTGGTCGACATTTTGCTTTTCACTTGACCCAAATTAAACATTTCAAGCAAAGTAAGGAACTATATAATTCTGCCATAAAAATGTACAAAGAAGCTACTGCATGTGATGAGGATGATGAAGAAATTGCAAAAGCAATCTCTGCCTTGGGGCTCAATTGCTGGAAATGGGGAAAGCTTGATCAAGCTCAAGAGCATTTCAAGAAGGCCCTCAGAATGCTGAACAGCAAAGAAGGACAGTATGCAAACTTGGAAGCAGCAGAAACCCTACAAAACATGGGACTCATGTACACAGCGCTCAAGGACTACCCACAGGCTAAAGATTATCTCACACAATCCAGAGATCGATTCCTCAGCTGCTGTAGAGAGGACAACCATCCTAAAGTGGTGGAGGTGAAGAAGCAACTCTCTAGTTTACCTGTTTTCCATCATTAGCTGTAATGCTAACCACAAAAAAATTCCTGTTTTGTTTGAAATTTTAAATCATTAGTACATCAAACCAATTTATCCAAATTATTAACCATGAATACAAGTTTTGGCTGTTGGTTTTCGGATCTAGTTGCTCATGTTTCAGTGTAACTAATTTATAAATAGACATTTTAATTTGCATTTATCTTAAAAACTGAGACTTTTATACATCAAATTTTGTTTACACAAATTGGTAGCATCACTTATATTTTTTAATGTTTGTAAATACACACATTTCATTATATCTCAATGCGTAATTGTAATATGAAACATAATCGATAATTTCTTTAAGCATTTGCTTTTTATAGAATTTCTACTTCATGTTGAACATGTTGTCCAACTAATTGACGTTTTACAATTCCACTGCAAACTAGTTAGTGGCACCGTCGGTAGCTAACAGCGTGTAGTATATCTATGCTTACTGGACTACTTCTTCCTCTGAAAAAAGAATAAATCGTTAATTGGCACCATAATGAATCTGTGATACTGATACTGATACTATGATACTGTAAAAACGAACATTGTTTTGCAACAGTTTAGGCAATAGCTTGCCAGCTCAATAATTGCTTTGCTTTTGTCCACTGCTGAACAACTTTCTGTCCCTGTCAGTGTTACTATGCAGTTTCGCAAGTTTTACAACAACTGTGCTATTTCTTTTGTTTTATGGCTTAGCCCAGCGTTTGGTATGCAAGTTTTATGGCTAGGTAGGAAACTATTACAGAATATTTAAATTTCTTTTGCACACTGAAGTGCAGGGATTCTTTTGGAATTGTTATTTTATCACAATGCAATTCACAGGAGAAATCCTATGAGCTGTATAACTATATCATAGAAGGCCTAACTCATGCAATAGCACATTGTTACATCGCTTTACAAGTTCAATTTTTTCAGAAAAACAGCCAACGGTCATCTGTTCCTCTTTCAATACTTTATTATATTTGAGAGACAACCACCAGATCTACCATCTTGTCTGCACATCAAACAACAAATAAATCAAGCAATGTATGTACATTGTTGTATTATTGGTACTATTTAGAATTCAAACTCTTTGTTGTAAAAACACTGAAAAATGTTTCTCATAGGCTGGGGTCCAGCATAGCTTCTTGTAAAATCAACATTGGGTTCCATAGGCTATAGTAGTATCTGGTCCTTGATTATCTTTTTGTTCCAGCTCCTACGTATCAGTGGAGTGTTTCAGTGGCTAAGCACCTTAGACTTCTATTATTAAACCATTTGTATTCACTGCTAATCATGTGCACAGCTGGCCTTCTTCCCATTACCCCAGTTTTCAGCCATCTCAATTAGCTCTAACAAGTTAGCAATTGCATCATCTTAGTAGACAAGAAGAAGAGAGCTGCGTTTTTATCTCCAGAAGAACCCTGGATTGGCTGTCCATTGATGGAATAGCAACAATCTGACTGGTGAAAATACTGGATTGCTTTTCCTTGGTTTCAATCAGTCCACCAGCTATCCTAAACTCGAAACCAACGAGACGTAACTAAATTATGCTCAAGTCTATTTATGGTTTTGCGGGATACAACGGAATATCTTGACACATAAATACTCAATAGTGGTGCTGTTGTTGGCTCATCTTATCATTATGTCATCTTCATTAAGCGTTGCATGTAAACATTATTATTTTTGCCTTACTTATTGTTTTGGCCTGAAATCAAAAACGCTGAGTTGTCTACACTACCAAAAGAAGACAATTACCAACTTTTCAATTTTCTTGTCTTTTCGTTTGAAACGTGACCATACATTCATCCTTATATACCTGACTTGTATTGATATTACTTACTAAAGTAAGACAAAACATGAGCATACAGCATTTATAAATAGTTTCAGCAGAGTGAAGGTGCCTACTTTGGGTTTATTGAAAAAATCGAGTTTATGCTTGCCAGCTTACTGCGTAAATAAATACTTTACCTCGAAATAGCAGCATTAAAAAGCGGCAGTTTTCATGCTCTGTCAAGCTTGGTTGTTCGGAATTGTCACCCAACTAGCCAACTAGCAAATCGAGGTACACTAGTTGACCAGCTGTTTGAAGCGGTTACCAACTGACCTGTTTTGTCGCCAGTCGATCGAACTTTATTGCCATCTAGGTTTCTAATGTTTTGGTTTTGGTCAATCAGCCCACTATTCCTTCATGTAAAACATATGTGAATGGCAGAAAAACATTGTTAACAAAATCAATTTTTTTATGGGGCAAAGACATTTACAAGGAGTAGATTAAGGTGCAGTCAAAGAGGAAACAGGTACCTAATATAAATTGGGTATAGATGATGGTGTTGGTTGTTAAAAAGTGGAAGTGTTGCAGTTCCAGAGTTTGACCTAAAAGGCATTGGCCAGGACACAAAATTTATCTATTACCTCCTTAACAGTTTCTATAAAGAAGCCTTGTTTGATACAAACATCACTATCTCTTCTTCCCTTTTAGTACACTACTTGCTCTGCGCAAGATATTTTCAAGGTAAAGAATGATTTGTAAACCTGATTAACCAACGAGGGAAGTAAAAAAATGGTGGACTAAAGGAAAACCAATTCATGATGATTGTTTTAGCTCTTGGCCAAGAATTAGCAAAAACAACATAGTTTAAATTCATTGCTCTAGTAAGCAGCAATGACAGGCAATTTAATTACTAGCGCCAATTTCAATACTCATCTTCTCTTTTCTGCCAACTTTGGATGTTATGTCTCTTTCTGCTTTACTAGGGAATAGTCCTCCTTTAGCTAAAAAGAACTCTTTGAGGCTTGGTTCTTCTCATCACCCATTAGTCTTAATTAAGTTTTAGTTGATCAGTTCATATAATGCTGTCTCACTGGTTATTCCAAGTTGAATATTGCCATCAATCGTTAATAATATCTAAAGCAATCTTTTTGTGACCATTATTTTTACTATTCCTATCTAATCAACTAAAATTTTAGCTTTCAATGAATAAATGTGTTAGCTAACATAACTATAGGGTTTTTGTGAGAGTGAAATGTTTGTTGAGAATGAAAGACTAAACTTGATGAGAGTAAAATGAAAGAAGTAAAACTTTGAGTACAGTTGCCTGCTTTACACCATCTCTGTGTTTATGGAATGCGGTTGAATTTGAGTACTTTTGGAGATGAGCTCTGCCTTTTGTTTCCTTGGGATAACTGCTTTTTATTGTCTCTACTTCAGAGAGGTGTAGATCTTCTGAAATATTTTTAGAGTGAAAGTTTTCATGTGCAGAAAGTACCTCTGAGGTTGTACATGATTAAAGATGTTTTTCAATGTGCTGGACACCACCTGTGCTACACCATAAGCATGGAAGTTTTCATCATCATGGCTTGACCTATTTTGTCAGGTTGTTTATTTTATCAGAGAAACAATCCAATATAATGCTCCATTGGCTCTTAAATTTTCAGAAAAATATGTATGGAAGTATTCCATAAGAATAATTGGGTTTAAGCATTGGATAATTTATTTCTAATGATGTTTAGAGGAGTTGTAACACGATAACCTACACAGAACCTTCCCCCACCTCCCAAAAGGACTTGCTATTTAGTTACTGAGTGACCACTTTTACTATCTTTAAAGTGTTTGGAGATCATTGCAAGGGCACTAGGTATTAAAGAAGCCCAAGTTTTAACTAGCGTATGTGGTGCTGAAGTATCAACATTATCAGACAAGCTCACAGCATTATTAGAGACTTTCAACATTGACCCACTTGTTGTAGACAAAATAGGGGCTCATTTAACCATTTTGACAGGTTTGTTTGTTTGCTTCATCTATTTCAACACAAAAACATAATAAAGGAAAAAGAGTTGGCAGCGGAGGAAATGTTAGGGCCCATGGCAAAATAGCACTGCAGCTAGTCGAGGTGCCAAGTCTGGTATGCTGACAGTCAGCAATCGTCTCCACATCAGGTTGAGTAGATGAAGCCCCAGAGCTTGACTGAAGCGGTTCTCCCCCTAATAGATTGAATCTAACTCGGTAGCCCATTCCACATAGAAGAACACCGGTAACTCACTCTGCGATGTCCTGCAGCAGTGGTTGATTTTGGCAGAATTAAGTTAAGTTGGGAAGCATGAGTCAAGTAATTGTGATGTAAGTGAAATTGGGTAAAGTAGAAAGTTTTGTGAGCAAGTAATAGTAGTTTGTATATTGAATAAACAGGTAAAATTAATGATTTTTGGAAAAGATGTATTGTGTGAGCAGTAACAGACTTTTTATATATTATTGATATTAATTTTTTTTGTGGAACGTGGATTTGGTTAAGATAAGTGGTTCCAGCTTTTCCCGAGAATTTGACAAAATGGCTAATTTTTGAATTATTGAGACAGTTATAAATTAGAAGCAATATTTTTTGTGCTAGAAATCTCGAGCATTTAAATAGCATTCTTTTGTCACGTCTTGGTTTTTTGCAAAGCTTTTCAATTTGTAAGTTCCAAGATAGATTTCTGTCAGTTTCAACTCCTAAAAATTTAATTGAGGATTTCTTTTCAAAAGATAATTACCTATTTTAATTAGAATGCTTTTTTAATGAGCTCGTGTTTTGGTGAGTTTTTAATACAATATAATTAGTTTTATAAGTAGATCGTGTGAGTCATATCATTTTTTCACAAGTTTTAATTCTTCATTTATTTTTTTCCTCATGTTCGTTTAAGTCTTTACGCTCAAAATACAAATTAGTATCATCTGCATACAGAACAGGGTCGAAACCTTTTGTAACATTGGGTAGACTGATTATGTAAATTATAAACAAAATTGGGTCCATGATGGAACCCTGTGGTGAACCACACGTAATGTCACAGAATCAAGAAGCTGTCTCATTCACCGTAGTCAGCTATTTATGGTGTGAAAGATAATTAGAGATGAGATCAATGCTGATGTTAAATAAAATTAAGAAACTTGAGCTTGTTTAGTAGAATAAAAATGACCAATTGTGTCAAAAGCTTTACTAAAATCCAGAATCATTACTAAAACAGAATTCCCATTATTCATTGCCTCCAGTATTTTATCTATAAAGTTTAAAAAAGCAACAGATGTACGTTTGTTTCTCCTGAACCCATATTGGTGGTGATTGAGTATGCTGGTTTTCTCCAGGAAGTTTACCAATTGATCGCTCATGATTTTTTCAAAAATTTTACTCAAAGTTGATGGAATAAATATAAGCTTATAATTTCAAGTCTTTTGTTGAGTCCTTCTTAAGTAATGGTTTTATTTTTGCTATTTTTAAAGGGTCACAAAGTTTAGCACAAGCAAAACACGTGTTAACAAGATGAGCTAATGGTACAGCTATGATATTTGCATTGGATTTTAGTAATTTAGCTGGTGTGTTGTCCAACCTAGAAGCTTTCTGAAGATAATTCTAACTCACAAAACACCTCAGTAGCTATATCATTGATATTGGAAAAGCTGAAATAGGCTTTGGTTTGTCTGCTGTAAGACTTGGGCTTTCTGTTTCTGGTCGACTGTTAAATTTACTAGCTAAATTGGCTCCAATCGATTTAAAACAATTATTAAAGCATTCAGCTATTTCTTGGTCACTATTACTGTGGTAGATTTTGGTGAATGTCAGTGGTAAAATGGTTGTTTACTACTCAAACATACACATAAGTGTGCTGGGGTTTCACCCACAGCAATCATAAAGATGCTGTATTGGTGGAATGTCTTACTTTGCTGATACCTCAGCATGCAGTGCCGGTATTGACCTCTGCGGGGCCGGTGTTGACTCCTTACTGTCCAGGTATGGTGGTACTGGGCCGGTAAAAGTTGGGGCCATAATTGAGGGTCCTTAAAACCACCCAGGAACTTACTCTAGTACAGGAACCGGAAGTACCCTTCCTCAGATTGGCAGATATGATGACCACAAACTAGATGCAGCCTTGGGGCCCTGCAGAGCTTATGATTAGACAAAGGAGACAGAGCTCCGCCCTTTAGCCACTTGGTACCATTTACCTTTAACTCTTATTCATTGCATAATTTGTTCACTATTTATATAGTTGTTCTAATTGGTTCATTTACTTCCTGTAGATTTACTGTTACATGTATTATGCAAATAGTTGCTTGTCAGCCTGCCTATAAAAAAGCTGAATCTGTTCATACTCATTGCATTCATTCATTGCGTCTGGCCAATCACCCTAGTGGATAGCAACCCTAGGACTTTGGTTTCTAATGAACAAAACCATTATTTAAGCAGCACAACTTATCCGGCAGTAACTATCCAAGTTGTCAGTGTCATACCGGCTCAGTGTCCCCTTTGGAGAGAGGTGAAACACTAGAGATTCGTGGAATTTTGTGGTAACCAGACCGAAATCCATTACATTAATTGTATATTGTTATGAAAAAGCTTTCTGGAAGTTAAAGAGGTGTTTTCTTACTGTCTTCCAATTGTGGATTTAAAATTTTACAGAGTCCGAAGTCTGAAAGATGTTTCTGACGCATTGTGTATCTCAAATGTCTTTACTAGCATAATTCCAAATCTTTTTAAATTTTAGTTTCAACTTGATGTTAAGTGGTCAATTCTACGTTTGCTGATAAATATTATCTTTTCTGTTTATTAACTTCAAAATTGATGGTTTTGTAAGGGACACCATCTTCAAAAACAACGCTGCCCTTGACAGCCACTCTTTGTACCTACATGTACATATTATATATTATTGCCATCCACTTATAGATATTTCATAACAAAAACAACTATATTATATTGTAATTATTAATTATTTTCCTAAGAGATTTTTAACGATATTGTAAAAACTTATTTATGGTCTTGTAAGGGGCGGCTTACAATCTCTTTGTTCCCGGTTCTATTTAACTTCTTACCTTTGCAAAATAAATCAAAGTTGATACAACTCTCAGAATATATTCACACTACACTGACTAGGAAAGATGGCACAAACAGAAGTAATAAAGCAACAACACCTTGGACCAGCCAACAATCAGTACAGGCGAAGCTTAGTGAAAAGTGATTGGTCAATTTTGGCCATCGCTGAATAAGGCCGCGGGTTGACGTATGGCACTGAGTCCTTCGACCCTCACAAATTGTTCGGCACAGACAACTCGACCCTTGCAGTCTTTACTGCCGACCTAATTGCACAGAAATGACCTACAAAAGGAAACAAACACTCTCTCACTAGTCAACCAATATCTGAGGGAACTTTTGCAGGTGAATAGCTACCAACAAACATAAAATCCTGTACAGTTTGATCCAATGATGTTTCGGATATTATTTTGCATGCGTTAGTCTTGCAGATTTCATGCGGTGTGTGTTTGTTACATATGCTCATAAAACATTTTGGTAAGTTATCATACGCAGTGTTAACATCCGACTCAGAATAAAGCATACTTGTCCAATACTGTCGGGAGAAGATCTAGTGAATTGGCTAGTCCTTATGACAGGGTGAAGGGTACAAGGATACTAACTAGCACTCAGGCTGGGGACAAGATGCTGCTCTAGGCTCTGAATTCCAACATCAGCTTGATTTTGACAATGCCAAAAGTTGAGAGAATTCTTTCATATTCTGATTGTGCTTGCCTTACTGGTTGTGTTTTCAAGAAACACTGAGGAGAAATAGCACTGTAGATCAGTTTTCCATTCTTTTGTATCCAAATTCCTGGCCCTCTTCACTCCACCTCTCATGATCTATCCGCCACCATTACCTAAGTGCTACACTTCTTTAATAAAGCTCACCACCTTTGATGGATATACCAGCTTGTGCAAAGTTGATTGATGAAAAAGACTACACTCCTTGGCACCCTTCTACCTAGGCGCCACCAATCATTCCCCAATCCCTATATATTCTCAAGAACCCCTTCCTGCCTTTGGTCAATTTATACCCACTGTAGTGAGGCAGATAGTTTCCAGCCCTTCAGTGCGAGTCAGCAAAATGAGAGTTATCTACTCGAAAAATCACGATAAATCCAAAGATGGATCAGATTAAGTTTGCGGTTTTGATGCTTTATTGTCATTTAATTACTTGCGTACAATTAGATCACTTGAAACAAACAAAGACTAAACAAGTTGGTTAGAGTAGATCAATTGAGTGAGTTGCTGCTGCAGTGTAAAGTAAAAAAGACAGATTGCATGTGTCTCATCTAGTTTTATACAGAGATGATCTGTGTAATCTTTTATCATGTATTATTATCAAAATATTTACTCCATAACGTCTTTGAGCAATTTGCTTGACTGGTGGAACTGTTGTAATAATGAAGTTAGGTAAGTGGAGACGCTGACAGTGGGTGGAGTCGAGGAGTTCTGATAAAAGCATAATCTAGTGTTATAATAAACTTGTAGTATAAAGATTTTCCTTGCATACAAGTGAAGCAATTGTGTTTAGACTCATAATAACCTACCTTATGGCCGCTGTTCGTGTTTTCTCTCCCCTATAGTGATCCCCTCCCATTAGTCAAGCTGTGTATAGTCAAAGGTAAGGTAACACGTGGCATGGCAGTCATATGCAAAGCTATCAAGACTAACTCCCCCATTGGTCCCTCACAGTTAGAACTAGGCAGCAAAGAGTTACGGCAGCTAGAGAAGCGCCGACACTCTATGCAACTCCGGCCAGATGGTGTCCTGGAGATACGCCAAGCCGGACAACACCAATCACACTGGTGTGCTGTATGCCCCCAGTCTCAGAGGCAAGATGGTCTGGGAAACCCATGTCATGACCCACCAAGGTATCCAACGTACCTTCAAAAGGCTCAACCTTACTTGGCATTGGGCGGGCATGACCGCTGATGTACGAAGAGCAATCAACAGCTGTGAGACTTGCTAGCGAGCCAAGCACGATGGAACGAGACCCAACCCGACTCGGCCAAGAATGTATGCTGACCGGCCGTGGCGGAAGTTGGCCGTAGATCTAGTCGGCCCTCTCCCCGAGATAGATAGGGGTAACAAACGGATCCGTGTTTTAACAGACCACTTCACCTGCTGGCAAGATGTGCTTCCCCTCCTCGATGCTACAGCCCTAGTAGTTGCCACAGCTCTAGATGAGCACGTATTTTGCTACTTCGGAATACCTGAACAAATGTACACCAATCAGCGTGCTCAGTTTGAATCTAGTCTCATGCGTGAATTGTGCACCCTCTGGCGAGTCAAAAAGACTCGGACTACCCCCTACCACCCCCAAGCCAATGGAGTTGTAGAACGCAACAATTGGGTGCTTGGAGATGCACTGCGTTCCCTCCTACTGAAGAGGTGGCCAGAAGAGTGGGACCTGATCCTTCCCCAGCCAATGAGAGCATTCCGTGCCACACTCCATTTCAACACAGGAAGGACCTCTAACTTCCTTATGCCGGGTAGAGAGCTGCATCTGCCCGACCAGTTGACTTATCATCCCCCCTAGTCGAGTGTGTACCAGTGCATGAGTACGCCCAAGCACTACAGCAGAGACTCGAGTAAGTACACGAAACCCTCAGAACTGAACAAAGGCAGATAAGAGGTGATGATGGAGAAGAATTCTCCCTGTTTAAAGCAGGCGACGAAGTGTGGCTAGAGGACAAGAGGAGATGGAAGGGTGAAAACCCCAAACTTCAGCCCAAGTTTTTTGGATCCTACCTAGTAGAAGAGGCCTACAGTAATCACATTTACCTGATAGGCAGACATGGACAGCAATCAGTGCAGAATGGCAGTCGCCTCAAGCCATATAAAGCCTGTCTGGAACCATACGGACAAACCCTGCAGCCCTAGAGTCAGCCCGCCGCCCCAATATGCGTGGTGCTGCTCCCCAGAGGTGAAGATGTCCCCACCACTCCCCCAGATATCCCCCTCCCCCTCTTGGAGCTACCCTTACCCCAAGACTTCCATTTGGCCTTTCCCTTCCCCCAATGCCATTGGTTGAAAGAGGAGCAGGACCTATTATACAACAGCCTGTAGAGGAAGCCCCCCTTAACACCTCCAGCGAAAACCATCCAAATCAGACAAGAACTGGCCGAGCTGGAGACCATGCAACACACGCATAAGTTGTCCCCTCTCCTGCCACACTTCCCTACCATAGCCCCAGCATCTACAGATTACCGTAGGCGAAATGTGGGACTATCGCAAAGCTATGGCCAGCCTTGGTGCCACCAGGTGGCTGCAAAAGATGATTCAGTGTGGAGGGAACAATACTGCGAAAAATTGAGATTGTTGGCGGAAGTGAAGGCATTTACTGCTAAGCCTGAGGACCCCACACACCCACGCTTAATCTTAAATGACTTTCTCGACTGTCCTCTACCCCTACCCCAAAATTTCAACTCCCACCTCTGATTTTTCTCTGCCTCATGACCCGCTAAAGACGCCTCCATTTTCCCCCACTACAATGCCATAGCCCCCCCCCCCCACCACAAACCAGTGCAAACCGGTTTGCTGTCAAGTAACACCAGAACTTCCGTCCTTTCTTCCTTTGCTACTCACACTGAGCAGACCGCATGTCTCCTGCAGCTATTGGATACCTATTTAACTAACATGAAGGTCGAAAGCAATAACCCCTATCTACAAGTAGAGGAAGACGACAATAGTCTGTTACTGGAAGCCGACCTAGCTGAGTACCATCAACCTTCTAGTGTCTAGGAGGACCAGTTAGTGGACACACCCACCACAGAGCCTACTACATGTTTCAGTCCAAAAGAAACTAACCTGACTGATTGCAGGTGGATTCTACAGGATGACATTCATGAAGAACCTGCAAAGCCAGCCCTTTTAGAGCCAGCCCCCTCCTTGAGAGCAGTTTTAGTGTGTTTCCAGACCTTCCCTCGTCTAAACATTACCAACCAGAGGCGACTCTGAAATCCTCCCCTATTCCCCCACCTCCTTCCACACACACAAGCTATAGTCATTGTCTGAGAAGCCACCCTACAGTACCCCGACCCACCAGGAGTGACAACCAACAGACCAGAATGGCGAGCCCCACTGGGTATAAGCTGATACCCTGAAAAATCTTCTTTCCTCTTCCTCACCCCTTCCCCAGAACCACCCCCACTAGTGATGAGCAGAGTACGAGCAATGGATGTGTAAATTAGAGACTACTTCACTAATTAAGCAGGCTATGTTACAGATTTGCATGATAAGTCTACTCTCCCTACCCCCCACCCCAAGACCCGCCTCCACCCCTTACCCCATCAACAACCAAGCTAGAGACAACCCCTGAGCCTTCCCCTTTCCATATCTATACAAATTCCACAATAAATTGGTTACCAACGATCCCGGCCCTGCATAGACCCTATACAACATACTGCCCCGGGTCAGCTATCCCGGGCCAGTATCCAAAGAAGTTGATTTAGGTAGCCTGGGGCCTATAGGACTGGATGCCCACCCCAGAAAGTGAATGAGCAAAGTACTGTAGCCTAGAAAACAGACTGAGGAGTTAGATGCCCTAATATGGAGTGGAAAAGTTACAAGCCAAGAAAAGAGCGAGAAAAGCAGCCCAGTGTATCTTGACATGTGCTCACTAATACTATTGGATGGCTCTATGTACTAAATTTGTATTGCATGTTCTGATTGCTGTATTTTTACTATTATGTTATGTGATTGGTTCACCGTAATAAGGGGGTGAACTTTCCTCTTATTCTCCTATAAAAGGGGCTCTTTCTGTGCAAGTAGAGCAGAACTCTTGAGGACCGTGTTAAGTACCGTACCTTGTATTGATAAATGGATTTGAGTAAATAAAGTACTATTCGTAGAAACTCTGTTATTTTGTGTCTGGGTCGAGGACCCTGTGAGGTTGGCAACGTCAATTATGAGTGGACCCCGAATTAGAGCAAATAGTTGAAAGTGGATACCGTTGTGTTGGTAGTAGAGAGCACAAAACTCCTACATTTCACTTCATTTATTTGAAATCGAAAAAGGACAAGTGAGTTTCAAGCCTTCAACACCACTTTTAATTTTCTTCAGATCTCTGATATTATAAGAATAAAAAGTGCAACAAGCTGTATGGAAAATGTGACAAATTCTGTTAGCTACATAAAGGTTGTCAGTTATATAATAATAGCACAATAAATTACATGAAAAAACATGACTATTCCTCCAGCAAATATATTAATATTATATATTAATCATTTTTGTAATATGAATATAAATAAAAACAATACAATTTTAGAACAAACTAAAATTCCAGGTAAAGAAAAACTTTGAGTAACTCCACGTGTAGCTTCACTAGCCACTAGTACACAAAGCGTATGTCATGTAATGTCTGCACACATTACATGCCTAGAGGAAGACTAGCTGCTAGAAGGCAGGGGTAGTTCAATATTTTCACATGTTGGTCCACACCATAGCTGCATGAGAATGTAGCCGAGCTGGTATATCCAACCACCTGTAAGTACAATCAGTGCTTTAGTATGTATTAGAACCAAACAGTGATGTCACAATGTATTACACCTGTGGTGTCACAATATGTGACACTTGTGACGTCACATTTTATTAAACTTGCGCATTCAGAGTATGCGTCACTTGTGATGTCACACTTGCTTTCATCTATTTCATCTTGATACAGTTTTAATACAACATGGTCGTTTTGTTGCATTTCGTTACGGATAGAAAATGACCATTTCCTATCAACTTATAACCAAAATTTTAGCTAATTGAACACAAAAATATTTATAAGGTTCAATTATTGATTTGTTATGCAATTCTCAATTAGGCGCTGCTTTTTCTTCACACATTTCAAAAAGCTGGTATGTAGTCAATACCACTTTATTATACATATTTACAAAATATTTGATGTCTATTTTTTTATGTTGATTTTAACCGAACAAGTTTACCTGATATTCATGTTGCTTCAGTAGTATTACCTGATTGGGTCTTGTTCCTTCAATAGTTATCATCCTGGAAAGCGGAGAGTCAGCCATATTCTTTAGATCATCAAAAACGTCAGCCACATCCAATGAGAGATGTCTGTAGTAGCGCTTTTTGCTGGCAAAATGAACAGTTCCAAGATGATAACAAGGGTACTCAGAAGCACAATATCGGCCATGAAATCTCAGTTGATAAAGCGCAAAACTTGAGATGCTGTGAGCCTGTTACACATGTCACAAAAACCAGCTCACCATTGCAAAACAAACTGCAATGTTGGCAATAGAAAGGGGAATGGTTAGAGTTATCTTACCTCTTTTTCTTTCGCTCACAAATCTCCACATTCAATCTGCCGTGGAATTTGGAGGAAATATGCAGCGTCTTTTTAAAGTTTTGGTAAGTTGTGACGAATCTGGGAAATATGCAGCAAAAAAATTCTCATGATAACCAAACCAGGTGTAATGTACATGCTGCAATGGCTAGAAAAAATGTTTTACGTTTTTAAAATATAAACATAATATTAAAGACCATTTAAACAAAAAACATTACAGTGGAGTTTTGTGGGGCAAATATATTCTAAAGTGCCTTACATCAACATGAAAATGAGCTACCTAACAACCTACATAATATCACAGCCAATAACATTGAAGTTATGCTTCCTATTTAGTAAACAAGGGAACACAACTCCAGTTTGAGATACACAACTCAACAGTGCTAAAGCCACAATGCATGACGAAACTCAAAAAACCTATTAACTAATGTAAAATATTTGTTGCTTACTTTAACAATTCCAGTGTAGAATTATTAAAGACCTACTTTGCTTCTGTCGCGCTCTGTTGTAAGACTTCGACTGGGCATTCTGTTTTCAAAGTGGTTTCCATCTCTTTGCTAGCTTTTTCACCTTTGTACTGTTCGAGCATCTTATTAAACTCATAAGAGCCTTCCACCTTACCCTACACAAAATTGTTGAATGTGCAATTCATCAATTATGTAACAATTGTTGTAACAGTTATAGAAAATGAGTAGAAAGGAAGCATATTTAGCAATGATGTAATAACATTGGAGATGAATACCACGGATGTGATTCCATGGAGCTATTACACCACTTCTAGAGTCAACTAAAATTAAAGTAATTCTACCAATTTTAGTTAACAATAGCTCTAATGAGATAAAACAACAAACTCACCATGAAACCAAAAAAGGCCTGTCGATTGATTTTTAAACAAATAAAAATGCCACTCCAGTATCATGATCAAGCCTTATTTACTATTGGTTGCTTTGAATATAGTTTGTAACAAAATTGTTTGGCAGTAACATCCTCGAGAAAGGAACCATAACACTCATATACATACCATGGATTCTTCTCCCCCTACACCCAAAGATAACTGAACATTGTGCTCAATTTGCACACTGCTGTGTACGTCCACTTCATAGCTTGCCTTTACCGTTCTCTCAGAGGAAAGAGTCGTGCTACAAGGTTTGTCTGCCGTGTTCTCAAACTAAAAAATGTTTTATTCAGTGAGCTATTTCAGCTGCACAGCGTAGTTATCTCTGTATATTACAGTAAATGCAGCAAAATTACTTTTTTGACTTGCGCTTGCCAAATTAAGCTCAGTAAAAATAACAATTTTAATTTTAAACTTATTTATAAACCAGTGGTACCTCTGAAAACTAAATCTTGTACAAACAGCAGCTCACTTGAAAACAAAATAACTGGTGAAAAACTATTGTCAGACATTTATGGATTGTGGAAAAACCAATCAAAAAATTTATTATTATTTTTTTAATTAATTATATTTTAGATAGCAGAACTTAATCAGTTACTAATAGTCTAGACGCCTGTGACTTATGGCTAGCTACAAGCTAGTAGTTCAGTATTACAACTGTTTTATTCATACTGGCTACTTTGTTATCAGAAGCTAATCTAAGCGTTGTAGAATGTATGTCTGTGGGGTCGAGTCAATCCCTTCGTTTATCATACATGATGAAGTTAGGTTATTACTTCAAACTAGTACCTTGTATTGTTTCCAACCAAACTAACTGCCAGCATTGAACTTTTATTTTGTTTTATAACGCTCTAGGGCACATCCCAAATCATTTCAGTGTTGCAATGAACAGAATTTTACTATAATTCTCTCACCTTCACTGAGAAGCTTTCCTCATGTAGTGAATCCATTAAATTCTTGGGTTCAAAGCCGTCCTTAGGTTGCACAATCTGTTCTAAATTAATTTGCTCTCCAGGTTCTTTGTCTTTGCTTCCATTGCGATCATCACCATTAGCACTCTTGATTTGTTTTTGTTGATTCTTTGAACCACCAACTTCTACTGGGGCATCTAATGTAAAACAACGACTAACTCAGCTGAGGAAAATTACAACCCATTCTTACCTTGCATCAGTTAGAACTATTGATAACGAGTTAATTGTTTTTACATACTTGGATAGTTTAATTTAATTATTAATTTTCAAACTTTGCACCATTTGCTAATAATTAACAAGAGAGTTCACATTTTACATGTGTCAGACAAAATGTGATAAAAATAGTTGGATGGCTGGTAAATTTACATAAACTCAAAAATGATTGCTTTGTGCGGCACTTGCCAATCTAGGTAATGTAAGAGAGGCATTAGTTAAAAATTACTGAATTTTGTTGTGCTCATGAGGTAATGAATACTTGCTAGCACTAGTGATAAAACAGGTTTGTTCGCTAGTGCATACGGCAATAAACTATCTTCATTGCATTAGTGTCAAGACACATGATAGAAAATGGTAGCCAACATTCGAGCCATCCCCTATGAATAAGTTGTAGTCACGCTTCTTGTTTTCAATTTCATATAAGCGATAATACTTAATTTAATAAGTCAACAAAATGTAACCAAACCCTAGAAATATTGTTACTACTACTACTACTGCTTCTGCTGCTACTGCTGCTGCTGCTGCTGCTGCTACTACTACTATTGCTAACTGATAATAATGATTGTTATTTATCACTACTGCAGCTACTAGTACTACCAGTTTACTAATAACCAGCATAATAGCAAAGTTTTACTGAATAAAAACATATTATTTCATCAAATAGTTTTAATTATGAATTGCAAATACGCTAGAGTTGTCTTTTGCATAAAAGTTGAGGTTATATCAAAACTAGCAACTTGGAAACACAATTGGGAATAACTGTATCTCAGCATTGGCATCGATACAGCTTTCAAATATAGCTATTGTTTCGGATAAAATTATTTGAATGAATTGGAAATATTCTTATGAAGTGGAGGAGTTAGAAGAAATGGTCAGAAATTAAAATTTTGACTAAATTACGCAAAACTTTAACTTTTTTGATTTTGATTATCCAATGTGAACTTGAGGCCCACTTTCATCAAGTTACAAACCAGACATCAGTGGTGACCATTTGAAGTATTGTAATAGATTTGCACAGTGCGGCTATTCCTTCTTCAGCAGGTGCTATTATTATCTCTCTTATACATGAAGATTACATGCTAGCTGGTTACGCTTGAATACACCCAAGAGTGCAGCTGACCCGCCGCTCACACAGCCAAGCCTAAGGATGGATTCCCGCCACTAGTGAACTGTAGCATTAACACGTATTTATATATATTATCATTTAGCATTAATGCGCTAGCCTATTCACTCATGGATTTCTTTTGTGCCAGATTATGATTACTTTTTTACACCTCGCTGGGGGTATTCTTTCTGTCCAATTATATGCATATATTTTCAACTGTTTACCTTTCCTATAAATACTCTGGCATTCAGCCCAGAGGGGAGACATTTAGTAGTAGTTAGAGTGAGAAGTAACTCTCGTGTAGCAAGTGAACTGTTTTGACCAGTTACTGTTGAGTCTTCACTCGACCCTTGCCGTCAGTTGCTACCGTTCTCGTTATTATATACTTTGAGTCAAACTTTCAGTTTTGTGCATGAAATTAAACATTGTTTGCTTTTGGTGGTAATAATAAATCATTGTTGCCTCCAACTCTGTGATATCTGTGAGGCCGGTTGCCTGAACACAGTTGTGCCTGCTACGCAGCAGCATCCGGTTGTATCTAGTGCAAGATAAACCGCATGGAGTCGTACTGCCTTGCAGTGACGCTCTTAGTACAGTGCAGATAAAGCCGGACAGTATAGCCCTCCTTGTAGTGCCAGTAACGGTTCTATCCAGTGACGGAGAAAACCATTACAATATTAATTAAGATATCATACTGTGTGTAAATGTGACACTGTCCCACATGATATTGATGTCCATATTTTTACGTTTAGGGAACTTGTCACACCGTCTGGTACAGCAGTTGGTGCTAGAGTTGTGGTCATCCTTGAAGCATTCATACACCCAATTAGCCACATAGCTGTCCAAATTCAGGATGGGAGAAAACCTGAAAGTAAAATAACAAAACCAGTGTATATGTCGTAGACTTTAATTATTTATAGAGGCACGTTGATAAAGAATGAAGCTAAGAAGCTAAGCTTTTATTTGCAGACTTGCAAAAACAGAGCATTTTTTTCAGTTCCTCATAATTCAAAAGTTGCTTTGCTCATTGGCTAGGGAGAGGTGCGAATGGCCATATCCCCAATAATAGCACACCATAAAATTAATTAATACTTTAAACTGAGAGTTTACAATAGTTCATCTCAGAAATGAATACTTTTGTTGGTTACCGAAAATTGGTTTTTTAATTTGTTTACAGCATCTGCAATTTATTCCGCTCTAACATCAGAAAAGTTGTCAACATTTCTAAATAAAATGAAAATTGCAAATGCTTTTCCAACCAAAAAAGTGTGTTTTAAAGTTTTTAAAACGTGCCTGACCGTCTTAGCAGCGATCAAGTAACTAGAAATATTATTTATTCAAATAAAAAAAGCGACGAATGAATTCTTACATATCGGCATCTGGTCTGTCGTCTAGACTTTGCATGTCTCCCAAACCACAGCAGCCAGCAAATATAGCAGCCATGATTGTGTCAATCGCATAAAATTCAGCTCCAAAACTACAAAAAGTAAAAACATAGAACAATTACAAATCACATAATAACGCTAGCATAAAGTTATAATAACAACCACACAAACACCCCTTACCACGGCTGTCTAGTGAGCTGGTACAACTTACAATATTTAGGTGGGTGTAGCTTTGTAATACTATAAGCTGTAGTTGTATTGTATTGATACTGTTAGTAGTATCGATTGCTTGTTTATTTATTATTAATGAATTTTACAGCTCAACCGCTGGCCATACAAACTATTAAACAGAGCCTAGGCATGAATAATGAATGTGTCTCCAACCACAGGAATGCTAGTTTTTTATGGTTTCATAGACATTTAGTAGTTTTGTACTGACTACTCAGACACAACGGGGTCACTCCAACAACTTCTTCAAATATATTTCGGAGTCACTCCGAATCAATTTATCAACTGACGGGTCCTAGACCCAGACACACAAGGGCAGAGTTTCTTCGAATAATATTGTATTTATACACAATCCATTTAGCAGTATATAAGGGTATCTACACACAATCCACTAAACTTCTGCCTCTAACTCACAAACAAAGCTCCTTTTCATAGAAAAACAGAGGAAAATTTACCCCCTTATTAGGGTGAACCAATCATATAACATAATAGTAATATACACCAATCACAATACATAATACAATTTCATAAACAAGTTTAGCCAATCATAATAATGAGCACATGGAAATTTATGCTGGGCACTTTTTGTCGCTCTTTTCTTTGGCTTGGGTCTTTTCCACTCCTTATTAGGACATGCAGGTACTTTTCCACTCCTTATTAGGACATGCAGGTACTTTTCCACTCCTTATTAGGACGTCCAGCACTTAGCTTGCTCTCCTGGTTGTTGTATTCTTCCTATTCACTTTCTGATTTGGGTTCCGTAGATCCCAGGCTATCTCTTCCATCTTCTTTTGACCCAGGCCCGGGGTAGCTGACCCAGGGTAGACCCGGGGTAGGCCCGGGGTAACTCCTATGTTTTGTATGGTGCCTATACAGGGTCTAGGTCTCTGGCATTCACTTTCGTGGGGGTAGTTTGCGTGTAGGCGGAAGGGGAAGGAGTTGGAGGGTATGTTTAGGGGGCCAGTAGACAGCAAGGGTTGAGGGGGGTATGGGGTGGGGGGTATGGGATGGGGGGGGGAGTGTGGGGTGCGAGGGGGGTGCCTGCTTTATATAAATCTCTCACAGACAATTGTATTACAAAAATGAAAATTGATATTTGAACAGAGCCAGCAATCACTTAGCTGTGATGTGTAATAACCAACTGACTAGTTCCACTGTTGACCCATATGTAAATTATTTTGCTACTTTGAGCACTTTTGGTCACCTCCAGTAGAATGCAGTAAAATTATTTAAAAGTACCCATAGCTAACAAGATGGCGACTGTTATGAATGATTAAACATGGACCCTTTCAGTGAGAGATAAGCCTGCTTTACTTCATGCAGTGTCTGACCATTTGGCTTATCACTAAAAATATACTTTAACTTATTTTGGTTTCACGAGGGATACATCAGCATTTATTTAGCTTGAAACTGTTTCAAAGTTATGTATTGTGGTTAAGCTATGCATAAACGATTGAAATCTTGTTGCCATGGCAATCAAATATTTGTAAGCTAACATGCCTTGTATAAATGACTGACAGAAATTAGTGAAAAGCATTTTCACTTGAACAAATTTTAAAATGATTGAAATATTAAGTTTGTTGAGAAAACTAACCTGTAGAACAGATGATCATAGATGTGATGTCCTATGGTAGTCAACGCTGAGTATGTAACTAACTAGTTGCTTAGCGAAGGCAAACATTACCTACTTGACTCTTTACTTAATGACAATACTTAAAACCTGTCCGATAACAGACAGTCGAGTTGAGTAAATGAACAGCTGTTTAATAACAGAGTTTTCTTGGCCTAATCTGAGAATAATGATCGAGCTACTGATGGGGTGGAATAGCGTCTGGCAGACAAACCATCCACTGTGGTAATTAAGTGATGGAAAGCTTACATACAATACATACACTTACACTTGGCAGCAATCAGTTTAATTAAAATAAATAGAAGTGAAGTGTAACATCTCCCCCAGTGAATCAGTGAAAGGTTGCACTGATGATGGTTTAGTGCTGTTTATTCAAATTTATACCGCCAACGTGAAACTACAATTTTGTATTAAAATGATTAAGTATGGAATAATGCGTAATTGTGTAAATATTTTGACATAAAATGCAATATTAATGAATGATAAATGAAATCGGGCAAGTAAACACGATCATTTATGAATGCGGCAGTAAGTTTTAGGAGGTTTCCATAAACAGTCGTGACTAAATTCTGTCAGAAAATAAGCGTATAAAATGAAAGATTAAACATACCTCTATCACCTTTCCAGTAGAGAGTTAAAGATAGATAATATTGTTTGTAGTGATACTACCTCAGTCAAGTGTAAATGTGGGTATGTATCAATAAGTGGTGTTCTCCATCGGAGACTTGGATAACGAATAAAAGGATTTCTGGTCATGCAAAGGATTAAAGATTAGCATATGTTGTAATATGTTGCGATAAGAGAATCATCCAGTTTTGCAATAGAGGACACAAAGGCAGCGGTTATATCATGTGTTTCATTTCTGGCTAACCATAGTGTGTTGCTAGCATAGGAATGTATGATGATGATGATGACTTGTCCTGTGGTCGCTGCGCAATGCTTTGAATAGACTGGCAGCAAGGTGCAAACAAGCAAGTTAAAAGAACTGTCCCGTGAAACATTTCTGTGATGCATGATGAATAGAAAGTACTACATGAGGGAAGTTCAGAAAACAGACATAATGAAAATAAAAGACGATATTACTAATGCTTTGATGACACGTGACTTCCTGTACGCTAATTAATCGCAAGTTAATTGCGATGCTTGCTTCCTTATTGTGAATTTGACAGGGAGAGTTATAGTTGATAATACAGGCACACTTGATACTGTTTGTGCAGAATATGTTGCAGGTAATCTCATATATGTTATACTTTTAATAGATCAATTAAATCAAACCATACGGTTGGTGAAAATATATTTGTCAGTGCCCTTCTAATAATGCTGCTGTGTGACAGAGATGTGGTGTTTTTGGGAGTATTGACACACATATAGTCATTTTCCTTCCTCAACGATGATTCAATCTTTCTCTGATTGGCAGGAATGTGTCACAGCTGATCCAATTAAACATTTATAACCGATTAACTCAAAAAATGAAAAAGCTTTTTGTCAGTACATGACTGTTCATATAATATCATCTGTCTGTTTTTTATTATTTCTCAATGCGTAGGAGTTTGTTGATGAGTTCATGCAAAATAAGGAAAACGTAACAAACTTATTATATGCAGCTTGATCTTTATTGTGACCTCAATGAATCATCTAACACGGGACACACCAGTGCTGAGTGCTTGAGTTTGGCAGCAACTTAATTAAAACTTTTTTAGTGAAACACCCAAACTTAAATGTAAGATAAAAAATTTGGGCTGTAAAACTAAAAAGTCTCAGTTTCATACCAAAAATTATAGAATCGTGCAAATCTGAAGGAAACTTTGTTTGAGGCAGGTCGCTACGCTCTATGCTAAACAAGGCCTTCAAACTTGCGCTATAACTTTTCATATCACTTGGTAACGCAGGAGGTTTAGGCAAGGTAAGGAGGATTTTTGGCAATTGGCGATTTAAAACCATATCAAATAGATATTTGCAAACTTCTGGGAGAGTTTATTGTCACACATTGCTTCCCTCTTTTGGTTCAAAGAAGAACGGATAATTGGTATTATTCAAATGTTTGCGGGGAGTTGTCTTCTTTTTGCTTCTCAGATCTAACTTCAAACCAGAACATAGCAGCACTAATTTCATTTCCACGAATACCACAAAGGATAAAATCTCATCTACCTGTGCATTCACTCATGCGTCTTATCTCGTAGATGTCAGTATGTGACAAATATCCCATGTTTGAACTTTCACGATTGGTTTTAAATTTATAAACATTTTTAAAATGTTTTGTCATGTCATAAGTGGAAGAGAGACAAATCTTAATCAAAATGCGATACGGAAGAAATTAATTTGGAACTGGTACTTAGCATACCACTGGCTTGTGATCGTGAAGAGAGCTAACAATTCTGACCACATTTATTGCTATACTCTCTGATTGCCGCTTTATGAACTGTTCTATCTACTGCGGAGTCATTTGTAAAATGACTGATGCTGAGAAGTCTAAAATTTTAGCAACTGAAATATAAACTACATCCACAAGTATTTATATACTTTTATGATAGCAAATTCATCAGCTGATAAAATACTGTCACATGTTTTTCTCTTCATTTTAGTCATTGAGAAGCTGCTCTACTTGAAACTTTCAAGAAGCATGTAAACCAGCTCCAATTATTCACTGCTACCAACTCCGGAGCACACGTCTTCTATTTCGTGCAGTTTTTGATAGACATTTACCTTTAAGCTCCAGTAGCGGTGTCAAGTTGTATTTTTCAATGAAGCAATATGTTGCTGTACACTGTTGAGATAGCGTAATAATATGCTTGCGTAATCTGTAAAAACTTAATGAAGTTTGTTGTTCATCAAGATGTTAGTTAGAAAGCTTCAGAACTGGCAACAAGCCAGAAAAGTGAGATAATTTAGATTCATTCACAGTATTACTAACACTTTCAATCTTACCTTGTAGAAGCGCTCAACTTATTATTAGACTTCCAAACCTTCCATCACTATTACTGAATCTTCCACTGCAGAAATAATTTTGAGACAGGAAAACAAAATTTTTACTTTTAAACAAATGCATCCCAATGCAATGCCACATCATACATCGCCAATCATGAAAATAATGCTTTTTAGTTTCGCCTATTTATGTAACTTCTAATAGGCGATGTTTGGTTTGACATGAGAGACGTGTTAGTGAGGAACTAAGCTACGTCACAATGCAATATTCACACATATCTAAGTAATTCACTATTGAATGATGCTGATTGAGTGAGGATGTGGGGTGTTTGCGGTCACTTGCATGTCATGTAAATAGCAATCATCTACTCAAGGTGTACACTCAGTGCGGTTCGGTTCCGTAGCTGACTTGGCAGAAAGCCACAGCTAAGTTTCGCTGCCCCTCATAGAATGAATGGTGAGAAACATTGTACAATACCTTATTTTAGCTGAGTTGGACAAACAACTCCTATTTGCAACAGCATTCTCCTTAAAATTTCCCGCAGATTGATAGTTTTGTGTCTACATAAGAGATTACCTTTAAAATTATTGCTGTATGGTCTTTATATTTATGAAATTTGACACAAACCTCAACACTACAGCAGCCACAGCGAACTCTGTCAATATAACTATAATAAATGTACAGATGCTTTGAAGCAAACTTCAGCAGACCTAAATAATGTATCAGCACTTTTAGTTGTGATTTAGCTGTGATTTAGCTGCGATTTAGTTGTGATTTAGCTGTGATTTAGCTGTGATTTAGCTGTGATTTAGCTGTGATTTAGCTGTGATTTAACTGAGATTTAGCTGTGATTTAGCTGTGGATTTAGCTGTGATTTAGCTGTGATTTAGCTGTGATTTAGCTGTGATTTAGCTGTGATTTAGTTGTGATTTAGCTGTGATTTAGCTGTGATTTAGCTGTGATTTAGCTGTGATTTAGCTATGATTTAGCTGTGATTTAGGTGTGGATTTAGCTGTGATTTAGCTGTGATTTAGTTGTGATTTAGGTGTGATTTATCTGAGTATAAACAAGCAGCTGAACACAGCTTCTACCATTCTCCTCCCTCATTGAAAATTATTAACAATGAATGGAGAAGTCACACATCATATTAGATTTTGGCTAACGCGAGCCATCCAAATGAAAATGATAACTTAAATTGAGATGTCAATCCCGATATCCAAATATATATTTGTATGAGTCCAAAAAAGGCAGATGAGCAAACATGAGACGAACAGATGTAATCACAGTTTAGATCAGTTACCACCAAAAAGAGAATACAATACAAAAAAAATTATGTTTGCAGGTGAATGTGCACTTATTTTTCGTGATATTTCAAACAGCATTTCAATGTTGGTTGCAAGAGTTGTCTACTTAGGTAAACGGACAATTTTTAAAACAAACATTGAAACGGTATTTTAAACGAAGCTTGACTTATATCTTTTGTCATAAAACAAAGCGGAGAATGTGACTATTGCTGTAGATCTCAGAGGAAGAGCTGAGGAGATTCCAAACAGCCTACAACTGTAATAAAGGGGGGATGTACAACTTGAATGAACAGGTGACTCACTTGATCAAGTTGGCTGATGGATACTTTGACAGGTACAAGAACAGTAGAAACAAGAACTTATTTGATGCATTGAAGGTATGGAATAGTGCCTACCTTTAGTTGCTAAATTACTAGTTTTTATTGTTTTCAGATAATTCTACATGTCTTTGTTGAAGATTTTCGCAAAATACAAATCAAATTATTACCTGCCATTTCACTTCAGCTATATTGCTACAACTCTGTTAAACTGTAGAGTAATTGATGGAATGTTATACAGCTAAATAAATCTATGTTTTAGGCACATGCCTTGTACAATTCAGTCGGATACAGATGTGATAAGAATCCACAGTGGAGTGTCAAAGCATTTGAAGTCCAGCAAGCGTATTGGAATGGTGAAGCAAGGCAGGACTTTGGAGAATCTGTGAAAATGACAAAGGAATTGGCCACCGAACTGCAGCAAATCAAATCTGATGTGCAGAGCAAGCTAAATTCTGGACAAGGCAGGATTCAACATTTCCTTGCTGCCTTGGAATAAAAAGAAGAACAAGCCGACGACATGAATAAATTTTGTGGGCTTATATTTGAATACAGCACAGGCATCTTGAATGAACCACCACCCTGTGCATTTAATGTGATAGCATTGGGGTCAATTGCTAAAGGAGAGGCAACTCCTTACTCCGACTTTGAGTTTTTGTTTCTCGTTAAAAAGAAAGATGAAACCACCATGAAGTACTTTGAATGTCTAGCTATGACCTCATATTTCCTCATTGGCAATTTAGGTGAAACACCACTTGACACCATGCAGATTGCTGAGCAGCAAGGCTGGTTTGAAGACAGACAAATATGTGGGTTTCACATCGATGGTTTAGAAGAAGGAGCAAGTAATATCCCAACATCAAACACACCAGAAACTCTCAACTCAAACATCATGACTCCTGAGGAGTTGCTGATAAAGTACAAAACTCTGCTAGATCAGCCAGTGAGTGAGAATGCAAGAAGAGGAGATTTAACGGCAATGCTACAGTACACATGAACTGTCTTTTCTCATGGTCCAACAGCAGAACACTTGATTGGTGAGTTTTTACTGCAAAAACAGAGAAATGCCTATCAATGCTTCCGGGCAAAGGATGAATCAAGAGATGTTTGTATCAGACGTCACAAAGTTCAATTTTAGACCAGATATGGAGCTGATTGAGGGTGGATACATAGTGAATGCAAAAAGAGAAATATACAGATACTTCAATATTTCTGAGTGATATTTCAATTGTCGCAAACTCCCATGAATTCAATTCATTGGAAACCTTGACCGGTCTGAAAGAAAGAGAGGTGATCTCTGAATCTATTCACTGCTCAATTGTCTTTCTCTTCTCTTGTGCCTGCTTTGTTTGTCTCTCTGCCTATTTGTTTCACAAGTCTTGCGGTGACCGCAAATCTGTTCTGTCCAAGAAAAAGCTCTCTGGTGCTTATTTTTCTGAACTACATGCATCGTCAAGAGAGATCGGAAAAACATGGTATATACCACAATCTTTTTTTGTCAGACACTGTGAACATGGTGTGGCTCTGAAGAATCATTTAGAAAACTGCAGCAGCCTTGGGATCATGCAGCTACTTCAGATGGAAATTGAGATCCCAAACTGGAGAGTGAAGTTCCAAACACTTCACTGCTGTCACGAACAGACAAGCGCTTGGAAAGTTTTTGAAGAGAACATAGGTCAAAAAGTACTTCAAAAAAATCCAATGCAAATGATACAAGAGTTGAAAAAGTTGGTCGGTGAGAGTTTCACCAAAGTCTGATTCTGCATAAAAGTATTAGTTTACTCGCTATTTCAAGATCGAAAGTACCAGAAAGCCCGCAAATGCCTTACAAAATTTTTGAGTGATCTGAAAATTTCAAGCACTTCCACTGTTCAAAAAAGATGCAGTTGATGATTGCGGATGTTTTGGAGGAGCTTGGATTGTGTTCCATCTATCAAAATAGTTATGGCACTGCTGAAAGGGAGTACAAGCAGTCTTTTGAAATTCGCTCACGATTTGTCAGCGAAAATGACCATCTGATTAGAAGAAGCAATCTTTTGATTGGTAGATGCCTCAGGCTCGTGAAAAAGTTTGATGCTGCAGAAGAACATGTGATGACTGCTTTGCAAGTATACCACCCCCTTGCATTTTGTACAACTCGGTATGATTATTATGGTGAACCCATACATACAGAACATTTGAAATATGACTTAAAACAAGCAACAACACCAGAAGAGTTTCTGCATTACATGAACAACTCTTCAGTGATGCTTGCTTATGTGCTGTGGAACCTGGGCCATCTGTACATTTCATTGAAGAACTACAAGAGAGCTTTTAGCTACATCAGTGTGGCTGAAAGAATGTATGAGGAAGCTTACGGAAAACAGGCATGCCACAAAGACATCGCGGAGCTACTGTTTGCTTTAGGTTACTGTAGCGACATGTTGGGAGAATATGAGTCAGCTGATAAATATTTTCGAAAAACTCTTTTGTTAATTACACAGTTTTATGATGCAAAACTCATTCCCGCTCTTCAAATGTTAGAGATGCTTAACCCTGACGCATACTATGAGAAAGTTGTTGATCATCTGTTCAAACTTCGAGGACTTGATGGTGCACACCTTGAGAATGCAAACTTTGGTCTTTTCCTTGCTTTTCATTTAATCTACATGGGAAAGTTTGAGCTTGTTGAGAAACTAATCGATGATCTCAAGGCAATGTACAGGAAAGCAGTTGTCTACTATGAAAATGATGAAGAAATTGCAAGAGGACTCTCTTTCCTGGCAATAAACTACTGGAGATGGGGAAAGCATGAGAAAGCTACAGAAAATTTTAAAAAAGCGCTGGCAATGTTGAACAACAATGAAGGGCAGTTTGCAAACTTAGAGGCAGCCGAGACACTACAAAACATGGGACTCATGTATGCAGAGCTCAAGGACTACCACCAGGCTAGGAATTATCTAACGCAATCCAGAGACCGATTCATCAGCTGCTCTGGAGACGATGACCATCCTAAGGTGGTGGAAGTGAAGAGACAACTATCTAGTTTACCAGCTCTTCCTTGCTAGGTATGATGTAATACACAAGATGTCGGTGGCTTATCGATAGCACCAAAAAGAAAGGTCACAATTATTGGAAGGAGATGCTGTAGTTCGGTTGGTCGTTATATCCACCTTGTACTACAATGGAGTTTTTCTTCATCATACTAACCAAACAACTTCTAAATTAACTATATTTTATTCCTAATGAAACTTTATGCCATACTGATATGCACTGATATGCTTATTATATGATTATTTTGGCATTTTTTCTATACCATTGCGTTACACTGTCATGGGTGAATAATTGATGCTGTAAGTGTTGCCAAGCTAAAATAGGCTATAATGCCACTTGACTAGTATAATCATTCACAAATATTACATTGTTGCGTGTATAATATAACAATCTATCCTCATCTGTCATTGACCAGTTTGCTAATACTAGTTTTGTAGCTTGAGTCTAGGCTCACTCTCGTTTGCTATAGAAGCGCTTCTTTATTCTGATTTAACGTGTTATTACTCTGCTGACAGGCAGCGCAGTACTTGAGTCACAAGACTGCAAGTATCAAGCACCTTAAAGCCATGACCACCAAGTCACAAGCCAAGCCAAGCACTTTTATTGTGAAGCAGTTTAAGTGAGAAACTGGTCAAGTAAAACCAAGTGAATCAATTGAATTACTTGAGGAGCGGCCACACGGAGTAGTTTTTCCGCGATTCGTGGGAATTTCCACGACTTAATTCGCACGAATGTGGAATTCTCACGAAATCGCGCATCGTTGTCTGTTAACGATGCACGATTCGTGTAACGTGAAAGTTTGCACGATGGTTCATTTGATTGGGTGACTGAGATCGGACTGAAATCAAGGTCAATTTTAGAAAGAGTATTCAGTCAAATTTGTTCATGCCTCCACTCGTTGGCCTCTGCTAAGTGATGATGGATGATAATTTCTAACTATAAATAACGAATATTATTATTTATTTTGATTACTATTATTATTATTAATTAGTTATTATTAACTAATTATTAACTATTATCATTTTATTTATAATAATAGTAACTAATAATAATAACAATGATTATTAATGAATATTTAATTATTATCCTTGAAGTAATTCATTATTTTTATCGTGTGCATTATTATTCTTGTTTATTATTATTATTTACTACACAGGAAACTGCTTCATAATCACAAAGCTAGGATCGCTAAAATTTACCTTGTTTTCTCATTAGCTGACTACAATTTACAGGCGCAAAATGATTCGTACGATATTGGAATGAGACAACCCCGTGTGGCAGGTAATAATTCGTACGAATTTTTATTTGCACAAATTGGTGGAAGTTTGCACGATAGTGTGGCCCCACCTTTACTTGCTAGCTCCTCAATTTAAGTTAATTATTTTTTTAATTCAATAACAAAGTCAGTTTGATAGCAACTAATTCAGGAGTCACTCTTAATAAACGGTCGATTCAAATATCAAGCATTATAATTGAGGCTGTAAGCTAGTCATTATTTAAATACCAAAGACTCGAGTCTGATCCAAGTCTTTGAGTTTTGATTCAAGTGACCAGAACTGTTTGTCAGGTAACATTGTAAGTTAGGTTGAACTCCTAAGCATAAATATTGATGAAGTCTTGGATTTAGCCAATTTTCACACAATCAATAGTATTAGGAACGTTCACTGGGCGTACACAATTTTTTGCTTGTAAACCAGTTGTGCTCAAAATACAATTGTTCAAAGATGATTTCAGTACATTGTGTGTATTATAGCTTAAAAACATGCTCTTAAATGTTGATTGTGTACTTACTGTAGGTATAACAAATAAAAAGCATTGAAGCCTTTGTACGCTTAGCAGACAATGGAGACTGCACTCGTAGGAGCACATACGCCAGGATTCGCTGGAGTTCTCAAGGAGCAAATAGCTTGATTTACATTGTTATTTCCCAATAGAAGACAGCAGCAAGCTTGCATTAAAGTTATCTCCTATAGGGAAGACAACTCTGCTAAAATAAATTTTCTATTGCAATTTTAACGTGTAACTTTTTTTGGTAAAATAATTGCAAACTATCAACAACTTCAAAAATTGTAAAAGCATATTTTTTTCTACTCTAACAAAAACTTTGCTATCCGCATTGTAAGATGAGTGTTTCAATTCTAGTTGTAACGATTCTTTTTAGATGTTTCAATGACAGTTATTTTTATTTGTTATAACAAAACATAATAAGAATTTTATATATATTTTAACTAGCTCACTTACCCATTGTAAAAAATTCATACACTAATTTTCTCGGATATATTGTTGCCATTCTCCTGAACCCATTTTCCTTTGGTCGCCTCCTCCTGTGGAGGCCTCGCATGCTTGCCAGATAAATAGTCCTTACACGCGTACAGTAACTTGACTCTTAGGCTACACTAAGTCGGTACAAGCAATCGCTGACACTTATTGACTAGATACCATCTCAATCTTAGCTAAAACTAGTTTTGATTAACTCTAAGCAAATCTAAAACAACTCTGAGCGTTGGGCGAACTGCCTCGCTATTTATAGAAAAACATAGTAGTTGAAAAGTAAAGCATATGATTGGCTCAAATAATAACTGGCACTACAGAAAGACGAATCACAATGGGTTGGCTAGCATGAAAAATAGCATGTATAAGCTGGCTGAATTAGAACTGGCTAGCCGCCGATAATTATAAATATAGATATATGACGTCAAACCACACTCCTTAGCTTGTAATCCTCAGCGCTTTGGTCTTGACTAAGGGAGGGTGCCTGGTTGGTATGATGCATGATTGGTAGGAAGTACTACATGAGGGAAGTTCAGAAAACAGACATAACGAAAATAAAAGATGGTATTACTAATGGTTTGATGACACACGACTTCCTGTACGCTGATTAATCTGCAAGTTAATTGCGATGCTTGCTTCCTTATTGTAACTTCGACAGGGAGAATTCTAGTTGATAATACAGGCACACTTGATACTGTTTGTGCAGAATATGTTGCAGGTAATCTCTTCTATGTTATACTTTTAATAGATCAATTAAATCAAACCATACGGTTGGTGAAAAAATATTTTTCAGTGCCCTTCTAATAATGCTGCTGTGTGACAGAGATGTGGTGTTTTTGGGAGTATTGACACACATACAGTCACTTTCCTTCCTCAACGATGATTCAATCTTTCTCTGATTGGCAGGAATGTGTCACAGCTGATCCAAATAAACATTTATAACCGATTAACTCAAAAAATGAAAAAGCTTTTTGTCAGTACATGACTGTTCATATAATATCATATGTCTGTTTTTTATTATTTTTAAATATTATGAGTTTGTTGACGAGTTCATACGAAATACGAAAAACGTAACAAACTTATTATATGCAGCTGGACGTTTATTGTGCCCTCAATGAATCATCTAACATGGTACACACCCGTGCAGAGTGCTTGAGTTTGGCAGCAACTTAATTAAAACTTTTTTAGCAAAACAACCAAACTTAAATGTAAGATCAAACTTTTGGGCTGTGAAACTAAAAAGTCTCAGTTTCATACCAAAAATAATAGATTGTACAAATCTGAAGGAAACTTTGTTTGAGGCAGGTCGCTACGCTCTATGCTAAACAAGGCCTTCAAACTTGCGCTATAACTTTTCATATCACTTGGTAACGCAGGAGGTGTAGGCAAGGTTTAGGATGACTTTTGGCAATTGGCGATCTAAAACTATATCAAATAGATATTTGTAAACTTCTGGGAGGGTTCATTGTCACACATTGCTTCCCTCTTTTGGTTCAAACAACAACGGATAATTGGTATTATTCAAATGTTTGCGGGGAGTTGTCTTCTTTTTGCTTCTCAGATCTAACTCTAAACCAGAACATAGCAGCACTAATTTCATTTCCATGAATACCACAAAGGATAAAATCTCATCTACCTGTGCATTCACTCATGCGTCTTATCTCGTAGATGTCAGTATGTGACAAATATCCCATGTTTGAACTTTCACGATTGGTTTTAACTTTATAAACATTTTTAAAATGTTTTGTCATGTCATAAGTGGAAGAGAAACAAATCTTAATCAAAATACGATACGAAAGAAAGTGATTCGGAACTGGTACTTAGCATACCACTGGCTTGTGATCGTGAAGAGAGCTAACAATTCTGACCACATTTATTGCTATACTCTCTGATTGCCGCTTTATGAACTGTTCTATCTACTGCGGAGTCATTTGTAAAATGACTGATGCTGAGAAGTCTAAAATTTTAGCAACTGAAATATAAACTACATCCACAAGTATTTACATACTTTTATGATAGCAAATTCATCAGCTGATAAAATACTGTCACATGTTTTTCTCTTCATTTTTAGTCATTGAGAAGCTGCTCTACTTGAAACTTTCAAGAAGCATGTAAACCAGCTCCAATTATTCACTGCTAACAACTCCGGAGCACACGTCTTCTATTTTGTGCAGTTTTTGATAGACATTTACCTTTAAGCTCCAGTAGCAGTGTCAAGTTGCATTTTTCAATGAAGCAATATGTTGCTGTACACTGCCGAGATAGCGTAATAATATGCTTGCGTAATCTGTAAAAACTTAATGAAGTTTGTTGTTCATCAGGATGTTAGTTAGAAAGCTTGAGAACTGGCAACAAGCCAAACAAGTGAGATAATTTAGATTCATTCACAGTATTACTAACACTTTCAATCTTACCTTGTAGAAGCGCTCAACTTATTATTAGACTTCCAAACCTTCCATCACTATTACTGAATCTTCCACTGCAGAAATAATTTTGAGACAAGAAAACAAAATTTTTACTTTTAAACAAATGCATCCCAATGCAATGCCGCATCATACTTCACCAATCATGAAAATGATGCTTTTTAGTTTCGCCTATTTATGTAACTTCTAATAAGCGATATTTGGTTTAACATGAGAGACGTGTTAGTGAGGAACTAAGCTACGTCACAATGCAATATTCACACATATCTAAGTAATTCACTATTGAATGATGCTGATTGAGTGAGGATGTGGGGTGTTTGCGGTCACTTGTATGTCATGTAAATAGCAATCATCTACTCAAGGTGTACACTCAGTGCGGTTCGGTAGTTGATTTGGCAGAAAGCCACAGCTAAGTTTGGCTTCCCCTCATAGAATGAATGGTGGGAAACATTGTACAATAAATTATTTTAGTTGAGTTGGACAAACAACTCCTATTTGCAACAGCATTCTCCTTAAAATTTCCCACAGATTGATAGTTTTGTGTCTACATAAGAGATTACCTTTAAAATTATTGCTGTATGGTCTTTATATTTATGAAATTTGACACAAACCTCAACACTACAGCAGCCACAGCGAACTCTGTCAATGTAACTATAATAAATGTACAGATGCTTCGAAGCAAACTTCAGCAGACCTAAATAATGTGTCAGCACTTTTAGCTGTGATTTAATTGTGATTTAGCTGTGATTTAGCGGTTATTTAGCTGTGATTTAGCTGCGATTTAGCTGTCATTTATCAGAGTATAAACAAGCAGCTGAAAACAGCCTCTACCATTCTCCTCCCTCATTGAAAATGATTAACAATAAATGGAGAAGTCATACATCATATTAGATTTTGGCTAACGCGAGCCAGCCAAATGGAAATGATAACTTAAATGGAGATGTCAATCCCGATATCCAAATAGATATTCGTATGAGTCCAAAAAAGCAGATGAACAAACATGAGATGAACAGATGTAATCACAGTTTAGATCAGTTACCACCAAAAACAGACTACAATACAAAAAAAAAATTATGTTTGCATGTGAATGTGCACTTATTCTTCGTGATATTTCAAACAGCATTTCAATGTTGGTTGCAAGAGTTGTCTACTTAGGTAAACGGACAATTTTTAAAACAAACATTGAAACGGTATTTTAAACGAGGCTTGACTTATATCTTTTGTCATAAAACAAAGCGGAGAATGTGACTATTGCTGTAGATCTCAGAGGAAGAGCTGAGGAGATTCCAAACAGCCTACAACTGTAATACAGGAGGGATGTACAACTTAGATGTACAGATTACTCACTTGATCAAGCTAGCTGATGGGTACTTTGACAGGTACAAGAGCAGTAGAAACAAGAACTTATTTGATGCATTGAAGATATGGAATAGTGCCTACCTTTAGTTGCTAAATTACTTGTTTTTATTGTTTTCATATAATTCTACATGTCTTCGTTCAAGATTTTCGCAAAATACAAATCAAGTTGTTACCTGCCATTTGACTTTAGCTAGCTATATAGCTACAGCTCTATTAAACTGTAAAGTAATTGATGAAATGCTATACAGCTAAATAAATCTATGTTTTAGGCACATTCTATGTACAATTCAGTCAGATACAGATGGGATAAAAATCCACAGTGGAGTGCCAAAGCATTTGAAGTCCAGCAAACATATTGGAATGATGAAGCAAGACAGGACTCTAGAGAATCTGTGGAAACGACAAAGGAATTGGCCACCGAACTGCAGCAAATCAGATCTGACGTGCGGAGCAAGTTAAATTCTGGAGAAGACAGGATTCAACATTTCCTTGCTGCCTTGGAATCAAAAAAAAAACAAGCCGACGGCATGAATGAATTTTGTGATGAGATGGCTGCGATTTCTCTTGATTGCACCGACCAAATGATAAAGTTTTGTGGGCTTATATTTGAATACAGCACAGTCATCTTGAATAAACCGCCACCTTGTGCATTTAATGTGATAGCATTGGGGTCAATTGCTAAACGAGAGGCAACTCCATACTCAGACTTTGAGTTTTTGTTTCTCGTTAAAAAGAAAGATGAAACCACCATGAAGTACTTTGAATGTCTAGCTATGACCTCATATTTCCTCATTGGCAATTTAGGTGAAACACCACTTGACACCATGCAGATTGCTGAGCTACAAGGCTGGTTTGAAGACAGACAAATATGTGGGTTTCACATCGATGGTTTAGAAGAAGGAGCAGGTAATATCCCAACATCAAACACACCAGAAACTCTCAACTCAAACATCATGACACCTGATGAGTTGCTGATAAAGTACAAAACTCTGCTAGATCAGCCAGTGAGTGAGAATGCAAGAAGAGGATATTTAATAGCAATGCTTCAGTTCACTTCAACTGTCTTTTCCCATAGTTCAGAAGCAGAAAACTTGATAGATGCATTCCTAATGCAAAAACAGAGAAATGCCCATCAAAGAATGGCAAAGGCAAAGAATGAATAAGAGATGTTTGTATCAGACGTCACAAAGTTCAATTTTAGACCAGATATGGAGCTGATTGAGGGTGGATACATAGTGAACGCAAAAAGAGAAATATACAGAAACCCTTCAATACTTCTGTATATTTCAATTCTCGCAAACTCCCATGAATTCAGTTCATTGGAAACCTTGACCGGTCTGAAAGAAAGAGGGGTGATCTCTGAATCTATTCACTGCTCAATTGTCTTTCTCCTCTCTTGTGCCTGCTTTGTTTGTCTCTCTGCCTATTTGTTTCACAAGTCTTGCGGTGACCGCATATCTGTTCTGTCCAAGAACAAGCTCTCTGGTGCTTATTTTTTTGAACTACATGCATTGTCAAAAGAGATCGGAAAAACATGGTATAAGCCACAATCTCATTTTTCAGACACTGTGAACAATGCGTGCCTCTGAAGAATCATTTAGAAAACTGCAGCAGCCTTGAGATCATGCAGCTACTTCAGATAGAAATTGAGATCCCAAACTGGATAGTGAAGTTCCAAACACTTCACTGCTGTCACGAACAGACAAGCGCTTAGAGAGTTTTTGAAGAAAACATAGGTCAAAAAGTACTTCAAGAAAACCCAATGCAAATGATACAAGAGTTGAAAAAGTTGGTCGGTGAGAGTTTCACCAAAGTCTGATTCTGCATAAAAGCATTAGTTTACTCGCTATTTCAAGATCGAAAGTACCAGAAAGCCCACAAATATGGTGGCTCAGAACGTTTTGCCTTTTGTGTTTTAAAACGTCTGAACGCTTTCCAAACCGTTTGAACGAATTTGAAATAGTCTGAACTTTTGCAAAAACTTCTGAACGCTTTGTGAACTTAATAAATCCGAGCCGATTTGCTGGTTCGCTCTATTGGTCATAGATCTACAGTCCATTTATGATGGATAATGTTTCTCCTAAACACTGAACGGTTGAATTTTTTCTAAATAATTAAATAAAATTTTTGATTTAATAAAAATTATTTGCTTTGAATTATTTTAGATAATAAATACAACCTAACTGTAAATGTAAAAATTCATTTTAGAGATTATATTCAACAACATTTTTATACAGTTAATTAACTTGCTCTATGTCTATTGATCGACGTCTATGTTGACAAAGTTATATATAGAGGCTATAAATAAAATTATGACGATCGCTTTTGGTTCGAAAGCCATGTGCTTTGAAAACTTCTCCAACCATTTCAAAATAGTTTAGACTATTTTAAAACAGTTCAGACTATTTCAAAATAATTCATACGGTTTGTAAATAGTTCATACTCTTTCTAAAGCGTCCATACGGTTTGTAATTTCCTAAATCATCTGGATCATTTCTAAACCGTCTGAATTATTTGCAAGACAACTATACGGTTTGCAGATTTTGCAATTGTTGAACAGGAAATACAGTTTTATAGCATTAATCCTGCAACTGCTGAGGCCGACAATTAATTTATTATAACCAACAAGCCCGTTTTTAAACATAGTTTCTTGGGCTATTTTACTACAATTACCCAATTATTTTCAATGTAAAAGACGCTTTGCAAACCGTCTGGACTATTTCAAATCCGTTCATACGCTTTGAAAACGAAACCGTCTAACGTTATGAGCCACCATACACAAATGCCTTACGAAATTTTTGAATGATCTGAAAATTTCAAGCACTTCCACTGTTCAAAAAAGATGCAGTTGATGATTGCGGATGTTTTGGAGGAGCTTGGATGGTGTTCCATCTATCAAAATAGTTATGGCACTGCTGAAAGGGAGTACAAGCAGTCTTTTGAAATTCGCTCACGATTTGTCAGCGAAAATGACCATCTGATTAGAAGAAGCAATCTTTTAATTGGTAGATGCCTCAGGCTCATGAAAAAGTTTGATGCTGCAGAAGAACATGTGATGACTCCTTTGCAAGTATATCACCAACTTGAATTTTGTACAACTCGGTATGATTATTATGGTGAACCCATACATACAAAACATTTGAAATATGACTTAAAACAAGCAACAACACCGGAAGAAGTACTGCATTACATGAACAACTCCTCAGTTTTGCTTGGTAATGTGTTGTGGAACTTGGGGCGCCTGTGCATTTCATTGAAGTACAACAAGAGAGGTTTCAGCTACATCAGTGTGGCTGACAGAATGTATTGTAACAGTTTCCCCTTATCTAGTGTTAACGGTCACAGGTCATTGCAAGAGTGCTTATTTAGGCTGACTTGTTTCTGCTTTACGTGGTAGCGTGGCAACAGAAATGGCAAGGCTATTTGGTCTATCCTGATATGGGATAGAATCGGATGCTGCTACTAGAGTAGTGTGCTTAACTGTGTATAGGGCAACCAGCCACGCAGATCTCACAATGTTGAGGGTAACAGTGGTTTTATTGCTACTTTCACAATACAATTCAATAACGTCAACGATACGCACATAAATGAATACTTGCAAATGTACAGAATAAACGGTATGACTATGGGCAAGGATTAACAGTCCACTTGCTAGTTTCTCCTGAGTTTCTGTGTGTTCAAGCGTCTTCCTCTAGCGCTAACCAAGAACTGAACTAAAACTGAGCTGCTGAGCTTCATGCATGTCTATTTATACAAGTCAACAAATCATGCAAGCATATAAATATATGATTGGAAAAATAGAAATGCCCCCAGTGAGTCACAAAAGCAACAACAAACTGGTAACTAAATGATGAGTAATAATTAGATGGAGATGTAAATAAGGTGTCACTAGAGGCGGGGAAAGTCCTTCCTGCTTGGTTTAGGTGAGCGATAGTTCATCAGTACTCAGAGAGCATCCAAGCATAGCCTTCCTAGTCTTGAATAGATATATATATGCAGCACCGGCTGAAAATGAAGGGCTGCTCTGTGCAATTCCAGTATGAGGAAGCTTACGGAGAACAGGCATGCCACAAAGACATCGCGGAAGGACTGTTTGCTTTAGGTTACTGTAGCGACATGTTGGGAGAATACGAGTCAGCTGATAAATATTTTCGAAAAACTCTTTGGTTAATTACACAGTTTTATGATGCAAAACTCATCCCCGCTCTTCAAACGTTAGAGATGTTTAACCCTGACGCATACTATGAGAATGTTGTTGATCATCTGTTCAAACTTCGAGGACTTGATGGTGCACACCTTGAGAATGCAAACTTTGGTCTTTTCATTGCTTTTCATTTAATCTACATGGGGAAGTTTGAGCTTGTTGAGAAATTAATTGATGATCTCAAGGCAATGTACTGGAAAGCGGTTGTCTATGATGAAAATGATGAAGAGATTGCAAGAGGAATCTCTTTCCTGGCAATAAACTACTGGAGATGGGGAAAGCATGAGAAAGCTACAGAAAATTTTAAAAAAGCCTTGGCAATGTTGAACAACAATAAAGGGCAGTTTGCAAACTTAGAGGCAGCCGAGACACTACAAAACATGGGATTCATGTATGAAGAGCTCAAGGACTACCCCCAGGCTAAGGATTATCTAACGCAATCCAGAGACCGATTCATCAGATGCTGTAGAGAGGATGACCACCCTAAAGTTGTGGAAGTGAAGAGACAACTCTCTAGTTTACCAGCTCTTCTTTGCTAGGTATGATGTAATACACAAGATGTAGGTGGCTTATAGGTAGCGTCATGCCAGGCGCAATGGGCAACGCCTGCATGCATCTAAGTTCCCCCACTGGGAATCGAACCTCTGACCCTCCTGCGGCACCAAATCGCCTAGCGGCATGAGGCAGAGCGCTAGACCTCTCGGCCATCTCAGCAACCCTAAAAAGGGTGCCTCGATGACCGATCAGTTGCTAGCCTCTGCCCTCATCCACACGGAGTCTATCCTATCACTATACACTACATCTATACACCACAGGTAGCACCAAAAAGAACAGTCACAATTATTGTTAGGAGATGCTGTAATTCGGTTGTTTGTTATATCCACCTTGTACTACAATGGAGTTTTTCTTCATCATACTAACCAAACAACTTCTAAATTAACTTTATTTTACTCCTAATGAAATTTTATGCTATACTGATATGCTATACTGATATGCTTATTATATGATCATTTTATTTTGGCAGCTACTCCATACCATTGCGTTACACTGTCATGGGTGAATAATTGATGCTGTAAGTGTTGCCAAGCTAAAATAGGCTGTAATGCCACTTGACTAGTATAATCATTCACAAATATTACATTGTTGCGTGTGTATCATAATAATCTATCCTCATCTGTCATTGACCAGTTTGCTAATACTAGTTTGGTAGCTTGAAGCTAGGCTCACTCTCGTTTGCTATAGAAGCGCTTCTTTATTTTGATTTAACGTGTTATTACTCTGCTGACAGGCAGCGCAATACTCGAGTCACAAGACTGCAAGTAGCAAGCACCTTAAAGCCATGACCACCAAGTCACAAACCAAGTCAAGCACTTTTATTGTGAAGCAGTTTAAGTTAGAAACTGGTCAAGTAAAACCAAGTGAATCAATTGAATTACTTGAGGAGTGGCCAGAAGGAGTAGTTTTTCAACGATTCGTGGGAATTTCCACAACTTAATTCGCACGAATGTGAAATTCTCACGAAATCGCGCATCGTGGTTTGTTAACGATGCACGATTTGTGTAACGTGAAAATTTGCACGATGGTTCATTTGATTGGGTGACTGAGATTGGACAGAGGTCAAGGTCAATTTTAGAAAGAGCATTCAGTCAAATTTGTTCATGCCTCCACTCGTTGGCCTCTGCTAAGTAATGATGGATGATAATTGCTAACTACAAATAACGAATATTATTATTTATTTTAATTATCATTATTTTTATTAATTAATTATTATTAATTTATTATGAACTATTATCATTTTATTTATGATAATAGTAACTAATAATAATAACAATGATTATTAATGAATATTTAATTATTATCCTTGAAGTAATTCATTATTGTTATCGTGTGCATTATTATTCTTGTTTATTATTATTATTTACTACACAGGAAACTGCTTAATAATCACAAAGCTAGGATCGCTAAAATTTACCTTGTTTTCTCATTGGCTGGCTGCAATTTACAGGGGCAAAATGATTCATTCGATATTGGAAGGAGACAACCCCGTGTGGCAGGTAATAATTTATTTGCACGAATTCGTGGAAGTTTGTACGATCGTGTGGCCCCACCTTCACTTGCTGGCTCCTCAATTTAAGTTAATTATTCCTTTAATTCAATAACAAAGTCAGTTTTGATAGCAACTAATTCAGGAGTAGTTTTAATAAACTGCCGATTCAAATATCAAGCATTATAATTGAGGCTGTAAGCAAGTCATTAGTTAAATACCAAAGACTCCAGTCTGATCCAAGTCTTGAGTTTTGATTCAAGTGACCAGAACTGTTTGTCAGGTGACATTGTAAATTAGCTTGAACCCCTAAGCATAAATATTGATGAAGTCTTGGATTTAGCTAATTTTCACACAATCAATAGCATTGGGAATGTTGATTGCGCATGCAAAACTTTTTTCTTGTAAACCAGTCGTGCTCAAAATACAATTGTTCAAAGATGATTTCAGTACATTGTGTGTATTATAGCTTAAAAACATACTCTTAGGTGTTGATTGTGTACTTACTGTAGATATAACAAATAAAAAGCATTGAAGCCTTTGGTACGCTTAGCAGACAATGGAGACTGCACCCATAAGAGCACATACGCCAGGAGTCGCTGGAGTTCTCAAGGAGCAAATAGCTTGATCTACATTGTTATTTCCCCAATAGAAGACAGCAAGCTTGCATTAAAGTTATCTCCTATAGGAAAGACAACTCTGCTAAAATGAATTTTCTATTGCAATTATAACGTGTAACTTTTTTTGGTAAAAAAATTGCAAATTATCAAGAACTTCAAAAATTGTAAAAGCATATTTTTTCCTGCTATAACAAAAACTGTGCTATCAGCATTTTAAGATGAGTGTTTCAATTTTAGTTGTAGCAATTCTTTTTAGATGTTTCAATGACAATTGTATTTATTTGTTATAACAAAACATAATAAGCAGTATATATATATTTTAACTAGCTTGCTTACCCATTGTAAAAAATTCATAAATTAATTTTCTCGGATATGTTGTTGCCATTCTCCTGAGCCCATTTTCCTTTGGTCTCCTCATCTTGTGGAGACTTCGCATGCTTGCCAGATAAACAGTCCTTACAAGCATACAGTAACTTGACTCTTAGGCAACACTAAGTCGGTACAAGCAATTGCTGACACTTATTGACTAGATACTATCTCAGTCTTAGCTAAAACTAGTTTTGACTAACTCTAAGCAAATTCAAAACAACTCTGAGCGTTGGGCGAACTGCCTCGCTATTTATAGAATAACATATTAGTTGAAAAGTAAAGCATATGATTGGCTCAAATAGTAACTGGCACTACAGAAAGATGAATCTTAAGAGGTTGGCTAGCATAAAAAATAGCATGTATAAGCTGACTGAATTAGAACTGGCTAGCTGCCAATATTCAATATAGATATATGACCTCAAACCACACTCCTTAGCTTGTAATCCGCAGCGCTTTGGTCTTGACTAAGGGAGGGTGCCTGGATCATCTTCTTCATCTGTGCGAGGTACCAGTGCTTTCAACCAAACAAGCTTGTGCTTGTCTAGCAACGGACCTAGTAGAATGGACTAATACCTGGGCGAAGCTACCAGTTGATGTCCTACGAAACTCCCGAGCCTTGGCCATGTTAGCTGCCATTGTCAAAATACAACATGGCTACCAAAGGTTGAACTATTTTCTTTTTGTTATTTACTATTACGGCTGTCAAATATTAAGAATTTTTAATCTTAATCTTTTCCATTAATCTTTTTCATTAATCGTATTTTTTAATCTTATGTATTCATGTAATGTAAATGCAATGATAGGGCAGTAAAGTCATCATCCATCTACACGCATGCTTGTAGAATGAGATTCGTAAACGTCAATTTGGATTTGTCAGTCCAGGAACAAATAAAAGATATAATATCGCAGTACACAAGAAGTGGATGCCATTGTGTTGGTAGCAGAGGACACTAATCTACTACAATATGAACTGACAGTGCGGAGATAAAGACCAAACTTGCTTGATTGGAATGAATATGGACGGGAATGAATGTCGACATCTACAGGAATCAATGTCGATATTCCAGGAAAAATGTCAGGAATGCTAAAAATAATCTCAACACTCATTCTGGAAGTTTTGACATTCATTTCCAGCAAAATTTAAAACATAATTTTGATGCTCATTTCAGGAGTTGTCTACTTTATGAAAATGGGAAATCTTTATATTATTCCTGGAACAACATAGAAATGGTGGTTTACATATGGCAAGGAATGAATGTTAAAACTTTGGGAAATAAACGTCATGGTTTTTTTTTCTCTATAGCAGTCAAAATTCATTCCAAGTCTGTCGACATTCATTTGGAGTTGTGTCTACTTCGATAATGATCGGAAATTTTATAGCCCTATAATGAATATCGAAACGACGGTTTATGTGTCACTAGGAATGAATGTCCATTCCCATTTGTTCCGTTCAGTATTAAAAACTGCAAGCACTGTCTGAAAATGAATCTGGTTGAGTTGACTGCTGTGAGTGTCTTTATGCCTTCACATTTTACTTGCTATGTATTTACTTGCTATGTATTTACTTGTTATGTATTTACTTGCTATGTATTTACTTGCTATGTATTTACTTGCTATGTATTTACTTGCTATGTGTTTACTTGCTATGTATTTACTTGCTATGTATTTACTTGCTATGTATTTACTTGCTATGTATTTACTTGCTATGTATTTACGAGCTGTTTGTTCAAAAGTAAAATTCAACAAAAAGCATTTGATGGTTTCAAGAACAGGATATTTCACATCATTTATTTGAAATAGAAAAAGGACAAGTGAGTTTCAAGCCTTCAACACCACTTTTCATTTTCTTCAGATCTCTGATATTATAAGAATCAGAAGTGCAACAAGCTGTATGGAAAATTTGACAAATTCTGCTAGCTACATAAAGGTTGTCAGCTGTATAATAACACAATAAATTACATGAAAAAACATGACTATTCCTCCAGCAAATATATTAATATAATATATTAATCATTGTTGTAATATGAATATAAATAAAAACAAAATAATTTTGGATCAAACTAAAATTCCAGGTAAGGAAAAACTTTGAGTAAGTTCACTGCTAGCTGCACTAGCCACTAGTACACAAGGCGTATGTCATGTCACGTCTGCACACATTACATGCCTAGAGGAAGACTAGCTGCTAGAAGGCAGAGGGTAGTTCAATATTTTCACATGTTGGTCCACTCCATAGCTGCATGAGAATGTAGCCGAGCTGGTATATCCAACCACCTGTAAGTAAGTACAATCAGTGCTTCAGTATGTATTAGAACCAAACAAGTGATGTCACAATGTGACACAATGTGTGACACTCGTGACATCACACTTTATTAGACTCGTGCATTCACAGTATGTGCCACTTGTGATGTCACACTTGCTTTCATCTATGATGCCGCATCGATACATTTGTGATGCAACAGGGTCGTTTTGTTGCATTTTGTTACGGATAGAAAATTACAATTTCCTATCAATTTAGAACCATAATTTTAGCTGATTTTTATTAACTGAACACTAAAAATATTTATAAGGTTCAATTATTGATTTGCTATGCAATTATCAATTAGGCGCTGCTTGTTCTTCACACATTTCAAAAAGCTGTTATGTAGTCAATACTACTTTACTATACATATTTACAAAATATTTGATGTCTATTCTTTTTATGTTGATTTTAACCGAACAAGTTTACCTGATATTTATGTTGCTTCAGCAGTATTACCTGATTGGGTCTTGTTCCTTCAATAGTTATCATCCTTGAAAGCGGAGAGTCAGCCATATTCTTTAGATCATCAAAAACGTCAGCCACATCCAATGAGAGATGCCTGTAGTAGCGCTTTTTGCTGGCAAAATGAACAGTTTCAAGATGAAACAAGGGTACTCAGAAGCACAACATCGGCCATGATATCTCATTTGATAAAGCGCAATACTTGAGAAGCTGTGAGCCTGTTACACATGTCTCAAAAACAAGCTCACCATTGCAAAAAAAACTGCAATATTGACAATAGAAGTAAAAAAAGGTTACAGTTCTATCTTACCTCTTTTTCTTTCGCTCACAAATCTCCACATTTAATCTGCCGTGGAACTTGGAGGAAATATGCAGCGTCTTTTTAAAGTTTTGATAAGTCGTGACGAATCTGGGAAATATGCAGCAAAAACACTCTCATGATAACCAAACCAGCTCTAATGTACATGATGCAACGGCTAGAAAAACTGTTTTACGTTTTTAAAATATAAACATATATCAAAGACCATTAAAACAAAAAAACATTACAGTGGAGTTTCGTGGAGCAAATATATTCTGAAGTGCGTTACATCAACATGAAAATGAGCTACCTAACAAGTTCCATAATATCACAGCCAATAACATTGAAGTTATGCTTCCTCTTTAGTAAATGAGGGAACACAACTCCAGTTTGAGATACACAACTCACAGTGCCAAAGCCACAATGCCTGACAGAAACTCAAAAAACCTATAAAATAATGTAAAATATTTGTTGCTTGCTTTAACAATTCCAGCGTAGAATTATTAAAGACTTACCTTGCTTCTGTAGTGCTCTGTTGTAAAACTTCGACCGGGCATTCTGTATGTAAAGTGGTTTCCATCTCTTTGCTAGTTTTTTCACCTTTGTACTGTTCGAGCATCTTATTAAACTCATAAGAGCCTTCCACCTTACCCTACACAAAATTGTTGAATGAACAACTCATCAATTATGTAACAATTGTTGTAACAGTTATGGAAAATGAGTTGAGAGGAAGCATATTTAGCAATGATGTAATAACATTGGAAATGAATACCACAGATGTGATTCCATGGAGCAATTACACCACTTTCAGAGTCAACGAAAATTAAAGCAATTCTACCAATTTTATTTAGCAAGATCTCTAATGAGATAAAACAACAAACTCACCATGAAACCAAAATAGGTCTGATTTTTAAACCAATAAACAATCAAAAATACCACTCCAATATCATCAATGAAGCCTTATCTACTATTGATTGCTTTGAATATAGCTTGTAACAAAGCAGTTTGTCAGTGAACATCCTTGAGAAAGGAATCATAACATGCATATACATGTACATACCATGGAGTCTTCTCCCCCTACACCCAGAGATAACTGAACATTGTGTTCAACTTGTACACTGCTGTGTACGTCCACTTCATAGCTTGCCTTTACAGTCCTCTCAGAGGAAAGAGTTGTGCTACAAGGCTTGTCTGTCGTGTTCTCAAACTACAAAATTTTTTATTCAGTTAGCTATTTCAGCTGCACAGCGTAGCTGTCTCTGTATATTGCAATAAATGCAGCAAAATGATTTTCTTGACTTGCGTTTGCCAAATGAAGCTCAGTAAAAATAACAATTTCATTTTTTAATATATGCATGAACCAGTGGTACCTCTGAAAACCAAATACTCTACAAACAGCTGCTCTCTTGAAAATAATATAACCAAAAAAAAAAAATTGTCCGACACTTACGGATTGTGAAAAATCTATTTAATTAATTATATTTTAGCTAGCAGAACTTAATCAGTTACTAATAGTCTAGACGCCTGTGGCTTATGGCTAGCTACAAGCTAGTAGTTCAGTATTACAATTGTTTTGTTCATACTGGCTACTTTGTTATCAGAAGCTGATCTAAGCGTTGTAGAATGTATGTCAGTGGGGTGAGTCAATCCCTTCGTTTATCAGGCATTTTCGGATCGAGAACGTTCATTCCAAAATGGGCGAAATTTTTGTTTTTCGGCGAGTACAAAACCTATTTTTTGGAACTCTATGCTGAACGGTGGTTTTACCGTTCAGGGGGTCGTCCACCCTATGACGTTCTTGATCCGAATGCGTAGAGTTCTCCTATAATAAATATTTTTGCAAATAATGAGCCCTTTTACGTTAGTTACAATAACAAGACAAGAGTGATGAGGCCTCAAGTTTCATTTCTAACAATAATAATAAAATAAATAATAACAAGTGTTGAAGCATGTTGATGTTGAAATTATTTTTGGACACATTTTACTGAGGATGGTGAATTAAAATAAAACTGTAATAAATAATTATAATATAAGAAAAATGTATGATAATCATTATTAAGATTACTGTTATTCAAATGATATCATCATTAATATTATTATAATAAGTTCTTATAGTTTTTTTAATTATTTTATTATACTTTAGTTAGTAAAAAAAAACAATTGTTCAAATAGCCAAACATCACCAACCAACTGATAATAAACATTGTTAAAAATGAAAAATAGTAATTAGTAAAACACATAAGTAACTGGTAATAATTATCAAAATTATTATTTACTTTTTTATAATACATAACCAAAAAGCTGTCACCTCAGCAGGATGCGTCTTTTACTATTCACTGCGACACTAGAAAAAAAGAAGAAGATAACTCCGATGAAGTGAACTTTTGATTTTGAACGTTCATGCATAGAAATTATGCCAGGAACGAACGTCAAAATTGCATTCGGAAGCGCTTTCCCGTGCCAATTTTTTCAAGTCATGGACGTTCTTGATCCGAAAATGCCTATCATACATGATGAAGTTAGGTTAGTACTTCAAACTAGTATCTTATATTGTTTCCAACTAAACTAACTGCCAGCATTGAACTTTTATTTTGTTTTATAATGTTCTAGGGCATATCCGAATCATTTCAGTGTTGCAGAGAACAGAATTTTACTATAATTCTCTCACCTTCACTGAGAAGCTTTCTTCGTGCATTGAATCCATTAAATTCTTGGGGTCAAAGCCGTCCTTAGGTTGCACAATCTGTTCTAAATTAACTTGCTCTCCAGATTCTTTGTCTTTGCTTCCATTGCGATCATCACCATTAGCACTCTTGATTTGTTTTTGTTGATTCTTTGAACCACCAACTTCGACTGGAGCATCTAATGTAAAACAGCGACTAACTCAGCTGAGGAAAGTTACATCCCATTCTTACCTTGCATCAGTTAGAACTATTGATAACAAGTTAATTGTTTTTACATACTTGTCTAAGTTTAATTTAATTATTAATTTCAAACTTCGCACCATTTGTTAATAATTTACTGCATAAAAGCATATTAATTCATCAAATAGTTTTAATTATAAATTGCAAATACGCTAGAGTTGTCTTCTCCATAAAAGTCGAGGTTATATCAAAACTAGCGACTTGGAAACACAATGGGGAACAACTGTATCTCAGCATTGGCATCAATACAGCTTTCAAATATAGCTATTGTTTTGTACCAAATTATTTGAATGAATTGGAAATATTCTTATGAAATGGAAAAGTTAGAAAAAAGGGTCAGAAATTCAAATTTTGACTAGAATACGCATAACTTTTTGATTTTGATTATCCAATGTGATCTTGAGGCCCACTTTCATCAAGTTACAAACCAGACATCAGCAATGACCATTTGAATGATTAATTAAGATATCATACTGTGTGTAAATGTGACACTGTCCCACATGACATTGATGTCCACATTTTTACGCTTAGGGAACTTGTCACACCGTCTGGTACAGCAGTTGGTGCTAGAGTTGTGGTCATCCTTGAAGTATTCATACGCCCAATTAGCCACATAGCTGTCCAAACTCAGGATGGGAGAAAACCTGAAAGTAAAGTAACAAAACTAGCGGAACATTAATAAAGAATAAGGCTATGAAGCTAAGTTTTTATTGACAGACTTACAAAAGTTAAAACACTAATTTATTTTGTGACGATAAAAACAGTGCATTTTTTGTCAGCTCCCCAAAATTCAAAATTCGTCTTGTCCAGTGGCTAGGGAGAGGTGTGACTGGCCATATCCCCAATAATAGCAAACCACAAAACTAACTGATACTTAAACTGAGAGTTTACAATAGTTCATCTCAGAAATGAAAGTTTTTGTTGGTTCCTGGAAATTTTTTTTGCTATTGTTTGCAGTATCTGCAATTTATTCTGCCCAATGTCAAAAAAGTTGTCAACATATCTAAAAAAAAAAAAATTGTATTTGCTTATCTGACCAAGTAAGTGTATTTCAACATAATTGAAAACGTGCCCTACTGTCTTACAAGAGATCAAGTTACTAGAAATATTATATATTCAAATGAGAAAACAACGGATGAATTCTTACATTTTTGCATCTGGTCTGTCGTCTAGACTTTGCATGTCTCCCAAACCACAGCAGCCAGCAAATATAGCAGCCATGATTGTGTCAATCGCATAAAATTCAGCTCAAAGACTACAAAAAGTAAAAGCATAGAACAATTACAAATCACATGATAATGCGAGAATAAAGTTATAATAACAACCACACAAACACCCCTTACCACTGCTGTCTAGTGAGCTGTTACAACTTACAATATTTAGGTGGGTGTAGCTTTGTAATACTATAAGCTGTAGTTGTATTGTATTGATACTGTTAGTAGTATCGATTGCTTGTTTATTTATTATTAATGAATTTTACAGCTCAACTGCTGGCCATACAAACTATTAAACATAGCCTATTCAGCGTAGGCATGAATAATGAATGGACATTATTACTGTAGAGCCTACAAGAAGAAAGTTTATTGCACTAGAAGAAACTAATGACATATTTTAGAGAATGTGTCAACCAGCTGTAGTACAGCCATCTTGGCAAGTTGTTTATATGTCTTGGGAAGCATATCTCTCTAATTTATTTTGTTTACATCAGGTTGTCATAGCAACATCCTTACTTTTCTCATGATACATAATCCTTCAGTAAAGTAATAACTTATTATCAGTATCAGCGACATTGGAAGTGGTATTGAGTTCACTGGATTAATTTGTCACCAGAGTAGTGTAACTATCAAATTGGAAAAATAAGTTATGCCCATGCTTATAATAATCAAAAGTAAAAATTCTGCTTTAAGCCACATTAAAAAATCATTTTAAATTACAATGATAATATTTAAAATTATTTATCATTGTAAGTATTTGTATGTATTGTTTAGTACGGAGATGTAGTTTGAGAAAACTTGGCTGCAACATGTGCAAGTATTGTTTATTTAGCCTCATGTAACATTCCTGCTTAGAAAACTCAGATTGACACCAACCACTTTTTGACATCTCTGGAAAAAACTGTGCTTTCAATCAGTAATTTAATTAAAAGCAGCATTTGGCACTGTTTGCATGAGTGCAGAAACTGATCTATTTATATTAAACTGAAGTAAATGATTATAATTGAAAACAATTAATGTAATAATAATAGTTTTAAATAGTTGGTAATAATAAAACTCCGCAAAAATAGAGCAAAAAGAATAAATACATGGAAAGCATAATATATGGCAAAATAGTTTTTTATGTTCAAAATTAATGAAAAGGCAAACAAGTGAAAATGTCTTGTCCACTGTTACGAAAAATCTATGAGAAGACAACTCCAACTCAATGTTATTGGTCTCAAATGAAAACTGATACTTGAAAAGAAGCAGCAATCATTTAGCTGTGATGTGTAATCACCGACTGACTAGTTCCACTGTTGACCCATATGTAAACTATTTTGCTATTTTGAGAACTTTTGGTGACCTACAGTAGAACGCAGCAAAATTGTTTAAAAGTAGCCATAGCTGACAAGATGCCGACTGTTATGAATGATTAAACAGGGATGCTTTCAATGAGAGATGAGCCTGCTTTACTTCATGGAGTGTCTGACCATTTGGCTTATCACTAAAGAAACAGTTTTTATGCAAACTTGTTTTAGATAGTTATAAGCAAATAGTTCTAATAGCCTCTGTAGGAATGAATATTGTTCGATGGTTGACGGTTAAAACTATTCATTTTCTGAACTATGAAAGTAAAGAATAATACCTTTTAAAATTATACTTTAACTTATTTTGGTTCCACAAGCGATACCTCAGTATTTATTTAGCTTGAAACTGTTTTAAAGTTATGTATTGTGCTTAAGCTACGCATAACCAATTAAAACCTTGTTGCTATGGCAATCAAATGCTTGTGAGCTAACATGCCTTGTATGAATGACTGACTGAAATCAGTGAAAATTGTTTTAACCGAACAAAATTTAAAATAAGTGAAATGTCAAGTTTTTGTTGAGAGAACTAACCTGTAGAACAGATGACCATAGATGTGCTATCCTATGGTAGTCAACACGGAGTATGTAACTAGCTATTTGTTTACACAAGGCAGATATATTACTCACTTGACTCTTTACTAAATGACAGTAATTAAAATTTGTCCGATAACAGGCAGTCGAGTGCGAGTAAATGAACAGCTGTTTAATAACAGAGTTTTCGTAGCCTTATCTAAGAATATTGATTGAGCTACTGATGTGGTGGAATAGCGTCTGGCAGAAAAACCATTTACTGTGGTAATTAAGTGATGGAAGGCTTATATACAATACACGCACCTACACTTGGCAGCAATTAGGTTGATTAAAAGAAATAGAAGTGAGGAAAATTGAGACAACAGACATAATGAAAACAAGATACGATATTACTAATGCTCCAATGACACATGACTTCCTGTACGCTAATTAATCGCAAGTTAATTTTGATGCATGCTTTCTTATTGTGACTTTGACAGGGAGAGTTCTAGTGGATAATACAGGCACACTTGATACTTTTTGTGTAGAAGACGTTGCAGGTAATCTCTTATATGTTCACCTTTAATAAATTGATTTATTTGAACCATACTATTGGGGCCAACATATTTGTCAGTGCCCTTCCGATAATGCTGCTGTGTCACAGAGATGCATTTTTGGGAGTATTGACACACATACAGTCATTTTCCTTCCTCAACGCTGACTCACTCCTTCTCTGATTGGCAGGAATGTGTCGCAGCTGATTTAATTAAACATTTGTAACCAATCAACTCAAAAAATCCAAAAATTCTAATCAGTACATGACTGTTCATATAATATCATGTTTGCTTTTTATTATTTTTAAATACGTAGGAGTTTGTTGACGAGTTCATACGAAATACGAAAAGCGTAGCAAACTTATTATATGCAGCTGGACATTTATTGTGACCTCAATGAATCATGTAACATGGTACACACCTGTACAGAGTGATTGTGTTCGGCAGCAACTTAATTCCAACTTTTTTAGCAAAATAACAAAACTTAAATGTAAGGTAAAACTTTTGGGCTGCAAAACTAAAAAGTCTCAGTTTCATACCAAACATTATAGATTTGTACAAATCTGAAAGAAACTTTGTTTGAGGCAGGTCGCTACGCTCTATGCTAAACAAGGCCTTCAAACTTGTGCTATAAATTTTCATTTCAAATAGTAACGCAAATGAAAATCTAAAACCATTTGAAATAGATATTCGCAACTTTCTGGGAGGGTTTATTGTCACACATTGCTTCCCTCTTTTGGTTCAAAGAAGAACGAATAATTGGTATTATCCAAATGTTTGTGGGGAGTTGTCTTCTTTTTGTTTCGCAGATCTTACTTCAAACCAGAACATAGCAGCTCTAGTTTCATTTCCATGAATACCACAAAGGATAAAATCTTTTCTACCTGCGCATTCACTGTTGATTGATTTACGCTCGACTTACTCATCTATTGTGTTTGTTACACAATATTGCTAAGAGATAAGATCTAGTTTCATTCTCTCTCACACTTTTCTGATCAAATATTACCAAACAAGGCACGTGAAATTCCATGACTAACTGATGGTTAATTTCAATTAAAATGTCTATTTCAAAGTTCAAAATAAAAAGTTTAATCCACTAATAAAGTAGTTAGGATGAATGTAGTATGCTGCAACTGTTAGCTTTTCAGTAACTACATTAACGCTTGAAGCAACAAAATTTTTTCTAACACGGCAGGAAAGGAAGGAGCTAACAATCGCTCGCAGCACAAGTTTTTGTCTGACACAAGCTCGATAGTAATCAAATTGTAGAGCCAAGTTAGTTGTATTAGCTCCGTGTAAGATATTCTCCGATGACCTCCCTCTAGTAATTTACTAACGCTGTCACTGCTGCCGCTGACTGACGCAAAGTTAAATTGATGTCAGCGTAAGGCACGCAATAAATGAATAACAAAAGATAAGAGCTGACAGCTGCCCATGATGTCTACATATATATTTTGACAATACCTCCTTGTTTGCTCAAAAGTAACGAAAACTTCAGTCAGTGTGTTTAAAGATTAAAAGTTTGATTGATTAAAAGTAAATCTACATAAGACTGTTTGCTTTGAAATACAAAATGTCAACCAGACAAAAACTAGGTGCTGACTCAATGACATGTCAGATCTGTTAACTGGAGCCAGAAATGACTGTTACAGAATCCATAAGTCTGATAAACTAATAAACGTTCAAATGACTAAACTGTTTAGTCAATAATTAATAATTATTATGATATTTCAGCTAAATTATATTAATTAAGTCACAAAACAGGCGGATAAGCTATAATTATTTGTGTGCACAGAATACACAGCTGGTCGGCTATGAGCAATGAGATCTTCGGTCGTATTTGGTAATGATACATGAATGGGGTCAAAGCAAAGGGCGTATGTATCTTATCATATTATTCGACAGAAAACCACATCCCTGTTGAAAAACATGTTAAAATAGATTACATAGCCAGCACTTTTGGTGGGCTGAACTATGTTAAGAATATCGTCAATATCAACTACTGTTAGAGAGAATACTGTGATAGCTCAAGCATAACACAGCCATTGTCGGCTATTTGAAACAGTCAAACCACTACGCTGATCAAATTTCAAAAGATGTTTGCATCTCTAATGATAGTGCCTTGCCAACGCTGATTGCTGCCATGACTCACTGGGGGAACAAATCACCTCATAGCATCCTGAGCAATTACAGCACCTAATTCACAGTAAATGCCCTTTTAAATTACCATTATGACACATCACGAATTTTTTAAAAAACTAGCAGAAAATACTTTTTTTAACAAGATTTTTATTGTCCAAAAATTTTTGTAAATTATAATCTATAAACTGCGGTAATAAATAATTTTTCAAAAAGCGTAAGCCATGTAGGGATGTCAGACCTGTATGTCAGTTTTTGCCATTGCAATAACAATAAAGTATATTTTTGCCGTGTTTACAAGATAAAAAAGCGAATGTTTTCTATAAAAAATATTTTCTTTTGACCAAAAGGCTTCAACTGTTACTGATTATCTTGACAGAAAAATGCGAGATAATCAAAAAAACCAAACATGAAAGAGTGAAATAAAACAGCTAATCTAATATATGAAAACACGCTTGCATTATTCAGAAAACCAAAAAATTCAAAGCAGCTACATGCAGTTAAAAATCTGTAATTGTTTCAGCTGTTTTAAGCGATAGACAAATGCCTCACAACACTTGCCGAATTTTTTAGCTGTGTTTATTTTTCACTGATCCCGATGACAGTTCCTTTTACGAACTTTCTCCTACAAATTCTTATTTGATTCTTGATAAAGCAGGTGCTGCATATAATGTGATATTCTTGGATATTGTGGTATAATATTTATGGTTGATCAAAAACACACCAGGGAATATGTCAGTCAAAATTAAAACCTGGTGGCAACCTAACAAAATGCTAAAAATTATCTCACAGATTTTACCAGATATAGAAGTCGAAAAATCGTCAATTTCGCTTTTGCACACTTATGGGATTCGTACCGGCCACACGCTTTGCCTGTGATGGTAATGACATCACAATCAATCTTCTAGCGCATACACTAACCACAAGCACTGATCATACTCATTAAGTTTCCGTACACCAGTAGACCAAATGATGTCCTACACAAGCTGAAAACTTTAGTAACTGCATTTACTATAAAAAAATACTATTACCAATGTAGCTGTTCTACAGATATATACTTGTGGTAAAAAACATGCGTGAATCGTGTTCTTTATGTAACACCACCATGATGTTGTTATATAAGCGAATTAATTTTTGTATTTTTTACCAAAAAATATACAACTGATCAGCTGTATTTTGTTGTTGTCAGCAAGAAAAAAACACTCAACTTAGCATTCACAGACTCGCCACACATCACTGCTGGCATATCTCGCTTGAGCTGCTTTAGTTATATAACACATTGCAAATGCAGTTTTTCGCTAAGACCCACGTGAAATAGTGCCAGATAATAATACACCGAAATTGGTGTTTTGGCGTTTGTTTGAAAATTTTATTCAGGTAATTATGAGCTATGTGGTTTTCAAGTTACCAAAGTGTTATCTAATGAAAATGGAAGTTTTGATGGTTTCTGAACTCCTGACAAAAATATTACTAAAGGTAAAAAAAACTTACAATTTGATGTCCTGTTGTGCTACGGACTTGTGCTACGGATGTCGGCACCAAAGAGTGAACTTCCACCTTCAAACTGAAAAAGTACGACCTTATTTCTTCCTGCTAGCAATGTTTCTCTCAGTGATGCATCATGAATAATACAGCATTATCTGCATTCCGTCTCATAACAAACACTGCCATATCATATATCTGTCAATCAAAGCTGTCAGGATCTGCTAGGCCCCGCCTCTTGCTAGCTAGACATAGTTTTGACCTTGTGACCTTTATCAGTTGCTGCAGGCCTGCTAGTACTGATAGGCTAAAACTGACCAATAATGTTTTTCAAACATCAGCTATCTTTTGCTGTGGTTTGCGATACATCACATTGTAATTGGGCATTTTCAGGAGTTGTCTTCTATGAAATATATTTGATTCTGTACTTAATGCATTGAGTTGGCATCGGCAGCAAAGAACAGCAACAGCAACAAGCCTTCAAGTTGTTACTTTGTTTGCTCTCACTATGTGATTCTTCTGTTGACCATTTTTATATGTTCAGATTTTCTAGCTACTAATTGTTACACTTGTAACTTGGATCTTATATAACATGGCTAAATAATTGATATACAAATAACTTGCACAACCATTGTCACCTAATTCTTCTAGACTTGTAGATGTCCAGTGTATAATATCTCTTTGTCTAGCACATCCTCCGTAAGTTAACTAGCTGCACCGCTACACAAGAGTGCTGACTCACTTTCTTGTTCACCATTATGAATATTTACCTTCGTATCTACATAACTTCTCGAGAGCTAATGAATAAGTGATATCACATCCCCCAGTTCCACGCCAACTACTGTGAGACAAGATGCATGACTCCATAATTAAAACAAAGACTGGGTTATGTTAGTTGTTGGATTACAAAGTTGTTATAACAAAAAAAACGTTCTTCAACTATTCCTCTTCATCTTGCGTTTTCAACTACTGGGCTCAAAATCTATGAGTAATTACCAGTGGCAAAAAGACTTTTATTAAAGCCTGTCACCTGCACGGAGTCTTTATGAAATGGTTGATACTGGCTAGCAGGATTTATCAGCTCATGATTCGAGTTTACATAAATGGTGAAAACAACTCCAAATGTACCTTATATACATACATAGAATCTTTATAGTCAACAATATGATACGCTTTTTTTTAAATTCTTTCATTACTTATCCAATATTGAAGAGAAAAAACACACAAAAATACAATAAAAAGTTACAAAGTACAATGGCAAATCAACAAACTGATTTTTGAACAATAAAAAGAGAAAACGGTGGGGGAAAGTGACCACAGAAGGAAGTGACAATGAGAGAAGCTGCCGTAAAAGAAAAAAGTCTTTGGAAGAGGCAGCTGCATCTTCAAGTAACCACAGGAAGGAGCCGCCATGGCAGAGACTACCAGGGAAAAAAGCTATAATAAGGAAGTTACATTTACAGCGAGAGTAAGCTACCAAGAAAGTAGCCTGCAAAAATAGGAGCATGCCGCGGAAGGAAGCGACCATTAAAGGAGGCAATTGGGGGAGAGGCAAGAAGTATATAAGATTAAATTTATTCATTGTTGCTTTTAATGTGTCGGCTAACTAGCCTTGTATACAATTGGGTACTATATTATATAGATGAAATACTACCTGCAATTTATTTATCACCTAACTACTGAATAAATAAGTAGCTGAGAGCTGATGTTATGCAATTGTTAAACAATCCTTTGCAAGTGTCACACTCATGCAACCAAATCATTATCATTATGACAGAGAAATAAACTCATTCCGATTCATATCGATGGTCATATAGTGGCTTTCCATGTCGTTGCACTACCCAATGGTGTCATGGCTCAGTGCTTCTCAATAGCAGTAAACCATCACGCTTTTCCATAAGCCAGCAATACAGTAGACGCAAAGGTCATGAACCCTGATTAGTGGATCAACAGTGACTTTGAGCAAATGAGTCAATAAGTGAAGCTGTATGAAGGAAAATTGTTTCAACAAACAATTAGTTTTAAACGCTTTTCATATGTTTGGCTCATCTAAGATTGTATACTCCAGAGATAAAAAGTGGAAGCAGCAGTGCTTGGCTAATGCGTGATTCATTTATAAAATTTAAAATAATCATTTTTATTATCATTCAACTATCGCCAATTGACTATTTATTAAGATTATTTAAATTATATTGTTATCAAATACTAAAATAGGGAAAAGAAGATAAATAATAAGAAATGAAATCACATACATATATTTGTGAACACATATTCTGCATCATTTTTTCTTAATATAAGTGGTCTTGAAAGTTAATCGTCTCATATCACTGAAATTTCTGTCCGAATTATTTAATTATTTTGACTGCAGTGATGCTGGAAATTCAATACACGCATTTGCAAACCAGTAGCGCTACGGCATTTCTTTTTTTCATAACGCTTCAGTGGTCTGGCGTTACTATAAGTCGCTACGTAGTAGCGAATTTGAAAAGCGCCATATTATCACGAAAACAGTAGCGATATACCCATTTCCAAGGGGGGAAACTTGTCGTGACATGGAAAGCCACAAATTGTTGAGCCAAATTTTGAAAATCTGTGAGTGCTTGTGGTGCAAAATTGATGAGCAAAAAGCGTAGTATGAAAAGATGTTAAACACCAGACAGAAATGTCACGCTTACAGTATTTAGTGGAGAATGTTCAGGTGAAACGTTTGCACCTTGGACAATAGGAAATCAGTAGTACCTAAGCCACAACATTCAATCAATCAATCATTCAATCAATCAATCAATCAATCAATCAATCATTCAAGCCCAAAGAGTACAAATAAAAAAACTAAAGGCAAAAAGCGTTAAGAATATATCTGATTCACTTGTTGTGACTTAACACACACCTGTAAGTTTCAGCTAAAGCTCTTCTTCATTCCAACAAACTTTTAACCAACTAATGATGCGTCTAGTCCACCTCACTTATGAAACATCAAACTAAAGTTGTTTTTTTTTCAAAAAGGCTGAAAACATTATGCAATCACACGGTTGACAGCAACTGATTGGATAGTTTTCCTATGAGTACATATGTTTGAGGTAGCGATACAAAAAACTTTGGAAAAAAGCAGGTGGTGGAACTGATATTATTCAAGTGCAAAAACACTTACATGTATAATATCCAGTCAACAGGTTTTATTGAGATTGTCAAATGAAACTCAAGTTTTATTGTCAGCTGTACATTTCTTTGATTAAACTGAGATAATAGAGGTTTGAATAACAGCAGCTTAGCAGAATACTAGAAATGCAGTCAGCCATTTTCCAAAATGAATTTAAATAAATATACATCAAACGAGTGACCATTTTGCTTCAAGATCATTCTGCAATGAGTGAACAAAATGTTCTGGAGTGTTCTGGAGTGTTCTGGAGTGTTCCGGAGTGTTTCGGAGTAAAGCATAAACAATAAAACAGTAGGAATAACAGAACAAATCACTTTAGAAAGTATATCAAATTTACTTATATCTATGAGTTAATTTACATGTACCATTTTATCATTGAGCGTAATTCATCAAGATTGTGAATTATTTTGATATTAGCAATGGTTCGTTTCAATTAAATCAGAAAATGGGGTATTAATTAATTAACTTTTGCATAAATTGGTAATAAAGATGATGAAATTAGAAACAAGAATTTATCAAACAAATACTGGTAGCATTGGGCTATACACTGAAGTGTTTTTGATTCAAGTGAAGACTGAACTCTTCGATTTCACAAAAGGGTTGAAAATATTAAATTATATACGGCAGGCGTAGCTGTTCATTGTGGAATACCTTTTGCAACAAAGCATACTGCTGGTAATGTAAAGCAACCTAAGGTGATGGTACGGTTTTTGTTACACAACGCCAATGAAGTGCGGAAATTAAGAAGGTCTCCTTACATAGTTATATAGTACAACTAGAGCATGCTCAGTACAATAGTTTGTCCTTGACCTCAGACAGACAATACCAGCTGAGTTTACAAGCAAGGCCTAGCAGAAAAAAGAGTGATATTTATAACAAATGAATCTCAGAACTCCTTAAAAATTATGTCATAAGACATAATTAGAACCAACCAGTCAGCGAACAAGACCACACGAGCAACTAGTAGGTTTTTAGTGGTTTTGTTTAGAAGACTAGAAACAAAATTATTGAATGCATGTATTCACTACTTGTTGAGTTTGAATGCATGTATGCACTACTTGTTGAGTTTGAATGCATGTATGCACTACTTGTTGAGCTTGAATGCATGTATGCACTACTTGTTGAGTTTGAATGCATGTATGCACTACTTGTTGAGTTTGAACGCATGTATGCACTACTTGTTGAGCTTGAATGCATGTATGCACTACTTGTTGAGTTTGAATGCATGTATGCACTACTTGTTGAGCTTGAATGCATGTATGCACTACTTGTTGAGTTTGAATGCATGTATGCACTACTTGTTGAGCTTGAATGCATGTATGCACTATTGTTGAGCTTGAATGCATGTATGTACTACTTGTTGAGCTTGAATGCATGTATACACTACTTGTTGAGTTTGAATGCATGTATGCACTACTTGTTGAGCTTGAATGCATGTGTGCACTACTTGTTGAGTTTGAATGCATGTATGCACTACTTGTTGAGCTTGAATGCATGTATGCACTACTTGTTGAGCTTGAATGCTTGTATGCACTACTTGTTGAGCTTGAATGCTTGTATGCACTACTTGTTGAGCTTGAATGCATGTATGCACTACTTGTTGATCTTGAATGCATGTATGCACTACTTGTTGAGCTTGAATGCATGTGTGCACTACTTGTTGAGCTTGAATGCATGTATACACTACTTGTTGAGCTTGAATGCATGTATGCACTACTTGTTGAGCTTGAATGCATGTATACACTTCTTGTTGAGCTTAAATGCATGTATGCACTACTTGTTGAGCTTGTGGCTGGAACTGTAATTGCTTCTCATTAAATCAAATTTTTTCAAGTGATTTAGTAATGTAGTGGTTATAAAATCAAATAATTAATTTGCATAACGGTGGTTCGCCGACACCAACTCGGTTGCCTAACAAGAAATGATATTTAGACATGTTTTACATAAATTACTTGCATTGCAAAAAATATTCTCTAAACAATGGACAGATATAAGTCTGTAGCACACGACCGATAAAAATTTACTGCATGAGTGATTAGAAAATTTATGCTATGATCATTTGAGATTCCCTATTGGTAACAATAAAAGTGTTACATTTTGGAGTTATACTCTCTAAGCAGAATCAATTTTTTTTCAAGAACTCTCAGGTTATGTAATTGTGGTAAAACTTGATTAAAAGATCTATTTGTAAAATATAAAACAGTTTATTAAGTGTAGTTAACTTCTATGTATGTTGCCAAACATTGTTGTTTAATATTTTTTTTTCCAAAATATGGATGCGTGATTGGTGTGGCAAAGTTCATTATTATTGTAATTTCAGTCAATGGACTGTGTGTTGTTGCGTGATGAGTAGCTGGTAATTATATTATTTTGATGGTCGTAGATAAGGATACATAGTGGAGCTCTCACCAATCATTCAAACCATGCAGTCACCCACATCTGGATATCTCAATAAACACTGTTTTTACCATTGAGTAAACTCTACTCTGAAAGTACTCAACAAGCCACTTGTAAGAAGCAATGAACACTAGATTTGCTATGTACGCAGAAACAATTAATACTGAAATAATTAGAGGAGCTATTAGACAGCTGGATTAACGCCATCTGGTAAATATTCTGATTGTAACTATTACTGCCAAAGCTTTTTCCTTGATATTTATGTGTTTATGCAGCCACGCAGTGGTTTTTAGGTTTTGATGCTCAATTTTATCATAAGCCATGTAAAACAAGAAAACTGCTTTAAAATCGGGAAGTTTCTTGCTTTTCCAGTTAATTATGAAAAAAAACAGTGGTTTTGTCGTTGTTTGTTTTGACAAGTGAAAGTAAACTCTTGCTATTCAAATAATACAGTAGGAGACAAAAACATTAATGAATATTACATTGCTTCATGTCATTTGTATTTGACATGAAAAATATGGTGGCAATAAAAAATAACTTGTTGTAGAAATTCTTTTACTTCTATTGCTTTTCAGTCTTTCTCGATCAGTAAGGTATAAATTTTTAAATAAATGCAAAAATAACTACACACACTAGTCTATGTATGTCACTGGGATTTAAATGTATATTATTCCACAACAGCCAAAAAAGTCCTATGCACCAGAAGGGTATTCCTAAAAAAAAAGGTTGGCTGATGAATGATAAATCGCTGGTTGATTAACTATAAACTTTTATCAATTTTGTATAAGGAGGCCCAAAAATACTCTTAAACCTGGCGTGAGGGATATTGTTGGTGACATTTGTTTTAATGATGCCAGTGAGGGTAATTTATATAAACTACTGTCTTTGGCATTGATGTTACAATTACACAACTATAGAAAACGTTAAAAGTCTATAGTCATAGATTTAGGAATACACGATCTTCCATTTTTTGAAAGCACAAAAAATTTTGGTCACTGTTTTATTAATTCAAATTGCTAATTTAAACCCTTTGAAAGGTCATTTCTTTGATTTCCGATTTTGAAATAATCTGTTTTATTTCTTCTGAATTCAGCAAATAAAAAAGATACAAGAACAGTTTAAATAATAAATTTGAAACGTACACAAGTATATACAATTCCATCCTGCTATAAACTGTTTTTAGTAATTTTACTAATTGAAAAAGATGGTCACTATCCCCATTGAGCACGCACTCTTACCTGACAAACCATAAAACAGTCAAAAAGCAGAAAATTAAATATTATTTTTAATCTATCTACCTCCAAAAGCTGAGAAAGATGGACCCCAGCTTATAATACAGCCCTAAGACTTACCAGGAGATGGGAACGTATATCAGCAAACATTAAACCCATTAACTCCGCCCCCTTATCCTTGGGCGCTTGTTCCATTTAACTATTTGCAATTATCATCTTATTTGTTACTATATTTAACCATAAATTGTCATTTGTCCAACTCACTTCCTGTACACTTAATTGGTTGTCATTTGAATTCCTAGCATATGATTGGTTTGTGACAATGTTAGTTTCCTGTCCCCCAGACTATGTAAGGCCGAAGCTTGTCTAAACTCTTTGCACTTGTATGTTTTATCTACTCTTGCCACTTCACTCCAGTGGACTGCCTTCCTAGAGCAGTGTATAATACGTACAATAAATGTATTTGTACTCCAGCAACCAGACTAGTTGGTCTGAGCCGCAGGCTCTCTATAATAGTTGTTGGAGTCACTTGGACAAGTGCCACCAGCCATGCTGTCGATGTCCCTCTGGAGAAAGGTAGAGTACTCAAGATTAGTATGCTTCTGTTACACAAGGCCAGAATCCACTACAATATTCAATTGATCTAGTCAAAACACAAAGTAGATGAATTATCTATTCAAAAGAGAAGATAACTTCAAAAACCGGTTTTTCCAGACCAATTAGGTCCGTTTTTCAATGTCAAAATTACGGTGGTTGTTCACTCTGCTTATTTCCTACCATGCTTATGGTGCCCCTCCAACTCATAATTTCTTTCTGTTCTCAGAACCATGCCATATCCACCACTCACATTCTTGCTGTCCTTTACTAATTCTCAAAACAAAAATAACAAAAATAATTGTAAAAATATGTATACTCTGACAGTAAGAGGAATTCTGGTTGAACAGACAGAAATAATTGTGCCATACAAATTTTCTCAAGGCTACTTCCACCTTCATTGAACAGCAAAATATTCCACAGTTTTCAGTTTTTTATTAAAACAAAGCGAGATAAAAACTTCCTCGACAAAACTGTTTTTTACAAGGGGAAGTGATCTGTAGTAGTCTTGCTACTGACACTATCGCTTATACCAAATCATTTTAAACTCATGTTAATTGTTTTATACATGTTTTCTTTTATGTGATCGGCAATATCTATTTTTAAAAAAAACATTTGTAAGAGTGGACAATAAAGTCACTGCTAAAATTAGACTCAAATCTTTTGATTTGTACCTAATTTTTGAGAAGGCTATTCAAACAAAAAAAAGGAGAGCCGAAAGGGGATTTTCATAAAAACAAATTTGTTAGCATGCATGGCAATATAAATGGGGTAAGAATTAAGGGCAAACAATTCCAAGGCATAAAAGAACTAGTAAGAGTTAGCTCCCAACTTCTTCAGCAATTGAATATCCAATCTTTTTTCTTTTACAGTGAATGGCTATTTATCAACTATTTTATTTTAATACCATTTGAAGCATACCGCTCATTTCAATTTAGGGTTGTATTGTCTGTAGTTACACATAAGTTTGATGTTTATGACAATTAATAAGAGTATTCACTACCTGTTCGTCGAACAAAGGACAAACTATAACAGGTGTTCATAATTGAATACATCCCAAATGGAATGGGACATTAATTTAGAACATCATAATTTTTCAGCAAAATGTTATAGTTTACCGAAAAAATCTTGAAGAAGATAACTCCAAATTTTAAAAACATTCAAGAAAAAAGTAAAACTAAAATTGCTATAAACTAAAATAGTTTGTAGAGCTGCTCTTTTAATTTAGTAACTTTTGATGGTTGTAATGATTTTGAATGAATAAATAAACTCACTCGTTATAATTTATTTAGTGTTAAGTTTCATTAGCCACCAACTAATGATATAAATAAAAACTCATTGATTATTTGTTTTATCCTGTGAGCCACTTTTTTGCTGACCCACGAGTTCCAAAAAAATGAATACGTATTTACTAAATTTATTGCCGGTCTGATTATTTTCAATGCGACTTGTTAGATGAACAGAGGTTGTGAATGCTTTTATTATAACTTTCGTATTTTGTTAAATAAATATTAGACAAGTAAATATAATAAAAAATAATGAAAATATATGTAAGAATAGCCATGGTTCTTCTGAAAGTTGAAAATGTAGCAAAAATGAACATTTTTTATTTACAATCACATACCAGATGTTTGATTTGCGCGGTGATGGTCATAATTCATCATTATTTTAGATTATTAGAAAAGAATTACAATTGCTAGAAACACATGGAATCCATAATAATGTGTCATGCATCGAGATTGTATACACCATGTAATAGAAAAAGTGGAAACAGGCCGAAGTAGTTAACAAGCATGACACATCCTTATTAGTTTAATTTATGTCGGCTGTGCCACAGAGTATATATAAGCATGGTAATTTTTTTTTCAAGCGTAAAAGAAAAAAATATTTTTCAACAAACTTGTTGATTCCTTCAGCTATCAATAACGTCTAGTTACATAAATCATATGATTATTAGAGTTTTACCTGCCACATCAGTTGAGAAAGATGGTAGGAGCCATCTTCCTCAATTGATAATTATTAACATGTAATTAGAAATTATTAATAGCTTAATTATCTTCCAGTTTTATCAATTTTTAGCTGCTTATATGACAAAAAAAATGTTGCTGAAAAGCTGGAGGAATCAACAAATTTGTTAAAAATTATTTTTTTCTTTTACGCTCTCTATTGTCACTCTTTGGAGAACAAAAAAGGTGTGTTGAAAGGTGAGGAGGAAAAAAGGCGCTGGGGGATGGGGGGGGGGGAAGGAGGGGGAGTCGGAGGGGGAGGGGGGGGGGGGGGGGGGAAGACAGAGAATTTTTGAGTAAATCTATCATACACTAATTTATACAATTGATGTGTAACAATGGCTCTGATCTGTTTGACGACATAAAATTTGCAGTCACTTGTGTGCTGTTGGATCAGCATGTATATTTGGTGACTTTATGGTTTTACTGTACTATTAAATGTCAACACCAAATATTTAATGCATGCACTTGATGGGTAAATTTTTAGATAAGACCCTGAATGTTCCATCTAGTGCAGTTTCTTAAGTTAGAGCAATAAAACATCACCCAACCATCAAAATTTTTGTTTGCCATGAAAGTTGAACTTGACCAAATCTCATCTGTTTTACCTTAAACTTGGAGCTTTCAATTTTTTGTGGCGTCTTGACTTTTCATATTCAATTATCAGGTTTCCTCGACAAAATTAAGGACAATATTTGGTGCACAGGCGGCAAAAGTTTGCACTTTTTAATATAGCTAGTTTTTGAGAAACCTGGCAAAAACCAAAAAGTAAAAAAAAATAACGCTGCAGCGTGAATTGCATGCCGAGTCAAAAGTTATTACTTGTTTGTTTTGGTAGTTCAATGTCTTAGCACTTGTTATGCTGTAAAAACCAAAAAATAGTTTGATATTTTTATCTTTGACAAAATAAAATAAACAACAGGTTTGCAGTTTTGTAACAAGCTCACTGAGGGAGAAAATCTCTTCCCTCTAAAGAGCTCATATAAATCAAATGCAATGGTATGTAAGGTTTTGCCAGGTTACTGGAATGTGTGCTGGCAATCTCATTTGGAAAAGATCACATACTTAGTGCGCCAGTAAATTAATGACTTTTCACGTTGACGTAAAACCATAAATCAGTGGAAAGCAACCACTAGCTCTGTAGTCAAGTAAGTAGTAGCTAAAAAGTCTTTGTATAAACTCTGCTCTTCTTTGGGTAAGTACGCTTTCTGCAACAGCAGGGTCTTTGGCATAGAACACTAACTGTAGAATCTGGTTAAAGTTACAAACTCTTTTGTATAAAACAAGAGTTTAAACTAAGTCCATGAATTCTCATTTCTTACTTTTTTTATTACTTTGTTAATTTATACCTTCAGCTAATGTATTAGCAAGACTCATTGCACTGTCAACGCTTTGAAACACTTGAACTCTTGTGATGTAATGGTAAATTGACTACTATAAATAGATATAGCTAGTTTATAAGCTACATTGCCTGCTAATTATACACACATCTTTCTGCAGGTGAACTTCTGCAAGAATCATGAAACTCTATCTGTTTGCTTTACTCATCATGCTTTTGGCCTTCTACACTGGTAAGAAATCGAGTGAAAACGCAGCAAGTGCAAGTGTATTCTTACTGATTATTTTATTGCAGCATACTGATGGAATATTAAACCAAAATAAGCTTACCTGGGTATTGCTGTTAAGTCTGTCCGACGAAGTTTACAAATAAGTTAATTTTGAAATAAATTAAATTTGCAGCTTTTGTAATAAAAGAGTGTAGCCTTGGTTTGATCATTGTTATACTTATTAATATACTTGATCAGAGAGAAGTCTATAAAATTATTCTTGTTTTAACTTTGGGGTCATGCAAGTCTGCCTGTATGTTCCAGACAACTTGAGGTTTTGACTACCAGACTTAGTTTTGCTTGCTTGGAAATATCCAGTTATTGCAGCAAATAAACCACTAAAAGCTGTTGCAACCAAATTTTATCAACAAAAAAAGGCTCATTACCGAAATGTCAGTTTTGTCTATTTATTTAGACATGTTCTGTTAACTTGAAGCGTTTGAAGCTATTAGCTTTCCTGTTTTTTCAAGATCCATTATGGAACTGTGTATATTTTTTGCTGTAGCTACATTGCCTTCATTTAATGACTTCATGATACATATGCACATATATATCAGGGTAACGGCAATAATAGGTAATGAGTGTCCAGTCATGGACACGTTGCCAAGTGCAAACGACTAAATGACTTACACAATTCTGGTGGTATTGTAGGTGCAGTGGAAGGTATATCAGCCTGCTATTCAGACTCTCATTGTCCAGACAAGCCAGGCTGCCGATGTGTAGCTCTCAAGTGTGAATGCTCAAAAGCATCCTAATGTATGAAGTGTTTGCACGCCTTTCTCACCGAAACTATCTTACGTAATCATTCAAATAGCATTTTCATGACATTCTTTAATATAATTAAACTTCAAAACAAAAACATGTAGTTTAGTTAACAAGCTTACAAAAAGAGATTATGGAACTACCTAGAATACAAATACAGGATAAACTAATGATTTCACTATTCTTTTTATGAGTACAACAAAGCACTAAGTTGCAATGGAGTTGTTGGATTTGTCAAAGATATTATGCTGTGGTGGATTTTCATGTCACATACAGGTGGGCAGAGGTAGTAGTACATGTTCTGGCATCACTGTATAGCCATTGGATGGCCAGAACAGTAATAATTAATTACACCAAACTAATCGACTATGCATTGATCAGGCGTCTACCCTACGTTGGAGCCATATCTACCCTGCATGATTAATTACTGACCCTATGGGTGCCATACCGGGCCGACAGGAAGTGACTTACCATAGCCTGAGACGTGAAGATAGCCTCAGAAGGAACGTAATGACATATCCACTAGATGCTCACCCGTACTTATGAGGAAAGTCAAGGGACTAAGCCTACAAAACCTAAGACACTTAAAAAATAAGTAGAAGTGTTTGTGATTGGCATCCTACAACTTCTGGGTGCCACTTACTTTCAAGCCCACACACTGTACCTCATTTGTTGACTATTATATATGCATATCTACTTGTTATGTTATGTTCTGCTTTGTGCTAGTGGTTATTGCGACATTTTGCTTCCTGTGCTCTGCCCACAAAAAGCAGAGCCTGTACCATACCTAGTCAGTCTGGAATGAAAATATTGTATTACGGCTTTATTTACTCATCTTTTTAAGAGTGAAGGCATATAACTTTAAAGCACTGAGTTATGCGTCTGAGCCGAGGGCTCTGTATTAGTTGTGGAGTTGATTATACTCCTTCATGCATGATTCGGTATATACCAACCTTTTGTTATCTCTAGGAAAACTGTCTGATTGCTACCGACTCCTCTGTGCTGGTGAACTAAGAGTTTGTTTGACCACAGACACTCAGCTAGTGGTTTTACTCCCCCAAAATCCACTACAATACTAACTTTGCGCCATATAAATAAACTTATTATAACTTTTTTGCTGTTTTGTTTACAAGTAGTTCGTTGGTGTGTATTAGATTACCGGGAAATAAATCTTGTAACTAGTTTACCATTTCATTATTTGCCAAATTCTCTCCGAACAAGAATAAAGTCTCTAGTTATTTGCAACAATTCAACTTCTGTTTCATGAACCAATCAGGATCCAAAAGAAATTTTGGAGAAAATCTTCAAATGCCACAAGTCTTAGTTATTATAAAGTCAGCATAAATTTTAACTTTTTGTCAAGCAACATTGTGTTAAATTAATCCAAAACCAAATCACTCTATGCAACAGCATTTCAAAAGTTATTGAAAAAAGAGCTACTTCTAAAAAAAAGCTACTACTGAAGGGGACTCAAAGAGGCATTGGTTTCTTAACAAAAATAAATTGTATTGTAATATGTTCCAAGGATAGGGAAGGAATGAGACTGATGACCGTATAATGAATAATTAGGATGAGTAGAATATAGGTACTTGTGAAGGACTTCTATTACTTCCAATTACCATGCCTCGCAGTAGTAATATATGAGCAGATCTCCCTACCAAGTGTTTTTTTGTTGGGTCATAATCTGGGGTGATGCAATGGGTTACGACGTTGAATGAATTCGCCGAGTTTATATTGTGTTTTATTTGAGGGGTACTTGAGTGGCATTTGAGTGGCATTTAAGTGGCATTCGAGTTTTGATTATTATTTTACTTAATTTGAACTTATATGGTATATACATTTTGAATGTATGGCATTTAAGTTTTGATAATTTCTTTTCATAACTCGAGCTCATATAGCATCTTGAGAGAGAGGAGAGAGGAGATGTATCTACCTTGAATAAATTCATTGATTAAAAGCGAATCAATGTATGACTATATACATTTATTACATAATAAGTAGGGGCAAAATCTCCTCATATAATATAGCTAGATACATAATTCGAACTCATATATACATTGAATGCTATAAAATATATCGGATGATAAAGTTAAATATTCATCTATTCTTTATCGATATTTATAAAGATGATGAAAGATTTTTTGTATTTTATATACATATATATATATAGTTATAGTAACTGTGGTAAAAGAAGTCTATTATGAAGGTTTTTATTTAAGCCAAAGTAGGCTCGGTAGATACTCCATCAGAACACACTCGTCTTTTAGCATAAAAATATGTGAGACCTCGTTTTATTTGGTTGTATGTCAACATTTTTTGATCCTTTACTACAAATCCTCTATTTTTACCCATAAACGACTTTTTTGTGTTCAATACATTTAGAAAACTGTCTTTGTTCAATTGATTAATTCGTTTGTTCAAACCTTTTGAGCTAAACTTGTTTCCTTTTTCTCCCCAGCAGTAATAGGATTTAGAGTTAAGTGCAACAATTCCATCTCCGGTAAATTCCTCTTTAAACAGCCCAGGTGTTCTTTTTCCGTGTTTTAGTACTTTTTCACAACAGTCTTGCGTGCTCCATTCTAAACCCATTGTTTTGGTTCTTAAAAACTCATCCCTATGTTTGTCACAGTATGGGCGTGGAAACCAATCACCATATTCATTGTAAAACTCTTTTTTCATACTTGGTTTTACCAGTGTTTCTAATGTTCCGCTCAACGCCATGTATGCGCTATCTGTATCCATTTCAACATATTGGAAATCACTTCTGTCAATATATCTATAAATAAAAAGTTTGTTTCGATTTCAATTATTTGGAAGTTTTACTTACTTACACATAATAATGGTAGGGAATTAAGTTTTACTTACTTATCCATAAAGTCGTAGTAAAACTGTAGCATTCTCAGTTTAGCATACTGTAGCACGGAGAAACCCAAGTGTACTGGAACATTCATAGTTAGCTGAAATGATGGTGATACTGATTAGCAAAGTAAACTTGTGGAATATAAATTTTGAATTGCAAAATAATTGTTTTAAAACTTACTAGCTGTTTACAGGTTACGATTTCATAAAAATCATCTGCTATCTCTTCCATGGAGATAAATTTGTTTCCTCTGATACGAAATGAAGCTTTTCTGGCACCTTCGATGAACTTGATGGTGGTATGTTTTTCTTTATCAGTGATTGTTTTTCCATAAGCAGCATTTCCTACCAACTTGCTAGTAGTAGCGAGTAATTCTTGACTAGGGTCTACATCTCCCATTCTCCTAGCCTCTGAAACCGATGTTCCAAAAGCTTCAAAAGCTTTTCTAGGAATATATTCTATTAGCTGATAAACTTTGGTGACTTTCAATCCTTGTTTCAAGTACCATTTTAACAAAGGACTCATTAGCAATATCTTATCTCCGTACATACTTCCAACTAATGAGCGTTGAGGAGTCTTTAAAAACCCTTCGGCTTCAGCAAAGACTTTCATTTCATCGCTCAAGTGTTCTCTGGTTAACATCGTATTTTTAAAAATCGGAGGCATTTCGGAGAACTTTTCTTCCTCTTCCTCAGGAACTTCGATGTCACATTCAACAAATCCGAAGAATTCTTCTGATTGAACTCTCTCCAACACTTCTTCTTGATTCAGCTTTTTTTCAAGTATTTTAGGGTAGAAAGAATTGTAAAACGTGTTGACAAATTTTTGTAAATTTGTATGAGTTTTTACACGATTCATCCAGTCACACTCCCAAATCGAGATTACAGTGTAACCTAATGCTCGAAGATATTCTTCATTTTCCATCGTAGTTTTAAACAGATTTGCTTTTGATTTTCTTCCACTAGCTTGAAGCTCTTGCTCTTTAGCGTTGTTATAAGAGCAGTCGTGTCCATGCCAAAAACATCCGTGGAATTGAAAGACATGGCGATTTTCAACACAGAATCCATCAACTGGTAATCCTCGCTGTCCGAGAGTAACTTCTCCTCCATTGAGCTGATGTCTGATATTGATTTTTTTTGAGAACATTTGGAACTGTAACCAGCTATGAGCTATCTTGCTAAATTTTACTGGTTCAGCGACAAAGGAGTTTTCGATTTTTCTTCTTCGAGGATAGCCGGTAGGCATTGATTGCATCATACACCATAAATAGAGCGCATTTGCATCAACTCCATAGATTCTATCACAAACCTTTGCTTCTTTTCCCAACCAATGTTCTCTAATTTTAGTTATACCTTTTTCGTGATATCTATGCATCACTAGACTTGGCCCACCAACTATGTTTTTCTTTATTAGAGGATAAAGTTCTGCATTGCAGTTGTCAAGCAGACAAATTGGGAGAGTCTGTCGAAACGAGTTACCAAGTTCATGGAAATCCAAGTGTGTAGAGAGGTATGGAGGAGGTGGTTGCGGAGCTTTGTTGAACATCCATCGAATCGCTAATCCTGGTAAAGATATACCGTCTTTTAACATATCAATCCCATGCTCTCTGTAGATCGATCTTTGTCTTTCCAACGCTTGAACAAACGGTTTTACATCCAAGTTGTTGTACCATTTTAAAAAATCCCTCATTGTCTTCATGTCATTATTTTTCCATGCTTCTTGACAAATTATGTACTCTTCTTCACTGATATTCTTTTGTTTTAAAGAACTGTAAAAAGCTTCTCTTGGTGGTAGATGTTCTTGATTAAGTTGTTCCAAGTCTTTCATCCATTCATAAGGAAAAAATCCTTTTCCGGCTTCACATTTGTATGCTTTGAGATACATTTCATAGCTATATCCAGGAGCGATGAAGTTTGTACAATCTAAAAACAAAAAAGATCCTATTCCGATAACAGGCATCTTGGTTCCTTTTTTTATAACAAAATCAAAATCTGTGTCGGAGACATCTTTCAATTTTTGAAGCAGTTTTCCTTTCATCACATTGACATCATAAGTCTGTGAATTGAAACCTAGAATAGGGAGTTTTTTCATATAGCTGTACAAATCATCCAGAACTTTTTCAGCTCCTGTTCTACGTCTGAAACGATTTTTTTCAAAATCACTACGAAACTTTTCTTCAGCTTCTTCCAGTCGTTGTAATTCACCTTTTATCTGTTTTATGATTCGCGAAAATTGTTTTTCCAATCGGCTATATGATTCTTCACTAATATCATCCAAGTATTCAATGAACCTTCCAACGCATTCATCATCATCCCCTTTGTTGACAATACAACACGGGTTGTTGAAGCCTGGTACGTTTGAACAAATTGAAATACTTAAAAGTTTATGCTCATTCGTGTAAATGGTTGTGTCTGTATCTCGATCTTTTTCGCAATTAGGTAACAAACACTCTATGTCGAATGTTGCAAAAAACGGATAGTATCTCAAGGAATCATCTGACCCGATATCTATCCCGAATTGAACCTTCAGTTTGTCGAATATTGTAGCAGTAGGACTGTATTGCCCTCCAGAAAACTGCATAGTTGTTGCCTCTGAGATTGAACATCTGTGTCTTTTCAGATTCCCCAATCTGTCATAACAAGTAGAACAGGTTGGACATCTGTAGGCTTTGACATATCCTTCCAAGTTTGTAATAAGACTGAAGTGATTGATATAAAGATCCAAATATAGATTCTCCTTATAACTGGAGTTTGAATTCCAAATAACTGTTGAAGTCATATCATCATTTAAAGAAAACACTGTTATCTTCAGTTGAAATGCTCGCTCCAAAAGCAATAAATCAGCTTCTGTCACTCCTTTCCCATCACACCTCTTACCACTATCACCATAGATGAAACTATGATATTGTTGTTGGTACTCCTTCACCTCCTTAATTATCGGATCTTTTGCAATTCCACCGTTTTTTTGTAGTTCTTTGTGTAATGCTAGACATCTAAAAAAACAAAGATTGTCGGTAATTCGTTTTCCTTTTGTGTTTTTTAACATGGTTCGTATGTGTCTGTTGTTAATGAGGTGAGAGGGTAAATGCTCTGGTGGTGATCCAACTTTTCCCATTCCGAGTAGTTTGTAGAAATAAAACGAAATGTTTGTGATTAACATCAATCTCCAAGTCGTATTTGGTTTCCGTCTCAAGCTATTTGTACGATGATCAGTCTCCATAACATCGACAAAGAAGTCATCAAGATCTCCTTCAGTTTCAATCAGTTTAGCTTTTGGATATACAGTAGCATTGTTTGATGATGAGTGAAAGTATCAGAGTTCACCATCATTTTTATTTTCTAGTATACAACCTACGCTACAGTTGACTTTTGCTCTCGAGCTCAATTGTCTCCAAACTTTTTTTAGCAATTCTAACACTCTTGAATCATGATAGTCATTTTGGTAGGTATCAGCTTGGTCTCTTGGAATCCCATCCCAAAGTCTTACATTTAAAAGTTCTATGACTTTTCCAGCTCTATGTTTCGTTTTCATAGCTCCCCAATATCTAGCTATCAAATCATCCCATTCTTCATCTTGAAAAGTTGGAGCTGTGCTATCATCAACAATACCTAGGGTTGATGCTTGGGTAGGTCTTTCAAAATTTAAATCTTCCATTTCTTCTTCTTCTTGTTCTTCCTCTTGTGCTTCTTCCTCTTCTTCTTCTTCTTCTTCTTCTTCTTCTTCTTCTTCTTCTTCTTCTTCTTCTTCATTTTCTATCATTGGATCATTCTCATTTTGTTCAACTATCTCCTCCACAACCGGCTCTACATCTTGAGCTATTATGCTAGTCTTTGGTGGTGAAGGCTCAGCACCAAATCCTATTTGATTGATTGTTTCATCGGGTAAACGAAAACAAATGAGATTTTCTTCTAACCATTTCCAATTAGGGGAAATTTCAGGGTTTTTTTCTTCTACATTCTCCTCCCGATAATTTAAACTTTGTCTACAATAGAAATGTTAAGACATAATAGTTGTTCTATAAAACATTCACATACATTTTGTATGAAATGTAACAGAAGAAAAAATGACTTAAACACCATTATCAATTAATTTTTAAAATGGAATTAGGAAAAAAGGCTCAAACATTATTATTAGTTAGGTTTTTAAAAACTTACTGTGTACTATGACATGAATTCCCAACACCCTCTTTTACATTAATTCTCTGATATTCTGAGTCCTGTCTACAATAAGAAGATAATGTATTATTTTTGCTGATTCATGCGATGACTATAAAAAAAAACAGCAAAAAAAATTACTCTACTAACGTTATTAATTTATGATTTTAAAAACTTACTGCTTATCAAAGACTATTGTATTTTCAGTAGTTGCTGAAACTTGAAAAGTCGAAGGTTTGTCTTGAAAAGCATTTTCAAGTTCCATCTCCATTTCATTTTCATATTCAGCATTGCATTCATCATTTATGTATTCATTATCAGCGTTTGAAAAACTGATATCATTTTGATTTTTCATGAGCCATTCCCATTCCTTATGTATGTCTACATCAGTATCATCCTCTTCTGTTTCCATAGCACTATAATAACAATAAAATCATTACTTTTTAATAGAAGTGACAATAGCACATAAAAAGGTAAGTTAAATGTCTCAGCTAATAAATTTTACCTTGTGAATAAAACTCCTAGTAGTCAGTTGGTATATTATATAGTAGATGTTGAGGCTTCAGTTACTGTTGTTAGAACGAGTGATTTATTGTGTGAAAGCATTACTTTTTAAGTAGACAAAAAATTAGGTGAGATAATTAAGTCAGATAATTAAGTCTTAAGTTCAATGAAAATTTTCAAATTCACACAGAAAAACTTTTAATAGTCAGTGGATGTAGTAGTAGATGTTGCTCCTCCGATCACTGTTGTAGAACTGGATGCTTTCTGTGTGAAAACAGTGGCTCTTAAATAGGTAAAGTTGCACTGGTTGAACTCTATGAATACCAACCTTCTTTATAATATAACTATGAATCAGAATTTTGTCCACGCGAAAACCAATGTTTTCGCGGGAATAAATAACTTATTTTCACGCGAATAGAAACTGTTGCTTTCGCGGGAATACAAATTTTATTTTCACGCGGATACAATCCAATGCTTTCGCGGGAATAAATAATTTATTTTCACGCGAATAGAAACTGTTGCTTTCGCGGGAATACAAATTTTATTTTCACGCGGATACAATCCAATGCTTTCGCGGGAATAAATAATTTATTTTCACGCGAATAGAAACTGATGCTTTCGCGGGAATACAGATTTTTTTTTCACGCGGATACAATCCAATGCTTTCGCGGGAATAAATACTTTAGTTTCACGCGAAGGGAAACCGTTGCTTTCGCGGGAATAAATAATTTATTTTCACGCGAATAGAAACAGTTGCTTTCGCGGGAATAAATAATTTGTTTTCACGCGAATAGAAACTGTTGCTTTCGCGGGAATACAAATTTTATTTTCACGCGGATACAAACCAATACTTTCGCGGGAATAAATACTTTAGTTTCACGCGAATGGAAACCGTTGCTTTCGCGGGAATAAATAAATTATTTCCACGCGAAAGCACTGGTTTGTATTCGCGTGAAAATAAAATTTTTATTCCCGCGAAAGCAACAGTTTCTATTCGCGTGAAAATAAATTATTTATTCCCGCGAAAGCAACGGTTTCCATTCGCGTGAAACTAAAGTATTTATTCCCGCGAAAGTATTGGTTTGTATCCGCGTAAAAATAAAATTTGTATTCCCGCGAAAGCAACAGTTTCTATTCGCGTGAAAATAAGTTATTTATTCCCGCGAAAGCAACTGTTTCTATTTGCGTGAAAATAAATTATTTATTCCCGCGAAAGCAACGGTTTCCCTTCGCGTGAAAATAAAGTATTTATTCCCGCGAAAGTATTGGTTTGTATCCGCGTGAAAATAAAATTTGTATTCCCGCGAAAGCAACAGTTTCTATTCGCGTGAAAATAAATCATTTATTCCCGCGAAAACATTGGTTTGTATTCGCGTGAAAATACAATTCGTATTCCCGCGAAAGCATCAGTTTCTATTCGTGTGAAAATAAATTATTTATTCCCGCGAAAGCATTGGATTGTATCCGCGTGAAAATAAAATTTGTATTCCCGCGAAAGCAACAGTTTCTATACGCGTGAAAATAAGTTATTTATTCCCGCGAAAACATTGGTTTTCGCGTGGACAAAATTCTGATTCATAGTTATATTATAAAGAAGGTCGGTATTCATAGAGTTCAGCCAGTGCAACTTTAGCTATTTAAGAGCCACTGTTTTCACACAGAAAGCATCCAGTTCTACAACAGTGAGCGGAGAAGCAACATCTACTACACCTTCCATTGCAACTACTAGGAGCTATCTCTTTATAAAAGGTAAAATTTAAAAAAATTATTATTCCCTACCTAGCAAAGATCAAAATTAGTTTAGCTATAATGTAAAGTATGAAATAAATAATCTTTTAGTTCCACATGAAAAGCTGAATTATATGTTATTTCTTTCTTTTTTAGAACACTATGGAGGATTTTTCTGCTTCTTACACGGATTTAAAGCCAATCGAAAACAAACAAAAAACGTTCAAAACACCCAAAAGAAAAAACTCTAACTCTGTCACAAAAGAAGCAGCGATAAAGAGACGAGCTCTTCCAAAACTGGTTTTACCCACAACATCAAACAATATGGAACAAAAAGAATTGCTCACTGATGCTGACAGAGCTCTCAAGATGGCCAAATCTCTCCAAAAATGGAAGGCATGTGATTTGAAAAAGATTGGAGGGTTTCTTACACTAGCATCACTTCCTGTTCCATCAGTTTTGCAAATCGTTTCTATTGAACAGAGTACTGGTGCATACGGAAACTACTACATTCTCACTTATCTTGATAATTCAACTGGAGCGAATTTTCAGAAAGTTGTTTGTCCAAGTAGAGTAGTTGAAAGCTTCAATGTTGATAACTACCCATCACCTTTCAACATTTTGTACTTGGGTGAGATGGAAAACTCAAAAAAACCAGAGACTACTTACTACAATGTCAAACGTATCAGTACAAAACGATTAACTACAATGGAAGCTACTGCTGAAGCTGAAAAACTGAGAAAAATGAGTGAAGAAGAACTCAAACTCGCTTACGACATCGAGTATCTCAGCAATTTTAAAGATTGTTCCATTTTTGCTTACATCGAAGTTGTAGAAAGATTCATTCCTTTCCGATTCAATGGAGAAGAATCCATTGTAAATTGCATTCGCTATGTCGCTGAAAAGAATGGAAAAAGAGAGACGAGAACGCTTTTACTACCGATCAGATACAATGAGGAAGCTAAAAGATGTGCACCTGGTGTGATGATTTACAAAGGAAAAAAACAGAGTAAGAATGGAAATCCTATTCCATACCACAATGTTGTCTTCATTTCTTCAACCAACGCTAGTGATTGGGAGCAATATTGCGCACAAACAAATTCCAATGAGGTGCTAACAAAAACGAATAATGAGGATGAAGCTCTTAAGGATTTTCTAGAAAACGAATTACAAGATTTTGATGAACAGCTTGGTGTTGATGGTATGTAAACTCAATATCAAATGCTGACAACAGGTAGTCTCAAGCGGATAATGAATGTATAAAAAAAGCCCGTGTATTGATTAAACATTACAAGTTGTACTGTTTTGTATTACTTACTATTTACTGACTCTAACTATATTATATGGAGAGATTTTCCCTACTTATTATACAATAAATGTATATAATCATATACTGATTCATAGAAAAGTCTAAAGGTTCTCAAGTGATTGACTCACCAAAAGTTCCGGTTTGCAAAACATTTGAAGCTCTTCCTATCCCAAGCATTATACGAGTGACTGGTGTGATACATCCATCAAGTAAGGAGAAGTGTAGATATTCTCAAGTTTGCTACCATGATCCTTCAGATATAAATGAACTCGAACCCAAAATACTTTTTTGTCCAGTTGAAATAGCTAAAAACTTCAGCTGTGATGATTACCCCCCTCTGTTTAACGTTGTATATTTGGGTAGAAAGGGAAAACCGAAAAATAAAAGTGTTCTTTGGTATGATGTCAGACGTGTTACCACACCTCATTTGAGGATTTTTTAAGATGAGTCTTTACTGGCTCTAGCTATATTATATGGGAAGATTTACCCCTGCTTATTATGTAATAAATGTATATAATTATGTAAAAAATTATCAAAACTTGAATGCCATACATTCAAAATCTATATACCATATAAGTTCAAATTAAGTAAAAAAATAATCAAAACTCAAATGCCACTCAAATGCCACTCAAGTACCCCTCAAATAAAATACAATATAAACTCGGCTTCAAATTAAGTAAAAAAATAATCAAAACTCAAATGCCACTTAAATGCCACTCAAATGCCACTCAAATGAAATACAATATAAACTCGGCGAATTCATCCAACGTCGTAACCCATTGCATAACCTCCAAGATCAAATCCACAAAAAAACACTTGGTAGGGAGATCTGCTCATATATTACTACTTTTATAGAAGAGGATAGTAGTGGAAAATTGTGAAGGGGTGGTTATACACACCTACGTTTTGTCGGTATGCGGTAAAAACGCGTTTTATTTTTCTTCACAAGCGACGTTTATTTTTTCAAAAAGAGGCAAAATGTCTTTTGCCTGACGCTTCGGTGATTGGACAATTATTATTACATAACCACTCTCAATTGGATAAAATATATGGACAAAATTTGATGACTCCAATGAACTTTTTTATAATTCAACCTTGATCTGTTCATTACTGATTGGCTAACAGACCATTCGTCACTTCTATCAATGAGGGCACTTTTTCTTTATAAATAACTAATTATTATTTATAAACTTTAACTATTTAACACGGATAATAAATTATTTATCTAGTATTATAACGAAACATCATAATTAATTAATTATTATAATTTATATTTATAATAGTTATTTTATCAACTATTTTCAATAATTATGTCTTCTTTGCTTCCCTGGACACTCCGTAGCTTTTCGGCGATCAATCATATGTGTGTGTAGCCACTAGAGCGAAGCAACGAAACGTTTTTTCCATCATTTTCCTACAAAACGTAGGTATGTGTAGCCACGGCTTAACATATGATTGGCTTAAATAATAAATGGCAATACAGAAAGATGATTTATAATGGGTTGGCTAAAGCATAAAAAATCACATACATAACCCGGCTGAATGATAGTTGGTTAGCTGCCAATATTCAAGTGTTAATTATAATAATATATATGACGCCAAACCACAGTCCTTAGCTTGTAATTATCAGCGTGTTGGTCTTGTCTAAGAGAGGGTGCCTGGATCGTCTTCTTTATCTGTACTAAGTACTCGTGCTTTCAACCAAACAAGCTTGAGCTTGTCTAGCTAGTACCTTCACACTCATTACTCTCGTACACGCGTGCACTACTTTGCAACTACTACAAACAGTAGGTACACTATCTAATGCAGGCCACATTAGACTTCCAGTACAATATGCCCTTGTTTATTCCTTACTTTTTCACACGCCCTTGTTTACCTGATACTTTGTCATACGTCCTTGTTTGTCTGTTACTTTGTCATATGTGCTTGTTTGACTGTTACTTTGTCATATGTCCTTGTTTGTTTGTTACTTTGTCATATGTCCTTGTTTGTCTGTTATTCTGTCATATGTCATTGTTTGTCTGTTATTTTGTCATTTGTCCCTGTTTGTCTGTTACTGTGTCATATGTCCTTGTTTATCTGTTACTTTGTCATTTGTCTTTGTTTATCTGTGGCTTTGTCATATGTCCTTGTTTGTCTGTTACTTTATCACATGTCCTTGTTTATCTGTGGCTTTGTCATATGTCCTTGTTTGTCTGTTACTTTGTCACATGTCCTTGTTTGCCTGTTATTTTGTCATATGTCTTTGTTTGTCTGTTACTTTGTCACATATCCTCGTTTATCTGTTACTTTGTCATATGTCCTTGTTTGTCTGTTACTGTGTCACATGTCCTCATTTATCTGTTACTTTATCATATGTCCTTGTTTATCTGTTACTTTGTCATTTGTCTTTGTTTATCTGTGGCTTTGTCATATGTCCTTGTTTGTCTGTTACTTTATCACATGTCCTTGTTTATCTGTGGCTTTGTCATATGTCCTTGTTTGTCTGTTACTTTGTCATATGTCCTTGTTTATCTGTTACTTTGTCATTTGTCTTTGTTTATCTGTGGCTTTGTCATATGTCCTTGTTTGTCTGTTACTTTATCACATGTCCTTGTTTATCTGTGGCTTTGTCATATGTCCTTGTTTGTCTGTTACTTTGTCACATGTCCTTGTTTGCCTGTTATTTTGTCATATGTCTTTGTTTGTCTGTTACTTTGTCACATGTCCTCGTTTATCTGTTACTTTGTCATATGTCCTTGTTTGTCTGTTACTTTGTCATATGTCCTTGTTTGTCTGTTACTTTGTCACATGTCCTTGTTTGTCTGTTACTTTGTCACAAGTCCTTGTTTATCTGATGCTTTGTCATACGTCATTGTTTATCTGATGCTGTGTCACATGTCCTTTTTTGTCTGTTACTTTGTCATTTGTCTTTGTTTGTCTGTTACGTTGTCATATGTCCTTGTTTGTCTGTTACTTTGTCATATGTCCTTGTTTGTCTGTTATTTTGTCATGTGTCCTTGTTTATCTGTTACTTTGTCATATTGTAGTGGATTTTGGGGGGCCGACCAAACGTCCACCAACAACACCTCACTCCAGAGGTCAACTTCTAACAGAGGGGTATACCGACTCCACAACTGTTCTCAGAGCCCACGGCTCAAACGCACAACTCAATGTCTTGTTGAGTATACCATAGTTTATTATACAGCATAACCAGCAATGTATAATAACGGTAAATGTATTATGCTACTTGGCTCAATCACAAGCAGAATCCCAATACAATACAAAGAATAATGTGAAGTGTTCTGCCTTTTATAGGCAGAACAGGATTAAAACATAGGCCCAAATAAGGGGGCAACAAATCAGCAGTGGCAGGAAGTTGTTACACTAATCAGAACATGAGATATAAGTAAGTGATACAATCATTGGTTAATATAGGGTTAAACATGCAAGGCGCCCAGAAGTAGAGGGCAGAGCTTATCAGTCAATCTTGCTGATGCATGATGGTGCAATGAGTAGCTCTAGTTCCTGGTCCTTATGGCTTGTGGTCCTTGGCTTTGGTTTTGTCTGAGGACAGCTATGCTGCAAAGTTGGGCTCCTGCATCTTTGATATCAATTTAGGTTCTCAGGCTATAGTAGTTCTTTCCTCACCGACCCGGTATAGGGTTGGTAGTGGCACTGCAGGGCCGGTAGTGCATGCTGCAGGGCCGGCAGTGGGTGCTGCAGGGCCGGTGGTACCTCTGCAGGGCCGGCAGTGAATGCTGCAGGGCCGGCGGTAAATACCGCAGGGCCAGTAGGGTTTCTACCGGCTGACTTGCTTGTTTTCTGGCTGTGCCAGGCTCTATTTAGGCGTGCCTGACACCCAGCAGTTGTCAGAGGGACCTTGCGCAATGGTAGTGGTCACAAAATTCCACCACATTCCCCTCTCCATTAAAGACAGTATCTCTTTGGTCTTTAATTATATAATTTAGCAAAGAGAATAATAGTGGCGAGCAACACCCGTGCTCGGTTAAGTTTGTGGGGAGAGCATCCTACTGCCTCCTAGCATCTCTAGGGGCGGCTTCCCATGCCTGTTTCGATCCCCCAGGGTCATAGGGGAAGTCGAGAACATCTTTCGTTGCACAGATTGCTACCATAGCATCTGATGCATAAGCAGAGAAAGAGTCTTCAGGGTTCTCTCTTCTCCCTTGGTGTACGTGGTGGCCGGCTCATTCTTCAGCTTCAGCTTTTCTCCTGGAACCTCCTCTTCCAGCATCGGGGGTGGCAAGATCTGCATCCAGTACACCTCAAAGTTTGGCTTGACATCAACAGTCGACTGCGATTCAGCATCTCTTTCATCTATAGGTGCTAGCTCCATATTAGCGGCAGCAGCAACAGGGGTTGGCTGGGGAGGTGCAGTTTCTGTCGGTAGCAACTCCTCCGCGGGCATTGTCAACAACTCCTCTTCTCCAAATCCTGGAGCGTGGTAGGCTGCTAGGTTAGTTTCTAACAGCAAGCTCTCGTTCTTCATTTCTATCTCCAAACAGTTGGAAGCAGCCATAGTGCTAATCTGTGGCACGAGGCTTTCTTTAGTTGAGACATTACACGTAGTGTCCTGGTGACTGCCTTGAGAGGGAATGACCGCCTCCTTTTTGTCAACTGCTTTCTCAGACTTCCGACTCATCCTGTCTGTGCTTGCAGGAGGCGGCTGAGCAGGGGTACTAGGAGCAAACTTTGGTGGCTCCTGGTAGCTTTCACAGTAAGAGTTCAGTTGAGGCCTTGCTACATCTGGTAGGGCAGCTTCTGGCAATCCTTCTGAAACTAAACATGACCACCTTGGTGCAGTTTCTCTGGCGGCTATAGCTGTTTTGGCGCATTCCCCGGACTTTCCGGTTATGGCATCATGAGTGGTTTTATCCACTGTCTTCGATGCTGGCAACCAACAGCTCTTTCCACTCCTTTTCACTGCCTGAGGGTGGTTACTATGTAGCTCCTCCTTCCCTTTCTTCTGGTGACTTTCCTGCTTGTCCAGGGGCATAGCCAACAGGGGCTCAGAGGCAAATTTCTCGCTCTTTCCTCTGGCGGCCTCAGTTTTCATCCCTTCAAGCTCAAATTTTCTGTGCGGGCTACTCTCCCCCTCTCCATCGTTTGGGAGGTCCTGCAGACTGCTTGTTCACTCTTCGCATGTGCTGTTGGGGTAAATCCATCCCAACCACCAAGTGACACACCATCCTTCTGTGTGGCGCCTATCCACATCACACTGTCCTTTAACAGCTTCCCATGTTTGTCCATACATGGCACATCATGTCCGTCTATAGTAATAACGGAGTCCTGAAATTTGAGTAAACACTCATGGGTGGTGAGGAATGGCATCCCTATGATGGCGTCCTCATTTATGTCATTTATCAGGAAGCTGACATTGGTCTGTAACCCACAGATCTGTACGGACACCTTCATCGTGCCGTAGAAAGCAATTTTCGACCCATCAGCCATCAACCCATGTGGCTCACTGTTCTGTAGCATACTCCTTACACTCAGCGGCAGTCTTTGATAGACATGCCGGGATAGCAGGTTTGTAGTACACCCGGTATCTACAAGAATTGACACATTTCGTCCTTCCATTTTCCCAGTCAGAAAATAGCTCGCCTTATACGGGCGTACAGGGCGGGGGGAGCAGGTGGTGTCTGCCGTGTGCATCTTAGCAGGGGGCTGGCTTGTGTAGGGGTGTAGTGTCTGCTGGCTCCGTTTGTGGGTGTTACGGCTCGCTCAATCGCAGGTAGATGCCGGTAGCTCTACCGCGGGCGACGGCCGTTTCCCGCCTGTGCAGGCATCTGTTGGGGTCTTGTGCCCCACGACTTCTTTGAACACCGCCTTTGTACTTGTTCCAACTCTCCGCAGTCCCAGCACTGGAGTGGTGGTTGATCAGGCAGTGGTGGAGGGGGCTGAGGGGCAGGGGTAGCTCCTGGTTTCAATGACTTGATTTCTTTTGTGAGTCCAACAATGCCTTCATGACCGCTGCCAGAGGGTCCTCCTTGTTCGGCGGTGCAAGGCGGACATTCTTCACCAAAGTATGTGGTGTGTCCGGCTTATCGTCAGTGTACTCCCATTCATCTGTAGATTCATCTTCTACCATGCGCACGTGAGTAGACCTCTCCTCGGGGCCTGTCCTTATTTGCAGGTATTCATTTCCTGCTCTCACTGCGTCTGAAATCTCCACTGGCTGTATTGTCAGGAGGTGTCTCTGCAAGTAGGGGTTGCCTAATGTAGAGCTGAAGGTATCTAATACCATTTGTTGCAACGATCTCTGGGGGAGGTCCACATAATCGACCTGCACCAGTCGTTCCACTTCAGTGGCGTGCTCCTGCAGCGTAGACTCGTACGTCCTGCTGAGGCCAGTCAGTTTGTACCTTGCTTCACGGCGGGTTAAGCCAAACCTTGTCCGTAAAGCAGCAAATATTCCTTGCAATTGTGGTGCCTTACCACATTCAAGTGCACTCCCTCTCAGGGACTCTCGCAGATGCAGCAATGCTGTCTGCTCTGGCCATTCGTTGGCCTCAGCCACTCCCATGAAGCGCTCTATAAAATAGTCCACGTCTCCATCTCCATCGGACTTCGGTGCTTTAAACAAAAACCGGCAATTGGCAGCGGCTGGCTGCAAGACGGCTTGTAACGCTTCTGTCAAACGTTCCATCACATTTGCTTCGGGGTTCGCAGGTGGTACCCTACCAGTGCTGCGTGCCCGTTGGTTTGCCATTGTCTTTACTAGAGGAGTAACTCGACTCAAGTGTACAATGGATGGTATGCTGGTCCGTTTTTAGCGGCACCAGGTCTCTACAGCTTCTAGGGCTGTCTATATCAAGTGGTCTCAGTAAACAAGGACTGGAAAGTAGCACAAGGCCGGTACAATCTTGCACAGGGCCGGTAGTAATGTGTACAGGGCCGGTGTTAGAAACGCAGGGACGGTCACAAAGTTAGCAGGGCCGGTATCCGAAGACACAGGGCCGGTATCAGTGTTAGCAGGGCCGGTATCAGAAGACACAGGGCCGGTATCAGTGTGTGCAGGGCCGGTATCAAAGATACTGGGCTGTCTGGTTGCTGCAACGGAGTAAACTCAACGTTTATGCAGAGCTAGGTGACGCACACTTTCTGGGGATCACTTCTTCAGGCGGAGCAAGCTCAACGTCTGTTCAAGAGTGTCCAATTGGGGGTCTGTACAGTGAATACAGAGCCGGATTTTCGGGCTGCAATATGCAGTTCCAAGGTAGCGCAGTCCAACAGCGTGAGAACAATCCCACTGCTGCCACCAGTGTAGTGGATTTTGGGGGGCCGACCAAACGTCCACCAACAACACCTCACTCCAGAGGTCAACTTCTAACAGAGGAGTATACCGACTCCACAACTGTTCTCAGAGCCCACGGCTCAAACGCACAACTCAATGTCTTGTTGAGTATACCATAGTTTATTATACAGCATAACCAGCAATGTATAATAACGGTAAATGTATTATGCTACTTGGCTCAATCACAAGCAGAATCCCAATACAATACAAAGAATAATGTGAAGTGTTCTGCCTTTTATAGGCAGAACAGGATTAAAACATAGGCCCAAATAAGGGGGCAACAAATCAGCAGTGGCAGGAAGTTGTTACACTAATCAGAACATGAGATATAAATAAGTGATACAATCATTGGTTAATATAGGGTTAAACATGCAAGGCGCCCAGAAGTAGAGGGCGGAGCTTATCAGTCAATCTTGCTGATTCATGATGGTGCAATGAGTAGCTCTAGTTCCTGGTCCTTATGGCTTGTGGTCTTGTCTGAGGACAACTATGCTGTAAAGTCGGGCTCCTGCATCTTTGGTATCAATTTAGGTTCTCAGGATATAGTAGTTCTTTCCTCACCGACCCGGTATAGGGTCGGTAGTGGCGCTGCAGGGCTGGTAGTGCATGCTGCAGTGCCGGCAGTGGGTGCTGCAGGGCCGGTGGTACCTCTGCAGGGCCGGCAGTGAATGTTGCAGGGCCGGCGGTAAATACCGCAGGGCCGGTAGGGTTTCTACCGGCTGACTTGCTTGTTTTCTGGCTGTGCCAGGCTCTATTTAGGCGTGCCTGACACCCAGCAGTTGTCAGGGGGACCTTGCGCAATGGTAGTGGTCACAAAATTCGACCACAATATATCCCTGTTTGTCTGTTACTTTATCATATGTCCTTGTTTGTCTGTTACTTTGTCACATGTCCTTGTTTGTTTGTTACTTTGTCATATGTCCTTGTTTGTCTGTTACTGTGTCATATGTCCTCGTTTATCTGTTGCTGTGTCAAATGTCGTTGTTTATATGATACTTTGTCATACGTTTTTATTTATTTGGTCGTTGCTGCATGTTTTCCTTTAGTGTTTGATTTTGTATCTGTTTCACTTGCAAAGCTCAAAATTAATGTTCACCATTTTCTCTTACTATTTTAAAATGTCCAATTAAATGTAAAACTGCAATTAACACCTAGCTTTACTATTATGTTAGCTATTCTGCAAAGTTACTAATTTCTATCTTCCACTGAGATCTGTAAAACTAGGTGAGTGACTCAATTTTTAAGATTGATGTCTTTTCATAATGCGCAATGGAGTCTGACAACATTGAGCTGTTTAGAATCCTTTTTTTTGTAATATAACTTAGCCACCAATCATTAGCTGCATGAGTTGATTGTAAGAACGTACCATGACAATACACAACTTCACAAATGTGTAAACCTTTTCATATAAACTTAACAATTTTTCTTTCATTCCCTGTGCACTTTGATGCAAGCCTGTGAGTAGTAATAAGGGAGCAGATCTCTGTCATGGAATCTAAGGGAAAGGCTCTCCTGGTTCCAGGTGTACTTTTAGTTGGCATCAGTTACCATGAGAACCTGTGAGGTACCTTTTTGTGTGCACCAGGTGTTATAATTTTGAATGTTTGCTAAGTGTTTATTGTGTATGGTTTGTTTGTATTGTGATTTTTATGTTGATTTAGATGCATGGGTTTGATTATTGTATTGATGATTTGGATTAGGGGTTTGAGTATTGTCTAGAGGCGAAGCGTTGTATTCTTGTATAACTCTATTTTATAAGAGACATTATACATAAGCATAAAAAATCTCCACTATAAGCTCGAAAGTACGTACAGAAGAACATACCTCTTTATTTATTTGCAGAAATCTATAAACCTGTGGTCGGATTTTGTACCAAAAGTTGTAGACCAATAACATTGATGTAACTTTTGAAAAATTGCTTTATCCCAACAGATATTTTTTATTTTTCTTTAATCTCTTTTAATATTTACAGTATTAGACATTCGTATTAAAGTTTCAAAATCGTTCATATTTTTGAAAATTTCTACAGCATCGTCTTTTTGAGACATACTCCGCTCATACTGTTTTGTCGAAACTTCTCCGTATAATTTTCCCATTCTCAACATGTGTAGTGGGACACAAAATATTTTAGCTTGAAACGCCACTCGGTGTACTGCCTCCTGCCAAACAATCACATTATCTTGTAAGTATTTGTGGTATATCCCTGGAATGAAATCTTTTACGCATAGTGTTTTTGATGACATATTGTTCTAAAATATAAAGAAACATTTTAGTAAAGGGTGAATATTGGATGATAAATATTGAAGTGGAATAATAATTAAAAGAGCTTTTTATTTTCTAACCAGTGCTAAGTAATACTTTTATTAATTTTTACCTTATCAATGAGAATTCTGCTGGTGGCTACGTAATGAACATTGTAGTGGATGTTGTTTTTTCAGAAGCTAGTTCGGAAGTGAATTATTTCTGTGTAAGAACACCACTTCTTAATTACCCAAAGTTGCACCTATTAACCCTACAGCAAATTATAAAACTCGCACGAAAACCCTTTATAATTTATAAGGATTTCTTTCTGCAAAAATCTCTTTATAATATATATGTGTTTTTTGGTGTGAAACAAAGTTGTTTTTCTCAGACAAAGAAATGATGTTATTTGCCCGAAAATGATATATACAGATATAATATATACATATTTTTTGCGCAAAGAACATTTTTTTGTTGCGCGAAAAGCTTTCTATAATATACAAGTTTTTTCACGTGAGTAAACAAACTTGTTAAATTGCTTATATTTTATAAAGGACTATTCGCACGAGATTTTCCATTGGTTTCAGCTCATATCAATTGGTGCAGCTTTCACTATTTAAGAGCCATTGCTTTTACACAGAAAGCATCCACTTCAACAACAGTGACTGAAGGAGCAGCAGCTACTACAACTACTAGGAGGATTCTCTGCATTACAACTACATCTCAAGAAACAACATATACTACATCATCTACTTCAACTATGAGGAGGATTATCTGTATTGAGGTGAGAAATAATAAATAATCATTTAACACTAGCTGAGACATTCAACTTGCTGTGCTATGGAGTGTCTATCTTTGAATTAATTACAATTAAATAATAGTCAATAACTCAAATTTTTATTTTGCTAATTTTTTTCAGAATGAAAAGACAAGGTAGTGAAAGTCAATTGATAGATGAGGAGTCAGAATTCCAAATCTTCGAAATCCCACCAAAAAAGAATAATCAAGACGCTGAAAGTCAATTGGTGATTGAAGAGCCAGAATCCTGGCAAATGTTTTCTCCAATATCATCTCCCATCAGCGCTTCTCCTTCATACAGAACTCTACGATCTCAAACTTCCATACGTCATGTAAATGATTTGAAAAAGAGTAGTCAAGAGGATGAGACTATGAGTGATGACAAAGAGCCGAAGTGGAAAAAAACAGCTGTGATGTATGTTGAAGATGATGCATATCTTCGAGATACTAAGATTCCCTTTCTGGAAGCCAGAAACAACAACTTGGCTAGCCTCACACACAAGAGCGCCTCTCTGCTGAATGCTGTGGCTCTAATACGTCAAAAAACCATTGAAGAAATGGCATGAATTTGAGATAAACCAATAACAACAGTTATGCAGGTACTACTGTTGACGTTTGTGATGAAGCAATGTGCAGCATTACCTACAACTACCAAAAGGATAAAAAGATACTTCAAGTGAAGAGTGATGCTCCAAGTGATGTAGGATTGCTCGTTAATAAAGCTAAACAATTGGGCCCAATGACTTTGATCTACATGGGTGAAAGAATGACTGGAAAAGCAATTTTCCGTACTGCTGATAGTTATGGAAGTTGTTTAGAGTCTAATGAGGCATTCAACTTACTAACAGGCAAGAGTATGAGACAAATCAAGGCTTATTTCAATGTTGTTCACCTGTATGATTTTCCACCAGATAGTGTCATAAGTTTTGAAAACCTGGGAGTTTTAAGAATCTGCCACATCCGATGGAAGAAGACTGCTGATACTTGTGTGGCTCAACACAGATGTATGATAGATGGAGAGTTGCTAATTGGAGATGTCTACACCCCCCTCAAATAGCCTTAGCGGTGGTATCGGAAAAATGCGGCGTTATTCTATTCATAAGACTGAAACAAACTGAAGACAACACAATTTCCTTTGACATCCTCCTACTCACGGCTCTTCAAGCCTGCATTCAAGCTTCCAAACTGCTAGATAGTATGGAGCATTATATCTTTCTCAGCTACTTTGATGATGCTAAAAAAGAACAATGCCCTAGGCAACAGACCCAGAACCTAATTGGCAGCTCAAGAGAGCCGTGTCACTATCTATGATGGTAAGTTTCAATTGCTTTACCATATAGTCGAAAGTAATTTCTAAGCTAAATCCTACACTGTTGTATGGTAGTCTCATTAGTTATTATGTATTTTAGCTTTAAGCTTCCTGAGAAGGAGAAAAAGATAGAGAGACTCTTATTTGCATATTGCAAGAGATTAGCTTGACATTAATTTTGAACCATTTCACATCAGTCTCGTAGTAAATCAATACAAATACAATACCATGTTGCATTTTATAACCTTTTTATTTGTTATAACAAATAAAATATCATTATAATAATTTACTTTAGCAATTTACTTAGCAGATTCGTTCCTTGTATTTGTACTCCATCTATTCCTTCTAGTGTATTGTCTTGTGTAAACTTGAAACTAGGATAAGTTTGTAGGATAAATCTTCGCATTGAGTGATCTTTCATCTCATTGTTTTCTATATCTCGTAAGCTTCTAACAATTTCATTCATACTCCATCCTCTGCTTCTCAGTAAACAAAAGTATACACAGTAATCACCACATGCAGTTTAAAAGAAGCTTTGCACCTGCGTCTCATTACTTCGTATCAAATCATTTCCTCTCTGTCTCCTCAGCAACTCGCTTACATCTGGGTAAAAGGCTACGGGTCGGCCAAATGAGTAAAAAAAGTCCACTCCAAAATCATCAGCATACACCGCTAACCAATGCTCTCAAGGTTGATGAGAATAATGAGTGTTGAACACGAAACATCCTGTGGAAAAATTACAATTTTGCCTCAAAAAATGATCTCTGGCACCAACTTGAATACCCTTGGCGCAAACAGATATCATCCGAAGATAATATCGAACGAATCTGTATGGTATTCGTCTCTAGCTTACTGTTTAAAGCACAACGTCACCTGCAACAGCTAATTGAAGAATTTTATCCATCTCCAATACACCATCCTTTACAAAGTAGGCTACCAGGGACAAACCTTCAGTTGTGTTGGTGCTGAACTGATTTGCCACACTCGTCGTGAAATTTTTCATCGAATGAAAATCTTCTTTGAGAAAATCACCTGTCAAATCGAATCCATTAATCATGGTGCCATCTAGATATTGTTCTCTCAGAAGGCCTGTACTTTCACCATCTAACAAAGATCCACTAGTGCAAAGATCGCCCGGAAATTGGTATAGTTTGGTTCATATCTCCTTCCAACCGAACAGTCACCAACTCTCAATACAATACTCGTGACATAAGCATGCTGCATCCTATACGGGTTCTCAGTGAAACATCCACTCAGAGTGTTGTGATCAACCAAACCTAAATAGGTTTGATAGGGGTTACTGTTTGTTTTCTCCCAATGTTATGTCAATCTGACCCACTCCACTGAGAATTCCATACAACTTTAGCCATTTTCGCTCAATGAACTGTGTCCTTCCAGCACCAAACTTAGTTGAAAGTTTTGCATCGCAAGGTTTACCTTGTCTTTGCAAAGATGTAGTTCAAACTTGTCGATTCTGATCTTTGCTCCTCCGGTTGGTGTCTTGTTGGCAGCAAACAAAGACAGTTTGCTGGAAGGCCATTCAAACTCCAATTGGATAGTTGGACCTGGAACTCTAAATTTTCTCTGATGAAACAGTGCAAGGTGAGCTTTACCGAAAAACGCCAATGTCTTCCCGCCTCTGATGAATGTCTCCTTTTTTTTATCCGCAGTGCTGTGTTCATTGCTCTCTTTACCCAACGAATCCTCGTACACCCATCCCTCTAAATGACTTTGGTAGTTCTTTGCAGTTGCGCTGGTTTCGAGTAGTTTTTTTAAAAGTATGCACGCAAACCATAATTGTTGGCGTATTAAACAGTATTACCTTTTATTGGCATTTTCAACTCCTTGAATATTCGATGCATTGAGTCCCTCCCACCACACAGGTGAATTTTCATCGTTACCCGTAATATAACTTCCATCGTCTTGGACAACAGTAGCTTCGATTTGCAAAAACGAGCTGTAAAAATCTGTGTAGTGCTCAGTACTCCCTGCTGCGGTCAACTCAATACTACCGTAAGGACCCAGCCTGTCGGGTCTGATGAGGATATATTCCGATCTCTCTACCGATATGTTTGTAGGCTCCGTCACAAAGACATCCAGCGAGGGATTTATGTTGTATGAAGAACCTTCCGATTTGTTACCTGTTGTTCCATTTAGACTAGCCATCTTTCAGCGAGTGATGTTTGCTCGAAGTGTTATTACTTAATGAAGACAAATGTCACCCTCAAGCATCTTTATAGATGATTCCATACTTGTTAAAATATGGAATGCCCACATTTACCCAACCCTCTCTTCTTTTTTGCAACCTCTTTTTTCTCTTCTTGACCTGATCCGGACACACTGCACTCAGTACATCTCCTCTAAGATCATTCAGCTTCTCCAATCCTCTCTTCTTCACAGATGATGCAAAACTATGACCGCCGAGGACATCCCGCGCAACATTACTACCTACAGAGAACGTTCTCTTACCCAGACCCATTGCTCCTCTCTTTAGCAGAGGTGTTGCTGATTTGAGTATATTTTCAAAAATACTACCAAGTCCATTACCTCTCATACTAGGCATCACTCGCGATCCTCAATACACACAGATTCCATTCCCAGCTTGCATTTTGTAGTACTCTTTGAAAATTTTTTTTGAGTCATTGGGGTTGTATTGTATCATACTCATTATATCTTTTTTTCTCTAAAGTGAACCATCAGCGCAACTTTTCCACCATCAAATGGTACTCGCTCACCATTGTTCTCGTTAAAAGCACTTGGATGAGATCACTATTCAGCGATGAAGTGTTGATGTAGTTAGGATTTGTAAGCGTTTTGTACACGCCAGTGTTCTTTTTACCTTGTACTAGTCTTAGCAAAGGTACATTGGTATCACCTACCATCATATTATCAATAACGTTGGAATAGATGCATACAAAGAGATTAATTCGAAATCTATATCAAGTGATGTAACATTATTGCATCTACCACAAGTATATGTAGTTATCCCACTCAGTTCGAATCCAAAGATGTATGCTAAGTCTTTGAAAAAGCTCAGCATCGTATCAGGATCATTGTCAGTTAGTAAACTCGTGTTGATTACCTTGTTGTAGGAGATTGCAACTGTTTCGTCTAAACTCATTTCACGCATTCTCTTTTGTATAATCTCTTCCAACTCTTTCACACTGTCTTCTCTCCCATTATCAATTAGAATGAATGTCTTTTCGTTTCTACCGGAAATATTAATCTTTTCCAGATATATTTTTACTTTCGGTGACATTTTTCCAATTCTTAAAGTTCAATATAACTAGCAGAGCTATTTCCCATTTATCACCGATAATATCCAAGTATTTATACAGTCTTACTGTAAAATTGGAGTAGATGCTAGCGGGAAACTCTGTAGCACTGGAGTTTGGGGGTAAAGTTATCAGCATTGACCTTTTACCAACTTATGATGGCTAGAACACATGTTCATCCCTTATAAGCTGTTCCTCCACCCACTCGATGAACTTTTCTCCGTAACCCAGCCACTTGGCCAGTATCTGTCTTTTACCTCTCCTCATTCTTCTTCCCAGTATCTTTTCGATTCTGAAATTTGTAGGTTTCTTACCTTTTTCTACTCGTTTTTGAAAAAGGTACCATCAATCACCTCTTCAGCCAGATCTTTTACGGTGTATACGATAGGTTTTTCATGAGATAATACATTGGTAATTGGCCCGTCTTGCCTTGCTAATTCTTACATAACCGCCAACTTTTAACTTTTGTTCTTTAGCCAAACTGTGCTCACCTCCTTCATACACTAGATTCCACACAAGCTCCTGGTTTTGAAAATTTACATCATTTGGTCTCATACCTATAGTATTATAAACAGTATTGTTGTAGGCACTCTCCATATTGGGTGAAACATCAATGGATCTGCCATCATCTTTGTTGGTCAAATATCTGGAAATTTTATCTTTTAAAGTCCTGTTAAAGCGTTCCACCGTTGATGCCTTTTTGTCTCATTTTTAGTTGTAAAGTTTTGTTTTGTTTTGAGCTGTGCCTCGAGGGCAACCCTAAATACGGGTCTCATAAGCTTGGAGCTTGTGTGAGCAGCACCCTATACCCATGCCCGCCGTTACACCGGCCACTCTTCCGAAAAAGCAGAGGGGGATCTTTTACTAGCATGACTCCATAGTTATTATGGAGAGTGAAATCAAACTAGGGACCACGTTATTTTTATGCCCATATCCGACCAGGCAGAGCATATAGGAAGCCGAATATCTTGCTCACAGATAACCGTGCTGGGAATTGAACCCCAGATCCTGGATTGAAGAGCAAGCACTTCAACCACTAGACCACACATGTTTGATTGTTTTCTCTGTCAGAAGACTCTTGACATTAACATTATCAAACTCTTCACCTTTATCCAACTATAAAGCCTTGTAGTGTTCCCCATCCAGTATCATTCTCCATCCTCTGGTTACAATGTGTCCAGCTTTGGAGATGAGCGGAACAGCCCAACCTTTCTTAGATAGAAAATCAACAGCTGCCACTAAAAATGCCTTGTTGTTGTTTTCTTCTTTTTGAGAACGCAGATCCATCAAATCTACTTGAATCTGCTCTCTTATTCCAGCCACAATTGTAGGTCGACGCTTAAACTTAGTCGTTTATTCTTTGTGTAACGTGTAGGCATCCTCTCCACTCAGCGGTTTGCGAATTCTTTTGTTTTCTCTCATTTTCTACAAGCTTTCAGCAAAGCTCTAGCTGCTTGTAAAGGTGTATGTAATGCAGGATTGTAATACAGTTCTTTTCACATGTCCACATCTATTTCCCAGTGCCTGGAATGACCAAAGATTTCCTCTTACGTGTTTGTTGTGGTGATCTCCTGACAGTTGTGATTGCGTGATCGGGTAGCAAGCTTTTAAATTTGCTATAGTTTGTGTTTCCCAATTGCATCCTACCACCATCAGTTGGAACATCTCGCAGCAAAGTTTTGGAAGTCCTGAAATTCAACTACTTTGTCTCCAATTTTGAGTATGTCTTTATCTGAGTCGTACTTGGCAATTTTATTCAATCGTTCCAACAATCTGACACCAATCGCTTGATCACCTTTCTTATTTGTTATACCAGATACTTTTTTCTCAAACTCTTCTAAACGATCCTTCTCACCTCCCTCATCATCTTCCCCATGAGCATCATCCACACTATCGAACATGGATAAGTCATCAATGGTATAAAACAATCTTGTTCTTATTGGAGATATCTCACTAGCATCTAACCCAGAGATAGACGAGGTAGATTCACTTGGTAAAATTTTGACAGTCTTTTCATAAATAATTGTATTATTAGCCAAAAGAAATTTAGGTTGCGTCTTTGGCTTCTTAGTAGGAGACCAGTTATTCATTTGTTGATGGTTATTTTTAAGTTTTCTGGTGTCACTCAAATACCTAACTTGTTTTGAACATTTTCATCTAACTTTCCGTGCTCAGACAGATCAGATTCATGCTCTCTTTCCAACAAAGCATTTTGCTTTCTATTCATATTTCTCACCGCTGTATCTTCCATAGGGTTATAATACAAAGGAGGCCTGTTTTTATTTTCCTCTGTCACTCTTTCAGTTCCAGTTCTTTTTCTTTAATCTAGTGTACTCATTTTCAGACACTAAAAAGTAACGCTTACAAAATGTCAAAGGCTGGAGACTCATAGCTTTGGTTTTATTGATGATAGAACAGGTACAATAGGAGATATTATAGCCTCCAAAAGACTACCTCTACCAGTCTGAGTCAAAATTCTACGCTTATCATCAACTGTTCCTTTAGCGATTAGTTTGCATAGTTCTTTCTTGTAGCGCTGCAACTCAATAAACTGTTCCGATTCTAGAGGAACACTACTAATATAATGGTTTGAACAGTTTTTATCAATGATTGAAACAGATTCGAGTTTGCCCTTTTGACTATAGCAATTTTTTCCTCTCTTACTCAGATCATTCAGAGCTAAATAGCCATTCTGTTCCTCATCATTTTTGTTGAGAGATTCATCTTCGTCTTCCTCCTATTACAGTTTTCAATATTCCGGGAACAACTGAGCTGATGATAAGTCTTAGTAGGGAAGCTAGAAACCCTTCTTTTTGCATTACAGCTTTTCCATTGTCTACCATTTATTTCCTAACCAGACTAGCAATATCCTTCGAGCTTCGTTGCAACTGATTATACTGAGCAGTTGACAAATGTTTCTTTCCATTCATAATAGCTTTAGCACATTCCATTAAAGTCATAATAAAATCTTCTTTTGCATTAGATATTATAGACTTTGGAATCGAAGTGGATGTGGTGTTGAGTGATAACAATAGCGCAGCATTTCTTCTTAATTTTTGTTGCAGAGCTTTAGTCATTATATTACCAATGTGTTGCACAGTTGAATAACAAAATACGTGTGATATGAAACGAATAGTAATTGTATTTATATGGCTTTACTTGGGTACGTATAATATCATAGATTCAAATAATGTAAAAGTTCCCAATAGTATGTGTTGATCATCCGCTTGCTGAGCCGTATCTATCTGTAGAAAAGAGTGTGGTTTCTTCGTCGCTTGTTCAAAAATCTCTTGTACATACTTTGTCTTTCCGGGAAAGCATTGCCTAGCTAAATAGGAAATTGGAGAAGCATCTCTAGGGTTTTTAAAAAGAAAAAAATAGTAACTATTCAAGGAAATTGTACGATTTCATTTTAAAAACAGATACTGAACAATAGAAAAAACACTTATGTTCAAATGACAGAGGTGTTGCAAATCACCATTTTCGCAAATCAATTCAAGTACAAATCATGAAGCTTGAAGATCAAATCAAATCAAGTCCTAACCAGGTCAGTGGCAATTCAAATCAAAGTCAAATTGCGATGTAAGCAATTCAAATCACTTCAAGTATTTGAAATGATTTGAAATTGATTTGCAAATCAGGAAAATAAGCGTTACCGAAACAATCTTGGTGGTGCAAATTAATTTGTAACCTCCTTCATATGTTATCCAAGTAGTGTAACACCTCAAGCATTTACTCAAACAGCTCTGGGAGCAGCACTCTACTGGTTGTCACCATACGCCTATGTATTTATTGTAGAAAGCTCGGTAATGGCTTACTATCTGATTTCATTTTGAGGAACTAATTTCACCATGATGGTCACCAATGTTTTTGTTCGATGACGCATCAAAGTATCAGCTGATATTGTAGCTATTACATTATTGTTTATTTCATTATTATTAGATGTGTGCAACATAACAAATATCATGTCGTTAATGCATTATTAGGGTAACATATCAAGGGTCTTGGTATTTCTTATTAACATGTCACATGATTATCGTGCGGCATCTCTCTAATCCAGCTGGTGTGGCCGTAATAGAACGGTCTTCCTTGTTACTCTCACACAACTTTTTCACACATAAATTTCGCAAATGTTTACAAAAATTGTTTGCACGCATCACCCACCATCATGGTAAGCTTCTGATTGTTACACACCAGTTTTAGCTTCACGCTATTGTCAAATAAAATTTCTAGTAAAGCCTGGAAATTTAATAAAAAATTGCCACTCAAAGCATACACATGGGGCAAAAGTGAATTTAGATGGAAACACAAATGTCCATCAGTGATACTGATTAGAATTCTTTCACCATAAGTATTGGGGCTGCCCGCTAAATGAACTATTGTATCGCGATTGATTGGTACATCATTTATCTTAATAGCCCATTGCAATTAGGGGTAACAAGTGATAAGCTCTTGGTGGGCTCTTGGTCTCTGAACAGAAAAATTATATTTATCAAAATACTCAACTGGTTTAATAACATAATTAAAAATATTGTTTACATTATTTTTATTAATAGCTTGTAAATAATAGTTAATATACAAAAAAAAATTACCATCGTTGAACCAGATTTAAACAAGAATAGCAACAATTTTTCATCAAAAGTCTTTTTGTTATGAAAACCTTCTGTTTGAATATGTTAAAATCAATATAATGATTAATTCTTCATCTTAACAAAGTTGTCAGATATAGAAATGATTCTCAACTGCTAAAAGTTACATTGGTAAAACCAAACAGCAAATGAAAACAATGTTAGAAGGATGGATAATGGTTATTAATAATCATAATATTGTACAGGATTTTGCTCTGTGGTAGCTTAGCCTCTGCACCTGTACTTCCTCCCTTCACTCAAGCCGACTTTGCTAGTGATGTTGGCACGAGCCGTGACCAGTTGTCGTACTTAGTAGGGAGTCATTGCTGACTATTAGCTAAGTCGACCAGTCATGCATCCGCCTCACACTACAGTGGTCGAACCGTTGCTTAGGCAAGGTTGAGTAGCTCGGTGTATGCTTGTCTGTGTACACTTGTTAGTATATGTATAGCAAGCTATAAAGCATATGCTTTCAAGGTATGTGCGCAATGAAGTATTTTGTTAGACAAAGTGACTTCGGAGAGTAAGTGGAGTAACTCTGCTTTATTATGAGTAATCTGAGTATTTTATACAAAACTGACATGACAAAGGTAAATACAACACAAAGGAAGGCTACGCCTGCTGCGTGGTGATTGGCTAACATAACAATATTGCCAGCCTCTAGAATAAAATATCGATAGTCCTGCCCTTAAAGGGTGGTGCTTAAATAGAACAGTATGTGGACATAGAACACATGGAATAAACATAGAACGCTATAAGATAGAACTACGCAAGGAGTAAGAGTAGGCAATTGCAAGTTTCGTGTGCTGAGTGTGAATGTTTATGTCAGGTGCGCTCGAGGCATCCTCCACAATATTAATAAAAACAATAATTGACCATAGTTGTTGACTAATAATAATTATAATAATTAATAATTATGAGTTATGACATGATATTTTAACCACATTAAATAAAGTCAATAATAATAATAATAATGGTAATTGAATTGACAATAAATAATAATAATTAATAATAATTAAAAATAATAATAAATGATAATAATAACAAAAAACAATAATAATAGCTAATAATTAATAATAATATCTAATGAGTCTAATGTTCATAAATAACAATAATTAATGATAATAGATAATAATGTATGGTAATATTATATAACAAAAATAATAATAGCACAAAAATATAATAAGATAAATAAATAGCCTAACTAATAATATTATCAGTGATAATAATGATTAAGTATTGTTATTATTATTTATTATTACTCAGTTCGCAATGACAATTTTATGAAATGAAATTGATGACAAAGATTTTACAATAATAATAATAATGGTAAGGTAATAATAATTAAATTAATACCATTATTATGATTATCAACAATAATTATAACATTTTATTCTTACTGCTTCTGATTTATCTATCATCAATCATCATAATAATAATATAACATAATATTACATTACTCTTATTTATTATTATTACAACTTGAATTTTTAAAAAAAAACAGTAATTAATTAGTAGTGGTAGTGGACAAAAATTAAAAATAATGGATGACTGGATTGCATTTTTTCTGTACTAAGTATTCATTTATTTATACAATACAATTAATTCAGTACAACAATAGTGCAGCAAATGAGTTCTGCAATTCAGATTTGATTAAAATAATATAATAATAATGTGTTTACTCGTGATCATTATTATTGTAGTAGTTAGGGTTTGCTTCTGCTGAGCTGGTTGGATCGTTGTTTTTGTAGACTGTGAATCACAGCATCTTAGCAATGAGGGTGGTATAACATTTCCCCTCACAACACAAGTCAAAGGGGGCAATTAACAGCTGTTATTATTAGTGCTTTTTTATACTTTTTGTCTGAAGACACCGCCACATCAACGATACTTTATCGTTAGTGCCATTGTTTATCATTATTTTAGTATAAAAAAATGTGAAAACTATAAAAAATTAGTGACTTGATTTGATTTGAAATCCCCATTTTTCAAATCACTTTTGTTTAAGACACAAATCAAATCAATTCAAATCAACTGATGTTCAAGTCAATTATTTGAAATCATTGAATAAGCTGAATAGGCTGCAAATCAATTCACAAATCAAGTATTTGCAAATCAAAGTATTCGAATCACTAGTGATTTGCAACACCTCTGTCAAATGATGACTATGTTTTGTATACAAAGCATTGGCATCGGCTTTACCAGAAACTTCATCCATCAAATCATCAGATGTCAACCATCTGTTTTGTCCATCTCTGGGAAAACTTGTCGTTGTATCTATCATTCCCTCATGAGATATCACTCCAATTGCATCGTCAAAGGGCTTTTTGATAAGCTCCATAACAGTAATGTATTTCCGCAATCATCCGTAAAATCGCTTGCGTCTTCCCTGATCCATTTAGCCTCGAAATCATCGCTGTAAAGAGAGAACGAAACCTAGCATCACACTTTTCAGCAAATTCAAGATAAAGGAGCCGTTCATCACCCGAAAATAGTTTCATTTATGATTCGAACGGGAGAGGTTCTCGCTTTTTGTATTTCCTTGACAGCATTTTCATATATACTAAACTCAGTGACGCCTCTGAAAGTAGAAAATCTTATAACATATACCAAGATCATCATAACTACTAGCACTTTTCGCTTCAGACTCGGCAAAACATCTACAATGTCACTTGTAGTACGATAAACAGTATCATTTCTATTCATTACTCTCATCTCCACATCTTTCTCTGTCGACATCGTGCCTTTCAATAGCAATACAATAATACAACGCTTCACTTTTATACAATAATCAAACCCATGCATCTAAATCAACATAAAAATCAGAATATAAACAAGCCATACACACTAAACACTTAGCAAACTTCAAAATTATAACACCTGGTGCACACAAAAATGTACCTCACAGGTTCTCATGGTAATTGATGCCAACTAAAAGTACACCTGGAACAAGGAAAACCTTATTCTTAGACTCCATGACAGAGATCTGCTCCTATATATTGTACTGCTCATGTCAAATTCCTTGGTATAACTATAGATCCTTCACTAAACTGGTCTTCTCATATTAGTCAACTCAGACTAAGTTTCCAAAAAAACCTAGGACTAATTTATCTAGCATCTTTCTACTTCCTCAAACACTAATTTTGTTATATAACTCCCTTATAAATGATAAAGTTTTGTACTGTATCGCAGCTTGAGAAATGCAACAGTTTGTTATCTAAATAAAATTTCAGTGATCCAAAAAAGGCTGCTCAGTATAATATTTCATAAACCTCCCACTCATTCATCCGCTCATCTGTTCAAATACGTAAAAGTTCTACCTATCCACCAGTTCTATACTTTACGAGTCTGCATGCTCGTTCATCATAAATTCTACATCTGCGAATCATTAAACTACTCTTATCCCACTCATCATTCCCAGCTCTCGCTCCATCTTCCTACTTCCTCAACTGCTTGTGGGCAAAGACAGGTCGGCTACCAGATGGCACTACCATGGAGCTTGCTACCTACAAGTTTACTTCTTCAGGACAGAGTTATTTCATTCAAGGTGGCCTTAAAGCAAAGACGGCTGGAAGGGTTGTGTTAGTAACTGAAATTCACAATTTTTTTCTGCCTTGACTGCTGTTCTGGGTCCGGCGCCATGCTCGGCTCTGCTGTTACGCATGTGGACCCTAATTGTTGATCTTTCTGTCACCTTTTCCCATGTAGGAGATTATAATGGAAGTACTGTGAAGGATTTTGTCACACCTTCACCGAACAGATACTAGAGAAGTGTACCTGGTTAGCAATGCAACAATGATTGCTATAGAGCGCTACTGGTTTAGTAGTGATGGCTCTGTTTACTAATGAGCTATGTATCAATTAACTCCATGCTCTGCCGTGTGCAGATATACTAACAATACTTGGCTACCTGCCAAACTGAATGCACCGGGTTATAGCAATGAATACTTTATTCACTCAAGAAACAAAAGCTTACTCAAAGGTGTTCTCTTAGCAAGCGCACAATCAACTCTCCCCACTGGGCCACATGTCACCACAGTTATGCGCTAGAATATGTAAATACGCAGTTGAAAAATACTATAATATGGTTGGTTACAAAACATCAGGTCATGCAAGAATAAATGAAAAACAAACAGGCGCAATAAAAACATATATACAATGAAGCAATGAATCAACAACCCGCACAGTTAATTTCTCTATTAAGGCGGGAATCCCCAGCTCGGGTTACTAGAGCCTCTTCTAAGCAGGCACTGCGGCACGCACGTGTATCTGTGCTGAGGGCAGCCAGGCGTAGCTAGGTCTATACTCCTATGCGTATGCTTAATAATTTAGCCGTACGCATACATTGGCTAGTAAGGCAGATAGTACTAGGCAATAGCATTAATCAGTGAGTGGCCACCTATGTTAAAATCCATTACAATACATACTTACATAAACGCATGCATATATACATACATTAATCATCTTCCCTTTAAATGTGAAGCCAGCCTTGACTGATAGGTGACAGTGATAAATGCTGGGTTGAGGCGTGCTATGATACTTCATCTTATAAACCATAGTTTACCAAGTGTGAAAACATGCAGTTATAACCATCACTTTGTATACACTACAAACTACCATGTTACTGACACTAGTGCTTCCAGCGACAATATTTTTATCTCTACTTACTAGCGCTGTAACACAAGATGCATTACTAAGGTACTTCATAGAATGGAATGAAGTACCAACACATATTCCTCTTGGACTGATGGACTCAACTGAAGTCACAAATACATCGTTAGTGAATGGTACATGCTTCCAGTACAACATCAATGAGTTTGATAGATGTAAGTACTACAGTGATTGTTGTGCAATGACCCCATCTCGACCTCTGGAACAACTGGCTCCTAAAACCTTTTCTTGCCATGACGGGTACTACATCGTGGATAAATGCCCACCAGTGACAGAGAATGATGAGCTGAGGAATCAATGTGAAGGAAATACAGTGGTGACATCTGGTGAGCTACTTGGTTTTGATTGAAAAACAACTGTGTTACTTGTCGTCGAAGTTTAGCTGTTAATGGTGGCTCATGTAGCAAAATCATTGCTGCTATTCTCGCAATTATTTGGCAGCATTGACCTAAGAAAACGCATTACAAAATTATTTTAATACCGATTCCTATCAGATTATAGAAATTACTTTACAGTAGTAGCAAGGTTGAACCTAATGATTGTAAGCACATTTGTTAGTGTCATTGATCTAAACTTGGTGAAGCAGATTTACCAGCTATAAATGTTTAAATAGACCAGTTAAATAATGCAGACAATTACTTGCTAAACTCTGAAATAAACATTTAATGGGCAAGTTTAATGAGGTATTAGAAAGTTATGAGTTTTCATAATCAAATTTGGAAATATGTCACTGCTATACATGTCTACTTTTGCACCATATGGAGAAAACCACTAAAAATTTGCGCATTCCTAGAAATGACCATTGCTCTTGAACAAACCAAAAGTTTTATTAAATTAGACAACAGCAACGAAACATGCCAAAAGTAGCACCACGGGAGTCAATAGAATTGTCTGTTCTGTAATTCAGTGGTAGCCAAAGATGACAAGCATGATTGAGCATGAGTCACTCAGCATACAACTCAATGATAGATGCTTTTACTGAAATGCACTAGTAATAACTTTTTAACACATAAATTGACTTACAAATATCATCAAGTGATTAAACTTATTACACTTTGCTGTCTCATTTACAACACTGTCCTTGCTCACTTTCTTCGTAAAACAACTTTTTTTGACTGTTAAATATCAATTTTTACAATCACACAAACTGTGGTTTTGCCACTTGCCTCCTAAAATTTACAGTAAGCAATGTCCTATATAACTATGCAAGTCACTAGAACAAAAATACTGACCTTGACATTAAAAACAACATAGAAAAGCTGAGTTTAAAAACTTTGATTGGAGTTTTCTTTGACTTTTGGTATGAGCTTCTCTGATTGACTCAAAACTTGTCTACATTATCCTACATTAAGAGGCACCTTACCACTAGCTTATAAAATGTAGCATTGCCCAAACTGGACCCAACGAAACCTAATAGCAGCGACCTATGGATATCGTATAAATAGGGAAAAACCACGAGCAACACAGCAAAATGAGGACTATTGAAGCGAACACTTTTGATGGCGAAATGTAAGGAGAAAAAGATTAAAAGACCAAAATCTAAGTCTCTAAGAGGCTAATGCAAAGCTTGTCGCTGAGAAGGCTACCTATAGGCTCGATGATTTTTAACTAAAGTGATGAGCTTCTAAATTATAACTGTGGATACTCTTTGCCATTGTTTTTACAGTTGTCATGCATTAAATTATTGATACTTACAATCTTTGAGGGTGCATATCTTGGGTAGCAAGTCACAAAAGCCTCCCAATTCTGTGCTGGCTGGTAGCACTTGCTGAGAATTTGTTTTGAATGCAGCCATGTCTGGTGAAGAGTATTTCAATAAATTTCAAACCAGATCGTAGATGCAATTTGTTGACTTACTGCCTGAAGTTTTTCCGCATTTTAATGGCTGAAAAGAGTGCAGATATGGCAACACCAAACTGATACAACCAATGATAAAGATATGATCATCAGATTGCTTGTAAACTAACTGTACAAAAAGCCCCAGTTGGAATCAACATTTAGATACAGTTAATGTGTGCACAATGCAGTATATGATCCCTGATTGAGCCTAGAAGAGCCACCAAATATAAAAAAGGGAAATTTGAAAATTCATCAGAAAACATGGTCGGAAACCTTACTGATGCTTAGCTAAGCAACATTATTGGACTAAATCTTGGGCATAATTAATTAGTTTTCCTCTTCTTAGGTTGTATAAGTAATACAGTTTTAATTTTTTTTGTACAGTAATATCTTTTACGTAATAGACACATGCACACATAGACACATGCACACATAGACACATGTACACATTACAATTACTGTAGATGACTTTTACGACCTGTACAGACACAGTTTACAAGTTTATGAGTATGTGTATTGAGAAAAGGTGGGGCAGCTAGATGATTTTTGCCTGTACTTCTCAAGCATCATATTGTAATGGATTCCGGTCTGTTACCACGGACATCCACTATTCTCGAGTATTGTACCTCTCTCCAGAGGGGACACTGTGCTGAATGACAGTGACAACTGTGCAGGGTAACCGAATTACCCGGTAAGGCAAGAGCCCATGGCTCAGACAAACAGTACAGCGTAGTGCTTGTATAAGTGGCTTTATTCTCAAAAACAAGGTGCTAGAGGGTGTTTAGTCCTCTAGGTTGGCAACATCAGAAAGAATGCAAAGAGTAAGACAGTGTGCTCTCCTTTTATAGGAGAGCTAACAGGTACAAAACATATAACAACCATAGCACAGGAAGCAAACCAGCCAATACAATCAATTATATAAATAAGTAACCAATCAAATAATGCAACACGGTTAAATAAGGGAGGCGCCAAGTGGCTAAGGGCGGAGTCCTATCTCCTATTGTCCAATCAGTGGTCCTGCAAGGCTCCCAGGCTGTATATAGAGTAGGGTCCATGAAGTTGGTAATCTAGGGGAAGGTACTTCCTGTTCCTGATCTTGACTGAGCTCCTACATACTTTTGGAGATCCTCAGCTATGTCGGCCATCTTGTGCCGGCCCGGTACAGCTATACCGGATCGGTAGGGGGTCAATACCGGCCCTGCAAGGGTCACTACCGGCCCCGCACACTATGCCACCGGCACAGTAGGACTTTCCACCCAAACAGCTGTTGACCGAAAGCTGTGGGTTGAAGTCTAGCGCATTGTCTCGCAAGGTTCTAGAGTAAACGACCTGTTCACTACTAGTGTTCATCAAAATCTACCACAATATGCTTATTCTCTGGCGTTAAAGAAGGCGGTATTTTAAAATAGTCAGCTATTGAAAAGTTTATAAAGTAGTTAATCTCATAGGGTAGGCAAGAGGCGGTAGCACCACCAAGGGTTTATACTTTCTGTAGATGTGTGGTAGAGGGCAGGAGAGTAGGCAAATAATCTGTCACATGTAATGTCTATCTAAACAATCGAGGCATTTGATGTTATTGCAGACTTATCTCTGACTAGAATGCCTGTTAGAGGAGTAGTCAACCACCTAAGCTACAAAAACATCTACTGCGCAGTGTGCAATGGAATTGACCCATTTCAATCTTTCAACTTGAGCTCTCAGGAATGGAGAGGAAGCAAAGAAAAAGTAAACACAAGTTTTCCTTCTGTAGAATGGTGGCCAGCAACCATTGTATGTCCATCCAGTGCTATTCAAAGCTATTTGGACCAAAACCCGAATCACAGCAAGTTGATGGATCTAATCAGAGAGTAAGTGATCCTTGTAGAGGGGCTGCTATCTCATTTATTGCACTCACAAATTTTTGGTTAAAATTATTGTCATAAGAAAGTTCCAAATAACTTAATCCGTAGCTTTTAGCATGATCTAAACCATCAGAACCCAACATATAGTATAAATGTGTTAAATAGATTGCAAAGAAAGCAATTTTTACAATTACTTGGTTGTCTTTTACGCATCTCGGGAAATTGGGTTTCCGCAAGTAAAATAAAAGTTTTGCAGTTTAAAACTGGTTAGAGAGTATTTTCTTAATAAATAAAAAAAGAAAAATAAAACAATTGTTCTACCCTCTTCCTATCTCTGAACAAACTTGAATTTCCAATAGAGAGATTGAAAAACTGAAAGTGAAGTGTGGCGCAGGGTTGGAACATATCGTGGCTAGAAAAAGACAAGATCTAGGTAAAAGGTGAGAAGTGGAGCAAACCGAGAATAGGGTATGGCCAGGGAGAGGTAATGTATGATGGAGAAGGAGAGAGGGGAACAAAGATGTGAAATCTGGGTGGGATGAGATTTAGATCTGGGTTTGGGTTGAGGGTGAGCTCAGGGTGGAGCAGCCTAGCCTACTTAAAAAACACACTTGAAACTGTTAGTTTTACCTAGATTCATGTGAAAACTTACTAAAGGCATATCAAATAAACAATTTATTCTACTTAACTAGTGCTTCAAATTAATGATTGACTGGCAAAACCATTTCAAAGAATTCTACAAACATAAAGCACCAGCCAAGTGTTTTTTGAAGTAGTTTCTCCATCTCATAAACTTTTTCCAGCCATTGAACAGTATGAAAAGTTGATATTTAAAAGGTGCTATATTTTAATTCGAAAGCACTCTAACAAAACTGTGTAAACTGAAATAAAAGCTGTCAAACTAATTGGAAATAACTGTTCCTTTATCCCCTTGAAACACGGAATAACCGTTTGCCAATAATACTTCAAACTAGATAAAGCAGTTTTTTCACATTGTAGAATCATTTTTGTTCACTAGTTTTTGTCGATGTATCATATCGATTGAAGCAAAATAAATTTTTTTTTTGAAGCGTTAAATTTGAACATTAATGAGACAAAAAAATTGAGTTTCAATGCAAAATTTTGATAGAATCAATTTTTGAATCTAGAGTTTATTTATTTTTGGAATTATTTTTTGACTGCTGATGGCAGAGTTCTCAGTTGTGTCATTCTAAACAATCTGTTGCAGCTCTTGTGAAGTGATATTTTCTCCGCCTGAGGCCCCAGATCTATGCTGGGAATCCATGACATCTTGTCCACAGGGAACAAATGATGAGCTGGTTAGCTTGTGTGAGACTGGTCCAGCTAACTACATCAATATAACCGAAACAGGACAGATTTACCGAAACCAGTTTTGCGCTATTTGTAATGGAATAAGCATTGACAGTTTGTCCCAACCAGAACTTGCTAATCATACAAAGCAGCTACAGCTCAAATGGTTAAAAAATAAATTATATCAACGGTTATCGGAGATCAACCAAGATAGTCCTACTCTTGCGGTACTCAAGCTAACACTACCTGGAAATGATTCAACTTACAACATATTTGACTTTAAAAACTTCAGTAGCGGGTTAGATGTGTTCATTCTTTGTCCAGGAACAACTGAGTTTCTGTGATGAAAAGTATGCAATAGGTGGCAGTTTAGCAAATGAAACTTCTGAGCTCCCAGTATGGAACTTGAATTCTTTGTCATGCTATAGTATGTACATGAAAGTTTGTGACCGGTTTGTGGTGGCTCCAACCCAAGTTTGCTCGATACCTGGATGTGACACGTATAGTCTTCTGGATCTCGCAACCCTACAGTGTGTAAGGCTGGAGTCATCAGTGATTGGATATGAGGGCGTATTGAAGAGCAATGACATTCCATGGCATTCAGACCCAATCTGCCGATACCAGAGTCAATGCAAACTAGTGCATCTCGGATTAGCAAAAGAACATGAACTCAACTGCTATTGTGATGAGCAATGCGTATATTATAATGACTGCTGTGAAGATTCCGTTAATCAAGCGACTGAGGAATCAAAGTTGCCAGACAACACATTCTCGTGCAAAGAGGATGTCTCTGATCTGCGAGGTAAATGGACTGAAAGTGATATTCCATGGGGGATTATGGAAGTCCACAGGTGTCCAGATCACTACAAAAATTTGGCTATCAAGATTCAATGTGAGGGAATTTACACCAGAAAATTTACTCAAAGAAAACTGACAGAACAAACCATCCCTGTCACTGACTTGGCTACTGGTTTACGGTGAGTCATGCTACAGAAAGTTATTGTGGCCAGTGATTCCGTGTACTCAGAGAATATCAAACAGTAATACTTGATGGCTGCTCAGATAAATTCTTTTCAAAAAAATATGCTGAGCAAAAAAACAACTACGCTTTTCGGTGTCTCAAGGTCTTAATGAAATAAACTTTCATCACCGCGTGTAACCCTTGAATGAAAAAAAGCACAGAAATGTATTAAAAAACATTCCATGCAGTTTCATAATTTTTTTGGAGTTTTGTTCTCTTTGTATGCATTTGATTTTCAAAACCTCTCTGTAAAGCACTACATACACGCCCTTATTTTACATAAAATCCCCAGCATTGTGTAGAAAAATTTTAGGAGTGGTAGCACAAAAGAAGCTTTCAGTTGCACAATAATTGAGTCAAAAAAATTTAAAACAATCAAACAATTGGCTCAATGAGCTCTACGTTATTTTACTGCACTCCCTTGTACTGCAAAGTAATCAACCAATCACTTTTAATTGTTACTAATTTAAGTTAAATGAATACTTAATGGTTCAAACAAGCATTTTATTTTTGATTATATTTTGTTTTGTTTTAGTTCCTTGCTATCAGTTACTTTGTATCTACAATTGAAACATATATTAATTTATCACAAGGGATCTATCACAAGAGATTTATCACAAGGAATTTATACTGCAGCTGTGTTACAATACAAGTTATTTGAAAAAAATCAACCAATTGACTTTAACCAGTGTTTAGAACTCGGTGTGAAGTTTGGAATTTATAGAAAAATGCAAAAATGAGCATTGATGTGAGTCAAAACAACTGACTAGAAACACACCAATAATCAGCGGAATCAGCCACAGAAGAATAATGTCAGTGGTGAGCACATTAAAAATGCCTAATATGAAAGTTGACATTGAAACATGCTCAGTTTTGTTTGTGATATTCACACTGAGCCACACATTTATGCTGACAATATTAAAGATGCAGCTATTGCAGCTTGGCAATTACAAATAGCGTTTTTAAATTCTTCTAGCACCGTCTTCATTTACTTGAAAAAACTCTTGTTTTATTTATACAGGTATGCCAATATGTTCTGCGCAAAGTGCCACCAGACTACAGACATAGTGTTCTGGAGGATGGATATAGGGTGCATTGACGTATATAATGATGAATGTGCCAACCCAGTTGGTGGGTTTAACGACCCATTCGACAATATAACAGCAACTTTGAGAAATGACCCAACTCTACGTCAATTGGCAACTCTCTTCAAATCAGGGAGGTAAAGGCTAACTTTAGATTGCAAAAATCACAACTTGGTCCTTAAGAAAGCGCAAATGAAGCCAGCATAAGTGGAAACAGAATCATTTAATTTAAATGAAATCAAAATTTCTACAAAACCAACAAATAATATTGCTTTAAAATGCACACAATTCCTTCAAAAGAGTACTTCCTGTAAAATATCAGTTTTTCCAGGTTGGTCTGGACACATCAGATGGTACATGAAAATAATTATGAGATAAAGATTTTCGGAAGGGTAAGACATGATAATTTCACTTGTAGATGTAAAGTGAAGCAATACTTACCACCTACAGACCAATCAGTTGCGAGAAGATGTAAGTATGATGCAGAGATGTACGTTACCACATGTCCTGAGAACAGTCAAGACTGGGTTACTGCTGAAAAATATAATAGCGCCCCAGCATCGTTTGTCTATGAAGGTGGAACTTTGAGAGAATCAGTGGAACGTGCATACTCGTTCCCCATTCACCAACAATCAACTGAATATGTAGGGGCCGGCTCAATAGAACTTATCTCATATGACCAGACAGTTAAGTACAGAAATAGCTATTGTGCGAGTTGCCATGGTGTAGCCTGGTTGGGTTGCAATCTCAAAAGCACTTTTAAAATACTGAAGGGAGACCAAGAACTATACGTAAAGTATAATTCAGAAGTTAGTAAATATCTCTTCACATACAGAGTAAACCTGAACAAGAGATCTTGTAGAATGGATTCAGACTCAGCAATACTCTACAGTGACTATGGTACAGGGCATGACACCTGTGCAACTATCAGCAGTCAGTTGAAGGAGTGTAACTGTACTGAAATGTTAAGTTTGGAGAGTGGGAAATGTATGGGGACTCCATTCAGCAACACAAACTGCTTGACAGAAGAATATGAGCAAGAAACATTCCAGTTGAGTACGTATGCTGCTGAGAACTGTGGAGAACGTCTCAATTACTTTCCATTGCCACAATTAGAGGCTTCAGCGCAATGCGACGGATGCTTCAATGATCCTTCTGATCAATGTCACCCTGTTTACTCGCAATCAGACTACAATCGGCCACTATTGGTTTTGCCCAGCGTTCATTGTGCTTACTCACAAATAGCAAAGTGCGACAGTCCATCTGCCACTGACTCTTGCACCAGTGAAGATGGCAGAAAGGGTGTTGGTCCACCCACAGAGGGGGACTTTATTGGCTTAAAAGTATCATTATTAAATTCTGTTGCCATAGCGTACAACCCGACAGCCTTTAATTTTGTTGCCCTGTTAGACTCAATCGCCACGGATGGATTTGAGCAGGTGTTTGCTACTTTCATAGACAAACCAACAGCTACATGCGTTGAGTATTCACTCGTTAGTAATACCTCGCAGCAATGGCAAGTGTGTAACTACAGAGAACTGTATGATGTCACAGAAGAAGTTGTTTATACTGACTTCCTCCTAAGAGGTGATGAGCTGCGAGTTTGCACAAAATACCAAAAAGTTGAATTTACACTTTTTGTGTACAACTTCGTATTTTGTGCTCTCTCCATCGCTGCCATTGTTGTTTTCACCATTCATTACTTGGTTAAAGGTAAGAAAACAGTCACAGGAAACTTTTTGATCAGCTCACTTGTAACTTCAGCAGCAGGCTTGGTTTGTTTTTGTTTAATTCATGAAGTGAAATCTACCACCAACTGCCAAATAATTGCCACATAGAGCCACTACTTTCTTCTCTCCGTTCACTGCTGGACAAATGCTATCGGTATCTGGATGATTAAAGGAATCACGTCTGTCAGAATTGCTTCAAACGTTGGATGTAAAACATATGCTCGTTATGCTTCCTACAGCTGGTTGACTCCTATCGTATTTGTTGTATTAGCCTACATCATGGATTGGCAGGAAGTGGAACTGTTTTACCCAGTGTTTGCGAACAACATGTGCTTTATATCCAGCGGCTGGATTCGATTGCTTGTATTCACAGGCCCGATTTACTTTTATATATTGCTAAACTCTTTTTTGTGCATCTTTGCTACTGTAAAAGTACTCAAGTCTGGGAGCCGCATTACGACAAATGACAAAAGAAGAACCCAGAAAAAAATAATGACTGTTGTGAAACTTCAGATAATTTTTGGATTCCATTGGATTTTACTCATATTTACTGAGATTGAGGGGCCCCAAAAAGATGTGATTTACATCATACTAAACATCTTTTTAACCCTCCAAGGGGTTATCGCTGTGCTAATGCAGTTTGTTACCATCAGTAACATTACCAAAGTATGGAATGTTGTACAATCCATTCCTACAGTTTTGTTTACCTCCGAGTCATCAAACCCAAACAGGCAAGTAGAAAGTTTGGAGCTTGTACCCCCAAAGAGTGGCAGAAACGAGTGAATAAACATATTTTAAAATGGGTGTCTTTCATTTATACTATATTCTATTTTGATAGTGATACCTTACGATGATGAATTTTCAGAACTGCTCTCTTGCAACTGAAGTTATATGCCTGTAAATAGTTTTATTTCTGAAACGACATGTTCACTTTACCAGCGACATGCTATGAAATTGTTTTTTACTTCACAGAACAAGTAAAACGAAACATATTGCTACTACAAAAAGATTTATTAACTTGATAGCTGTCCCTTTTTGGTGCTAGGGATGAGATCTCAAAGGGTTAAACGGAAAAATCGGTTTCTCCTGGCCCCAAAGTGCCTTTTTGTGAGCACCATGTGCCAGGAGAACCTTATAGGTGCCTTTTTATGTGCATCAGTTGTAGACTCTTGGTTTGTAGATTGATATGTACTATGGAGTTAATGCACCAGGTGTCAGTGGAACCCGATAAGTACCTTTTCATGAGCACTGGGTATAGAATCCCGGTTTTCAGACTGCTATGAGTTGTGGTGTGTATGTATAATTGAATTTGAATATATTTACAGCAGCTCTCAAGTATTTTTTTGTGATTTCTTCCAGACGTGCTTTCTGGAGCTCTGACATGAGTTGATACCACATGTTTGTTTTCAAGTTTTTATCACAGATGCGATCTTCAGTTTTGAAAACTGTTGATACATGGATATAATTCCTAATATGTTTTTTTCCCATGAGTCTTAGCTGATAGATACACCCCATATCTTGACACGTTTTTTATCGCTTTGCCCACTTTTGGATTGTTTGGTTTCTTCAGTACAAGGGTGGTTTAACGGCAATCGGGTTCTCATGGGCACATGCCTTATTTCGCGCACCAGATGAACTATAAAAGGACTTGCTGCAGGTGTGCTTCTATATGCACCAAGTGCTCAGATACTCAGTTTGTAGATTAATATAAGTATAGGTGCGCATATATAATTGATTTTGAAAATTCCTATAAATTGATATCAATGACAACCTGCATCAGCAAAGTTCTGGGTGTATTGTTTCAAGAGTGTTGGTGAATAGGCAAAATACCCTTTTTACGATCGACAGTTGTTAGTGAAGCTTTTTGGGTATCATTGAAAGGTTGATTGGAACCAGGCTGTATATTTGTATTGAAAATAATACTGCAATGTAGCTTGGTGCACATAAAAACACACCTGTAACCGGTTCTGCTATAGTTCACCTGGTGCTCAAAATAGCGTACGTACCCATGATAAATCAATTGCCCTTAAGCTTTGCCTGGCAACTGAGCCCTACATTTCCAAAATAAATAATTTGAAGTTGCTCTCTCGATGTACCATAATATCCGCTTAATTTGGAGTTGTGCCTCCGTGCTCTCTAGTACTTAATTTTTTCACAATAGCAGCAGACAATAATCACATGCACAAAAGCTTTGATGAGACAACTCTTAAGTTATAAATAACACTTGCTATAGGCATTGTTTATCTTTGAGTTGTAGACTCCTATTCCATCTAAAACCTTCTCTGGCAGCCTAAAAAGCCACACACACTTACTAATCTTCTTTAGCGATTCATTTCCAGATTCTATGTTATTATAGAAATGCTGAAATATTTTTTGCAATTTGACGCTTTCAGTTTGGTGGTCTGCATGCACAAGTCAACAACTTAGGCATTCACTATGACCCATTCAAACAGCATTTCATAACCCATTTCAAATTTCCATTTGCATGAGCTGTTTGTTAAACACTTTCAGCTACTTTTCATCAACGAGCATGCAAAATAAAAGTGTACTGATTGGTTTCACAAAAACATAGACGCATAAAAACTTTTGGATGAACACAAAACATGCATAAAAGCTTCGTGTTGATGAACACAAAACATGCGTAGAAACTTTTTGGTGAACAAAAAATATGCATAAAAGCTTCATACAGACAAACAAAAGACTTTGAAAAAACAGTATGACGAGCAGTAATTAAATTTTAAACTAATTATGGATGTTTTACAACAAATTTGTGAATAAGTATAAAATAAAACAGCACCAAACTTTTCAAATAGATAAGTCAATTTGTTACGGTCTATTAGATTTTGAGCTTATAAGCTGGGCAAGGAAGCATATCAACTCTTTTCCGATTCAGTCCCTTCCTCTTCTTGCTGACGATGTAGCCCGACAAACAAAATAAACATTCACTTGAAACACTTGTTGCATTGCAAGAGAGATATTTTCCTGCGACTCTCTGTAAAATCAGCCATTGAGCTCCTTTAGATTCCCACCACTCACTCAACGAATTATCTAGTGCGATCATAGAAGAGGCTACACAGGTGTAGTAATCAGTCTATTGCAACAGAAATTACTCTTTTTATTATTATGATTATAAGCTAGTTTAAATAATATAAACTGGGCGGAGTTAGTGGCGCTTCGCTATCAAACACCCACACCACCGTTTATAGAAATGGGGTAGTCATTGCCTGAGTTGTCTTCTCGCAAATACATCAAAACATGAGGAGACAATCGTCGAAGTAGAGTAAGTACCGAGAACCCAGCCCGCATGTTGCGGGTAGCACATCTGACTTCTGTCTTTGCGTGAGTTAGTAAAACAACAACAATTCAACATTCCATTAATTTCTACGACCACAAAATCAAACAGAATGCAAATGCCAGACCACAAAATGCAACGATGTATGCTTCAGGTCATCATTCAACGATGTTATTGTGCTGTTGCGCCATCGCTAGCTTAGCTGGATCTGACTTAAACTGCAACTTGTTAATAAAAATAATTAATGAATTATTATCTTTATTTATTAGTATGATTTACTACAATCAAGGAAAAAATCTAAACTGATTCACTCACTGTGACAACATGTACTAGTTTTACTAATTACTACTAACGCCACTAACAGCTCGTGGATTATGTTTATAAGCAAGCAATCCAACCAATCAAAACACTACACTAGACATAGCGAGAAACATTTTGTGTAGTACGAATCGTGGTCTATTGTGGTTACCCGCACTGAGGAAAATATGGACGACAGTGGAACACAATGGTGTTATAGAACAATCATCCGTTTGTTAACTCTGATTTATTTGCCGAACATCAGACCCAATTCATAGCATCATAACCATCAAAATACATTTATTGAGTATAATTTTAGGACATAAAGGAACTTCTGAGTAAGAGAAAAAGAGGAAAATAGTTAGAGAAGACAATTCCCAATACATGAGGCCATTTCTATAAACTGTGGTGTGGGTGTTTGATAGCGAAGCGCCACTAACTCCGCCCAGTTTATATTATTTAAACTAATTATAAGCCAGTGATGATAATATTTGGCCAGCCAATCTTAGAATATGTTTTGACCCTTACTCACTGTGAGCGGCTCCAGAATTGAGAAATTTCCCAAAAATAGAAGAACAATAAAACTTAATTGATGAACTATCATAATTACGAGAAAGGCAGATAGTGAGGCTGAGAGCAAATGTACCTCTTTTCGAGCTCTGGTATCTTGTAACTGTGTTGTGCCCTCTTCTTTCGCCGATACTTGGCCAACAGCCACATGCTCTTTGAATCAGAATACCATGAGAAACTAATGACATTGTGCAAATATTTACTCAAAGTTTATTTGAGGATGAAGTAGCATAAAATTAAACATCAGCAACAAAAGCTTAGCCATCTGACATTGAATCACAACCATTTTTTGGTTTGGGATCAGTGAGCACTCCCAAGTAGAGCGATAAAAGCTTACAGTAGCATTTTTGTGATTACTATATCATGCTTAACCAGTATTCCTTCTACAACACATTTACATAGAAATTTATTTGTTGATAGCAACTCACCAAGTGCTACAGCCTGGATTACCAGATCTTCTTTGGTGTCAGGATTTTGTAGCTTGTACCTTGGATCAAGGTATGTGGTGAGCCTCAACAACTGTGTCAGAGGATCACCGTCTTTTGAGCCTTGCCAATAACTAGTTAATAAACTAACAGTTATCACTTCCTCAGCGTAAACCTAACAGCTTTGCTACATGCCAGTTTATAGCGGTTTATGGCCTGTTTGATGCAAAACCAAAATAATGTAATTGAAAGTTGACATCTAAATACATTTTATGTAACGAACGAGCTAATGACAAGGAACATGAAGAAGCATTCTGATGTGGGCAACTAATCATGACAAAACTTTGATGCAAAAACAGGCTTCAATGAAATGAATAAACGGCTCTAAGAAAGTCAAATTAATAATCATGTATTGCTAATGAAAGCTTAGACAGAGATTAAATTCAGTAAGATCACTTGTAACACTCACAACTTTGAATATATTGTGGTAGATTTTGGTGGAAGTTGATAGTAAACAGGTCGTTTAATATCCACCCTTGGCAAACAATGCGCCAGGCTTTAACTTACAGCGTTCGGTTAACTGCTGTTTTGGTGAAAAGTCATACTGTGCTGGTGGCATAGTGTGCAGGGCCGGTAGTGACTCTTGCAGGGCCGGTATTGACCCCTTACCGACCCGGAATAGCTATGCTGGGCAGGCACAAGATGGCCAACATAACAGAGGAACCTCAAACTTATCTAAGAACTTAGTCAAGGCCAGGAACCGGAAGTAACTTTCCTCGGATTACCGAACCAATGGATCGTACTCTAACTATAGCGTGGGAGCCCTGTAGGACCTCTGATTGGACCATGGAGATAAGACTTCACCCTTAGCCACTTGGCGCCTTTATTATTTAACCTATTTACATTACCTGATTGGATAACTATTTATATACTTGATTGCATTGGCTAAATCACTTCCTGTACTATTTGTCTTATATGATTTATGCTAATGATTTCCTGTGAGTCCTCCTATAAAATGAGAGACTTTTCATACACTCTTTGCATTCATTCTCATGTCTTGCCCCAAAAACCCTAGAGGAATAAGTACCCTTTAGGACTTTGTCTTATGAGAATACAGCCATTATATAAGCGCTACTCTCTATTGTTTGTGTGAGCCATGGGCTCTTGCTATTGCCCTTACTCTTGCCTGATACACAGTTGTCACTGTCGAACAGTACAGTGTCCCCTCTGGAGAGAGGTATAATACTTGAGCTTAGTGGATGTCCTTGGTTATCAGACTGGAATTCATTACAATATCACTGCACAAAACTCACCACAATGGTTGACCATATTCTGTAATCTGTACATATCACTTAACTAACCTCTCATGAAAAAAGTTCTACACGTTTTTCTTTATACCTTTAGAGAGATCCTTTAGACTCTCACTGCCATTGAACTGTGTAGCGGCTTTACTGGTTTTCTTAGTGTGCTCCAGAAGAAGGTACAAGCCGGATATGCTAATGGATTTCTCAGACTACGTTAGCTGATTAAATGGTGTTAGCATAGCCACAAAAATCTCCATTATACAGTTGTTGTTATATGATGTGTTCAGCTTGGAATAATTTCAACCTTGAAAATGATGCTACTGTCATCAACTATTTAATTTGATCATCGCATCCATAAACTTTGCCACAAAAAGATTACCAAAAAATTACAAACATGAAAAATTAACAAATTGTAAAACTACAAGTAATAAAAAACAAAATACCCAGTAGCATCAAGCCAAATACCAAAGCACACAACAAAACTATTAATCTGGACTTTCCACCTAACAAGATCTGCGACAACGCAATCCTCTGTTCATAAATGTGCAAGACCATGTGACCATGTGGGTGGCATCTGGGTGGCAGCTCCAGATCTTTCTGTACTCTAGGTAGAGCATGTTTCATTTTGAAACTGTGATTGAATGTCGACACTATCTTGGGGATGTTCTGGATGTTGTAATGATCTTTTAGTGCATTGTTTATACTGTTGCGCAAAATATACCCGAAATAGGAGATGCGTGGATAGCCAATTCTTTGCATGCTTTAATTATATTGCTGCCTGAATCTGTGGTGAAGCTTTCAGCAGCTGGTATGTCAGTACCATTTTCTTGTAGTATGTCCCTGAACATATTAGCAATGTTAATTCCAGTGTGGGACTTGGGCATGTAAAATGTGTGGGAACAACAGGTTTCCAGTTCCTACCTGGAATTGATCAGGTGCGCAGTAATGCCTTGGTCACATGAGGATGATAACAAAACTATAACAAAACTTTATTAGGTGATCGCTGAAGCATGGTGAATAAGGTTTTGTTAGGGGAGTCACACCACAACTATAAAAGATTGGTTAAGCATAGCAATCACTAGTTTCCTCCAATGACAGCGCATTGGGCCTACTCATACTTTACTGCATGATGCAGGAGCATGGAAATCAATTGAAGCAAGGCGTGGATTAGATTGCTTTAATAAATAATTAAGTTTGACCAGCCATTACTATTCCAGTTGTTTGATTTTAATTTATAATTATTATCTTTAATTGATTTAAAACTCTTTATGAATATAATAAAATAAATAATTATTTTTTCAAAACATGAATGTGCTACTATGGAAGCCATGTGTTCATTGGGAATGACCCTGACATTGGAGACCAGCCAACAACGGCACAGAGAAAATAAACCAATTAATGTGCTTATATGGTCCAATGGTCCAGTCATGTGCAAACATCGCAACCGATGATTTTCCCAAACCTAGCATTGCTTGATCATGATGATACTGAAATATTTGCTCAGTTTGCCGAGCAACGAATTCGCTGGTCCTGAAAAAATAGTTTCGTTTACGGGTTCGTCAAAGATTCGCTCTCGTGTGAATAGGGCTTAGGAGTTGAATATAGCTCTGTAGTAAAACTACTCCATGCATCTGATGTGCAGCTAAAACTCTTAGCTCCTTTAAACGATGCAGGGACCTGGGACTTCACTTCTGTGTATTTTGCAGGGATAGCAACTGAACTACTATGTTTCCTGGATGGGACATCATACCTAGAATTCAGTATTTTAACAGAATCTCTAAATTATTGTTGCTTCACCAGATCAAATTGCAGCATATCTATTGCTATAAATGAGGTAAAATATCCAGTTAGTTGCTTCTGTTTGAGGCTCTTCTTGTCATATTTCGTTTGCTGTTAAAAACATTATGTGAAATCCGGCTGATTCAAGCTCAACTTTTCCTTGGATAACTTTCTTTTACTGGATGCTTTTGATCTAGGGTTTGCTTGTGACACAATAGAGGCAAAATCCTGTGGATAATGGTTCTTTAGATGAGACCTCAAGTTTATATGGGCGAGTCTTCATCTTTTACTAATTTGGATAGGGGCTTACATATATCGCAATTTATCTCATTCTGGTCTGAGCTATCTCTGCTAAAGAATGCCCACACTGTGCGGCGCTCAGATGATGTTAAGACCACTGAGTTACTTTGATCAATAACTGTGGCTTCATCTGAATCTTCCTCTCCCATATCTGAAGGAAAAAGCTCAATTTTTTTAATTTGAACTCAACTGCAACCTAAAAAAATACCTAAAATGTAAAAGCTAGTTTAACCAAACAACTGAATACTAGACTACATGTACAATTGTAGTCTTTGTTATCCATAATAAAAAAACCAATATATAAACTATTGATATTGAAGTTTAGTTTTTGAATTCAGCAAATTTCATCCATCCTTTGAATCAGTTAAGTCATAATACATCGTCATTTTTACGCTATCATAGAAATAGTAAAAAATACTGGTCAGTAGTTGGTTGCTGTTGTTATTATTATCAGCTGTATATTCCAACTTATTTATTATAATTTGGTTAATATAGTTTATATCTAAATTTATTTGTGGAACTAAAATAAAACTAGTAGCATAACGTCCTCATAACTCATGCAAGCATGGATTTTTTAAGACAAGCACCGACATATAAATTAGTCCCACACTATTTTGAGCTTTTAAATATTTTTGAGATAATAAATTTTTAATAGCTTAGAAACACAGGCTGCTAGAAACAAATGTTAACAATGGATGAAGAGGAGTCTCTTTGGCGGGCCGGCGTAGCTGATCGTTGCACTGATTATATAACTGTGGAGGTGAAAAAAATTGTTTTGAAACTGCATTGTATCTAGCTACCACTAAACTACAATGCAAACACGGTTACGAGTTATTGATTTCACTTTAGTATAACATCAGTAAGGCATAGAATCACTTATTGTAAGAACTAAAACAAAGTAATTTTGGTGCATGGAGTTTAATTTTGAAAAAAAAATTCTGAGCAACTATCGGTGTGAGAAAAAAAATTAATAGGATTGTGACTGCAAGATATCTACACCATGATATAAATGCTGATGTTTCAAGCTTGATTAGAAGGAGCTGTCTGTTTTAGCTAAAAAACAATAATAATAAAGTCATATATAACAAGAATTATCATTATTGTTTGTGATTGTGATATTGTAAAGGTTTGCCGTTGTGATCTCGAAAATCCTATTGTAAGTAGAGACAACACGGCAATTGCAGAGTGCTAATCAAGTGATAGCGATGGCTCTCAGAGCAAGGCGGTTTATCTAAATTATAATGTGTTATCAATACGTCAACAATATCATTTATCGTGTATAGTAGTACGTATAGATTGTATCAACGGTGCTCAACATGGTAATATAGTCCTTTATTGTATATAGCGATACTTATAGACTCACAACAGCTGTTCTCAATACAGCAATAATGTCCTTTATTGTATATAGCAATACTTATAGACGTTTTCAACAGGCGTTACTGATACGGTGGCAATAGTTCTTTGCTAAAAGAGATTCGGATTTAGCAGACGGATCCGGTTGAACAAGGTATGCGAACTTAGCTGCACAAGCAACGTGGTCTATGTCAAACTTAGTGTTACAAGTAACCCTGCAACACTAATAAGAAGAGTTTCGAATTAATAATAGTATATTATCTTAGAAAAAATACAAAACCTTGCGAAATAGAAATAGTTTTCAAGTGTACAGTGAAGACTCGACGTAGTTAGATCCCACTAAGTACGTGTCCAAGAATCCGCTGATAACACCTCCAGAGCAACTAACGTTATCTCTAGCAAAGCTAAGCAAAGTCTGAAGCAGTTGGCGATCTGCCTCACTTATATAGAAAAACGCTACAGTTCAAGTTATACAACAATGATTGGCTAATAACAAGCAGTTGCGTTAGAAGTATAGTTACAACGGCACTAGGCTAAGAACATATATAATACAAATGCATAAGCAGACGCACTAGGAAAGTCGAAAATCCTTAAATGCAGCACCGTATAGGGCGATGTGCAAAAGAGCTTTTCATTGGTCTAAAAGTTTTCTAGAGATATCATTGGCTCAAAATAATGAGAAATACCTGGTGACAATTCACTGATTGACAACACCATACCATCATAGCCAACACCCAGCCATTAACAACAAAATTATTCATAGAACACTGCACTTGACTTATAAAACTGATAATTTAATAATACTGGAAAAGTGAAGACTATGCTGCTGTTTGAAGATATTTATGAGTAAATTTCACTCTCATTTTGAAATGTTTTATAAGAATGCAAATGCTACTTGAAACAACTCGCCAATCATGAACACATAATTTTATCCAATCATATGCTGTTACACAAAAATCGCTGTATACGGTGCTGCATTTAAGGATTTTCAGGAAAGTTGCTAAATAATTCACAAATTGTCATAATCATTCAATGAACGAAATGGCGCCGTCAAAGTCCTTGACCGGTATTTTAAAATCACTGCTTGACTGATTGTAGAGGTGTCACATGTCCTTGTTTATTTGTTACCTTTTCATATGTTCATTATTATCTGTTACTATGTCACATGTCCTTGTTTATCCGTTACCTTTTCATATGTTCATTATTATCTGTTACTATGTCACATGTCCTTGTTTGCCTGTGACTGTATCAATTCTCCTTGTTTACCTGCTATTGTATCATGTTGTGAGGGATTCTCATTTATATTAGTCACCCCACCTGCTATTCCACCTGTAGAACCCTCCAATACCTATAGCAACAGTAGTCAGCAGACCCGAGATTTTCTCTTTATGTTATATATGTCCTATACCAGGTTAAGGGATACTGGGCATCCTGGGTTTGCCAGGGTTGGTATAAACCCTGTAATCCACTTATTAGTCACGCAGGTCTTACCCCGGGTCAATACTCCAGGCCAGCCGTTAAAAATGTGAAGTAAAATTATGCCGATTCTCTAACAGGACCGAAATCGGGCCCAGCTAGTAGTTTGTGAATGAATCGAAAACAGGCCCATTTGATAGTCTGCAGGTGGGCCGAAAGCAGGCCTGGTAGATAGTTGAAGGACCAAAAACAAGCCTAGTTGATAGTCTGCAGCGGGACCAAAAGCAGGTCCGGTAGATAGTTGAAGGACCGAAAACTGGCCCAGTTGATAGTCCGCAGGTGGACCGAAAACAGGCCCGGTAGATATTCTAAACTCTTATTATGATTTAACTTGCCGTGTAATAAATCACCACCTCTAGTAGTAGTAATACAGGCAGAGGTTTACTTAACAACAAACTAATATCCACTGTTAACTTGCAGTGTCAATAGACTTGCCTGGCTAAACTAGTGTTAGTGCAGTTACTACTATGAGACGTAGATTTTATAACTGCCACGTAGTAGAGTGGGTGCAGAGGCTTATAGTTAGATTTGAGAGATGCAGAAATGTTTAAAGTATGAGCACAACTTCATTCACTGCCAACTCTGGCACAAATAAAAATAATTCATGCTTATATAGTAGTAGTACTCAAAATTATGTCCCTGATCGGACAAAATTTTAATAGGTAAACTACATACGTTTTTACACAACCTCTGACAGTAATTATTTGCACCAGAACTAATTAAAAATACTTGTAACAGTTTTTAAACATCTACAACACAAATTTTTAACTTATAGTAATAACAAAATAATAATATTGAATAGAAAATAATTACAACGATGGAACATTATACAACAATGCAAAGGGTAGGTTACATTAGATAGAGTTTACACAGAGCTCACTATTGATGACTTATTTTACCAGTTTGCTTGCTTTGATGCTATATAACTCCTGACACATCTTAGCATCATCAGCGCTGAGTGGCTACCACTAGCAGTAACACGTTCTTTTGCTACGAGTGCAGCTTTTCGCGCAAAGGTCTCCTGGAGTTGGCAAAGCATGAGCGAGTCCATCGAAGGAGAGGTCATTGCGTAGCCCAGGATGTCCACTTCACCTCTAAGGAGAGGGAGGCTGAGCATAAATGACTCTTTCACAACGGCCCTTTCCAGGACCACCAACCATTTCTAAAGAGTTGAATTGTTCTTGTCCTTGGTTTGTATCAACATTCAATAGCAGGATTACTTCAGATGGTTGATAACAGTAGCCTGAGGCCTAAGTAGCTGAGAACCCTTCATCACCTGGATCCCGAAGCCCTGTAAGTGATACAAGCAGAAGCTAGGAAGCAGAGACACCATATATCGAGTGGAAGATTTCACCCCCACCAAAAAAGAACAGGAAATAACCCCAGGGGGTGGTTTCAATTAGAAGTTGGCCCTAACTGGTCATATAACCAACTAGTGACAATTTTAAAACAAGCCTAAGCCCAAGCCAACCTTGTTTCAATTAGGTGGTCGCTAATTTAGACCGTCGTTAGCTAATAAATAATTGTTGCAGATGATCATTGTGTATTAGACCGAAGCATCAGTGATCGCACACAATATGCTTGCTATCGCTTGGTGATGTAGTTGCATTAAGGCGAGACCATTGAAACCACTAAGAGTTTCCTAGAAAACGCTGCACTAAAATTTGATTTGATTATTATTATAATTTTCAAATAGCTGCCTTTGAAAATTGTTTATTTATTAGTTCATCAAAGTTAATCATTTTTAAACAATATATATTGCTGCTATAAACGTTGTTGTTGTTTTTTGAGATAATTTTATTTACGAGTATTAATACAAATGCAAGATAAACAATATAATTGTTTTTGGAAGAAATGGCCGCAATAAAATTTGGTTTAGATTGTCATGATTATTTCAAATCATGGTATTTCTTTCATTTTTGTTTTCTAACCACAATTATTATTGTACCAGAAATTATTTGTCAATATCTCGCACAACTTTTTATTATAATTTATATGAGATCATTATTACATGCAAATAAATGCCAAGGACCTTTTTATAACCATGAGTGTGTGGTTATAGGATCGGACCTAAACTAGTCATAAACCAGTCGTTAGATTTTGTAATCGAAACGGTCCTAAATGCCTACGATCAATTAGGTCTACATTAACGACCAAAACGGCCTTAGCACACTTTTATGACGCTAATTGAAACCACCCCCAGAGTCACTCTGCCATGTGCTCTCTTCTTCCAATGGCATAATGTGTTATTGAATTTTCTAATATCTATTGTGATTCTTATACATTTTGCTGACTGCCATTCGCTCACCCCTAATAAGGGGGTGAGATTTCGTGCCTTCTCCTACAAAAGGTATTGCTGCACATGAGGAGAGCAGAAGTTAGTGGAGTTTTGTACTACACCTTTGTTATGATGCTGAATAGATTTGTAGAATAAACTATTGTTATTGTAAACTCTGGCGTATTAAGTCTGGGTTGTGGACCCTGAGAAGGTTGCTACAATCTGTTGGGAGTGGACGCCGTTGTGTTGGTAGTGGAAGGAGGAAAACCCCTACAATATGCCCTTGCTAGTCACATGTCTTTGTTTGTCTGTTACTTTGTCATATGTCTTTGTTTGTCTGTTACTTTGTCACATGTCCTTGCTTTTCTGTTACTTTGTCATGTCTTTGTTTGTCTGTTACTTTGTCACATGTCCTTGCTTGTCTGTTACTTTATCTTATGTCCTTGCTTGTCTGTTACTTTATCTTATGTCCTTGCTTGTCTGTTACTTTGTCATATGTCCTTGCTTGTCTGTTACTTTGTCATATGTCCTTGTTTGTCTGTTACTTTGTCATATGTCCTTGTTTGTCTGTTACTTTGTCATATGTTCTTGTTTGTCTGTTACTTTGTCATATGTCCTTGTTTGTCTGTTACTTTGTCATATGTTCTTGTTTGTCTGTTATTTTGTCATATGTCCTTGTTTGTCTGTTACTTTGTCACATGTCTTTCTTTGTCTGTTACTTTGTCACATGTCTTCTTTGTATGTTACTTTGTCACATGTCTTTGCTTATCTGTTACTTTGTCATATGTCCTTGTTTGTCTGTTACTTTGTCACATGTCCCTGTTTGTCTGTTACTGTGTCATATGTCCCTGTTTGTTTGTTACTTTGCCACATGTCCCTGTTTGTCTGTTACTGTGTCATATGTCCTTGTTTGTTTGTTACTTTGTCTTATGTCCTTGTTTGTCTGTTACTTTGTCTTATGTCCTTGTTTGTCTGTTACTTTGTCTTATGTCCTTGTTTGTCTGTTATTTTGCCATTGTGCCCTTGTTTGTCTGTTACTTTGTCACATGTCCTTGTTTGTCTGTTACTGTGTCATATGTCCTCATTTGTCTGTTACTTTGTCACATGTCTTTCTTTGTCTGTTACTTTGTCATATGTCCTTGTTTGCCTGTTACTTTGTCATATGTCCTTGTTTGCCTGTTACTTTGTCATATGTCCTTGTTTGTCTGTTACTTTGTCACATGTCTTTGTTTGTCTGTTACTTTGTCATATGTCCTTGTTCGTCTGTTACTTTGTCATATGTCTTTGCTTATCTGTTGTTTTGTCTTATGTCCTTGTTTGTCTGTTACTTTGTCACATGTCCTTGTTTGTCTGTTACTTTGTCTTATGTCCTTGTTTGTCTGTTACTTTGTCATATGCCTTTGCTTATCTGGTGTTTTGTATTATGTCCTTGTTTGCCTGTTACTTTGTCATATGACCTTGTTTGTCTGTTACTTTGTCACATGTCTTTGTTTGTCTGTTATTTTGTCATATGTCTTTGTTTGTCTGTTACTTTGTAACATGTCTTTCTTTGTCTGTTACTTTGTCACATGTCCCTGTTTGTCTGTTACTTTGTCATTGTGCCCTTGTTTGTCTGTTACTTTGTCATATGTCCTTGTTTGTTTGTTACTTTGTCTTATGTCCTTGTTTGTCTGTTACTTTGTCATATATGCTTGTTTGTTTGTTACTCTGTCACATGCCTTTAGTTATCTGTCACTTGCCATGTCCTTGTTTTTCTGCTACCATGTCACATGTCTTTGTATGTCTGCTACTTTGTCATAAGTCCTATTTATATGGTATTTTGTTGTATGTTTTCATTAATTGCTTGATTTTGTATCGGTTCCCTTTGCAAAGTTCAAAATTACTAATTAACAGTTCTCTTATTATTATAAAATCACTAGTTAAAAGTAAAACGGTAATTTTACTGCCAGCTTTGCTATTATTGTGATTATTCCACAAAATTACAATTTTCTCGATTGATCACAAATCTGTAAAACTAGGTAAATGAGTGACTAAGCTTTCCCACTTAATTTTTTTTCATAAAATGCAAAGGAGTCTGACTACATGCAGCTGTTCAGAATCTCTTTTGTGAAATATAAACCAGCTATCATGGAGCTGTTTGAGTTGAATGTCAGATTGTCCAGTGACAATACACAACTTCGCAGATGTGTGAGCCCTCTTATATAAACTTGATAATAATTTTCATTTACTCCGCACTTTAGTGCTCTCAATAGTTTTTTACCTCAAAAACATGCTAAAGCTGTTCACATTAATTTACTTGAGAGCCTTTAAGATTCACTTACGTGGAGCTCCATTTGTTAGTGGTGTCTGTGCTTCTTATCCACATGAGAGTACTGAAGGAAAAATGAAAAGTTGTCAATAAGTTGAAAATTTTTTTTTTCCACCACACTGAGAACATAACCCTACGTTGGCATCTTTTTATTTGCTAATAGATCAGATCAATCTGGACAAAAAAAGAATTCTACCCCAAGTTCGGTGTGAAACAAGAGACTCTTAACTTGGAATACTGCCAACTGTTTCCGGTTCATTAAAAGAATCCAGAGTTGCTCACGGGTAAAGCTTTTATAAAACACTTGCTGAAAAGGATTAATTCTATATGAGTTTTATGATTAAAAACTATGTTAAAAGGCTCAAGATGCAGTGTTTGTAAAATTACATCCACTTCACAGTTGATAAGACAATGATATATACAAGGGGACTAATTTTAAATTGTAAATAATAACAGCCAGGCTTGCATTAGCTACACCGCTTTAAGACCATCTCCGGTCATACTTTGATAAATATATATATATATAAGAATAGAAATAAACAAGATGATATAACTTAGTTGGTGTATAACTAATAGTTTCATTCATATGTTAGTTATGCATTCGTCAGATAAAACTGAGATAAAACTGAAGAGGCATTATTCGGATCTCATATTTATGGCTAAGATGTTGCAATAGCTATGTAATCCGCAGGCTTTTGTAATTAGACAAAAGGAATTTGTTAGAGTGTCTACAAGTTGTTACAAGGATATATAGATAACTGGTAGTGAGACCATGCCTATATAGCTACTATACCAACCCGAAGTGAACAAAATGATTGTTGCGCTAAATAAAAAAGCTAACACGTCACTTGACTTTCAGTAGACGTCATACTAGTAGTTGAAATTTATATGTAGAATGTATACCTGCAGCTTTCACGCTCGTGAAAAACATCTGACGTCATCTATTAATCATCTTCCCTTTAAATGTGAAGCCAGCCTTGACTGACAGTGATAAATGCTGGGGTGAGACGTGCTATGATAATCCATCTCATAAGCCATATTATAAGGAGTGTGAAGACGTGCAGTTATAGCCATCACCTTATATACACTACAAGCAACCATGTTACTGACACTAGTGCTTCAAGCGACAATATTTTTATCTCTACTTACTAGCGCTGTAACACAAGATGCATTACTAACGTACTTTATAGAATGGAATGAAGTGCCAACACATATTCCTCTTGGACTGATGGACTCAACTGAAGTCACAAATACATCTCTAGTGAATGGTACATGCTTCCAGTACAACATCAATGAGTTTGATAGATGTAAGTACTATAGCGATTGTTGTGCGATGACCCCATCTCGACCTCTGGAACAACTGGCTCCTAAAACCTTTTCTTGCCATGACGGGTACTACATCGTGGATAAATGCCCACCAGTGACAGCGAATGACGAGCTGAGGAATTTATGTGAAGGAAATACAGAGGGGACATCTGGTAAGCTATATCGTGTAGGCTAAAAACTAAGTTGCTAGCCATTTTTTTAGTATATTCATAGCTAGTGATAGTGGCTCATGAAACAATATGTATGCTATTGTAATCACAATCCTTGAAAGCAAAAGTTCGTTGCATGCTGAAAAAAGATACAGTTGTTTTTGTTTGCCTTTCTGTGGTTTTTACCTCAACAGTAATGGATGAAAAATGTATCATCATCATCAATATGGTGTAGAGCCAAGCTTAATAATGTATGTGGAATAGGTCAAATGAGTTATTATATATAGAATGCATGAGTAAATAGGGTGTATCAACATGGTGGTGACTTTTCAGGAAAGTTTATGTTTTCAAGTTGATGAGCAACAACCAAATATTTTACAGAGTAGCATGTGATAATGGATGTAGCTTTTTGCCCCCGAGCTTGATAAGAAGAATGAGTTGTTACGCTTGATTGAATATCAATGATGGGTACAGCTTCAGTTTCAAGGCTCTACTCAACTTGAATATCATTTAATGACTCAGTGCCTACATACTGTAGCGGATTTTGGGGGCGTAAAACAACTAATGCTTAGTTTAAAAAGCCGGATTTTAGCCGTACTATACAGTTGTGTTTTCTCAATACGGCACCAAATTCGAATTTCCAGCCGTAAGTGGGGCAACGTTTGCCGTAACTCCGTAACTCAAGCGTGTCTAGAGCGAGATCCAATGAGACTACAGAACGAGCAACAATGACTGCATGGCAGCCATCGAGGTGATAGTTTTCTGTATTTGTGAATGCCATCCACCATGTAGTAGTAGCGGTTGTTCTTGTCATTGATCAATGAGAGACAGCCTGCCAATCAATCAATAAAGTGATAACAATCCACTCACAATGTCAAGTGGTCATGGTAGGCTTGATAATATGGATAATAATAAGTAATAACAACAACACTGATAATAAATAATTGTTATTATATTATTATTAATTTTTATAATTATTGTAATTATAATAATAAATAACAATAAAACATTGCTAAGAGGCCTAATCGTGTAAGCCAGGAATGCTTTGCAGCTGAATCACAAAATCGACTGTCCGATCCGCTTCAACCCCAGCTGATTAAACCAGTCGGATGTGCAGTCTGTTCTCAGCTAGATTCATAACACGACTGCCTAATACGGCTGAAATCCGACCATTTAAACTATGCATTACTGAAGTCAATAGCAAGCCGACGGTATGCTGCCACCAGTTGCCTTCAACGTCGAGGCAACAACAGGTCGGTACTACACCAAAGGAGAAGTGGAGGGGGGTTCTCTACTCCATGACTAGTATAGAGCCTTTGGCTAAGACGTATAACTCAGTGTTTTAGAGCAAATATGCCTTTATTTTTCGATAACAATACGAGTATGTAAAAGTCTCAGTACAACACTGGTTATCATGGCAAAAGTTCTGTCTTTTATAGGCAGATCACAAGAAGTCATTCAGGTAAACAGCCAATAACATAAGAGTTATATACAATGCACAAATGAACAGGCAGATATAAATAGCAAGCGAATAAGCTATGGCATCAGTTAAATAAGTAAGGCGCCCAGAAGTGGTAGGCAGAGGCATAAGTCAACTTAGTCAATCCTAGGCATTTGTGCTTCCTGTTGTAGGTAGATAAGTTCCCTAGGCTTTGTTCCTTTGGTTTGCTCCGAATGTAAGGGTGGTTACTTTCTGGATCTGGTCTTCTGCTGCTCCCAGGCCACTTCCTATCTCTCAGTTTATGCCGGCTTATTTTCTGCCGGCCTGGTACTGACTCATACAGGGTCGGTGCTGACTCATATAGGGTCGGTGCTGACTCATACAGGGTCGGTGTTGGCTCATACAGGGTCGGTGCTGACTCATACAGGGTTGGTGCTGACTCATACAGTGTCAGTGCTGACTCATACAGGGTCGGTGCTGACTCATACAAAGTCGGGATCTTACCGATGCAGGGTCGGTACCTTACTGATGCAGGGTTGGTATGTTTGGTACGCATTGTAATAATCATTTTGGCCATCCAATAGCTATACTAGTGATACCAGAATGGTTTTTAAATAATTGTGCAGATGTTAGTGCTCTAAAACTCCACTACAGTACACCATTATTCCATCGCACTTACTTACCATTACATGGATTGGTCGTTAGCAGGCATTTCTGTTAGAAATGCTAAATATAGGATTTAGTAAACAATCAATCAAATGATAGAAATTTGAAAAAAAACATGGGAACAAGCCACAAAACTAGATAACTGACAACGCTTCACATGCCCTAGACTATATACCACATTGTGATCCAACAGTGAAAATATCTTTGTGACACAAACGTTTTGTTTTAGGTTTGAAAACAACAACTAACTTTGAAATCCCATGAACAAAAATTAAATTTGTAAAAATTGGAGTCACGCTTTGGGTTTCCTTTGAAAGTGACAATTCAGTAGCATTAGGTCTAGATTGTGTAATAAACTTTACAAAAAGATTAGAAAAACAGTTTTGTTGGCTTTCATACCTGACACAAAAAGTACTTGCAAAACAAAATTATCTTGCAAGCTTAAGGAGATTTTTGCTGAGAATATGGAAAACTAGTGAATAGATTTGTAGCTGACCTAATTTATTATTTAAAATGGCACTTTTTTGTTAAGTTTATTTAAGCATTGATACAGTAACCACTCATTGATGGTAGGAACCGACAAATAAATGAACTTTCAGGGTATTTTGATACAATCGAACTAGGCAAGCAACAAAATCCCCAGCAGATATATGCGCACAAATATAATGATAATTATAAAAAATTAGGTGATTACAAGAGCTATTATTTAACTGATAACTGATCAGATGGTATGGCCATAAAAACCACCTTTTAATATATACATACACATGTGGCACAGCTGTGTCATCTGAGGTTTATGTCTAGACAATGATGTTATTCAATGTTCTTGCAGATTTATCTCTCACTAGAATGCCTGTTAGAGGAGTAGTCAACCACCTAAGCTACAAAAACATCTACTGTGCAGTGTGCAATGGAATTGATCCATTTCAATCTTTCAACTTGAGCTCTCAGGAATGGAGAGGAAGCAAAGAAAAAGTAAACACAAGTTTGCCTACTGTAGAATGGTGGCCAGCAACCATTGTATGTCCATCCAATGCTATTCAAAGCTATTTGGACGAACAACCCAATCACAACAAGCTGATAGACTTAATCAAAAGGTGAGCTATTGTTGTATCACATTTGCCCTAGAAGCCTCCCCTTAACAATGTCTGTTTACTAGAGGTACATGCGGGTGTTCACATACTGAAGTTTGCTACAATGGATATATCCTGAGCATTGTCTTTCGGTGCCCATTTGCAATAAACAGACAAACAATCTTTGTTTCTTGTAACCGACTCAAGTCAAAAACTGCAAAAACTATATGCTGTTCGCCAATGAACTCATCAAAACATGTCAGGGCTACATTGTTCAATGGCAGCTTTAAGAAACCCTATGAACCACCAAAGTTGCCATCATCCTTTCATCCACCAAAAACAAAATATTCAACAATGATTATGGCTCAACTTGAAACGAGCCATTATCAAATATGATGTAATGGAATCTGAAGTAATATTGTTTGGCCCTATTTCAGCTTTTATTCTTATCAGCTTTTAAGAAAGTTTGAAATGGCGGAGTTTCTGCTTCAAATTATTAGGTGTATTCGCGGGCTGGGTCGATCCTTACAATAAGTTAAGCAACTAGTATTTTCTGCAAATTATTTAATGCGAATGCGTTGGTAGCACTATTTTTAGCGTAGCTCAAAATACCATCCCCACGGACAAAAAAATGTTAATATGCGAGGCGTACTCATAGGTCGCGAACACTGCTGATCCATAACGTAAAATTAATATAGACCCATGTGGGTAACATTTGTTTCACAGCAGTTCATTTTCGATATAATTTTTATTTTATCCTTATTTATTAATAATATAAATCATATACGTTGTTTATTTCTATTAGCTATAATGGTTGTTACGTTAAGTAATAATTTACTGGAAATAGGTAGATCATAATAACAAAATGCAGAGGGATTTGTTAAAACAAAGATGTAACTGTTATTGTTATAGTTCAGAATGAATTGCCTCAAAATAAATGTTGTCAACTGGACAAGTTGTCAACTGGACAAGTTGTCAGCTGGACTTGCTACCACTATCTGCTACTTACCATTGCATCATGCTATGATACCAGAGGAATCAATGAAGCGATAACTGCCACTGATGAATTGCTTCCATATGTAAAAATAATCATGCTTGCTACAATGCACACTGTAAATTTATATCGTCACCATCTTTTCCTGATCCAAGGATATTATTTCTTATTATTATATAATAAAACTAGCAGAAATACCCGGCGTTGCCCGTGGAGATAACATAAAGAGTGCGAAAACGATGTTATGGAGATCATGAAGGGCCAGTGTTATGGAGGTTTTTATTCAGTTTGACTTGCCAGTTGGCTTAATGATGCTCAATTTGTCTACATGTTTCAATCATTATGTAACTGGTTACAATTTTTATGAAATTTGAAGTCAGAGCATTTAACAGTTCTTGGAAAATTTTTGTCTGCACTAATTATATATTTATAGCCGCATGGGTGTGCCAACTTCCCTCTTGCTTCATAACATAATTGAATCTTTGAACATAATTACACAACATCTGCAGAAGTGTAACGGTTGTTCCATGCAACACATTGCTCTCCCTATTGCACATCACCACTCATAACAACAACTTGCAAAAACGTTAACTTTTCTTTTGAAGAATTGAGCGTGCAACTCTTTCGTAATAGCTCGAGTCTGGATCTTCCAGGGGGTAAAAAGCATTATTTAAAGTTTATTTTCCCACCAAAGGAGATCGTCATAAAGCATGGAATATATTTCCAAAAAGTCAACTCAAGGCTTTGCTGTAGTTGTGCATTTAGTGAAAAACCAACTCAACAATCTG